>CAXKVW010000642.1:0-264830 GCA_964058825.1 Carex arenaria
GATTTTTAGCAACCCACATTATATTTTGTAGGATTTCCATTTTGTAAATAAATTTATCAGTAGATCACTATCCGCGTCATAATTAGGGCCTATTCGTGCACGTGGAGTAAAATTCAATTCAAATCCTACACCCACGTCCATTCTCAAATGAAGACCGAACAGGACCTTAGTAAGTATCATTCACTTAACATACTTTCAATTTCAACCTATAAATATATTATCTATCATAAATAACAAAAAAAAGATTATCAGATAAAAGTTAACTTAATTCCCTTTCATTATCACATCTATCAAAATAAAGATCAAGTTGGTACCTTTTTTTTTTTACTTTAGGGGAATCAAGTTGGTACCTAGCTCATGAATCTGAGATGTACCATGTATGGGATAAGAGGATTACAGCCAAGTTGGACAGTACTTAAAAGGCTTAAAGCACTTTTTCATTTGTTTCTTTGCCTTTGCAGAATTGGAACAGTGCACGGGATGCGCTTTTGGAAAATGCCAACTATCTTTAATTTAATTAAATCTTTACACTTTATTTTGGTGTATTGCACTGATCAGCGACCAGCTTTAAGGTGCGTTTGGATCGTCAAAAATAGCATTGAGTTAGCACTTTTCTTGAATTAGTGACTATGTTATGATCACCCTAAAAATAGAGTTATTTCTAAAATTAGCGTTGTTCTTGCTAATCCATCCAAATGGTGGAATAACTCTAACTCTAGGTTAGCGCTATTCTTGCTATTTCCAGAGTTGCATTCAAACAGACTCTTAATTTGTACAGATGTTTCATTTAATAAACAAGTGTGTGTGTGTGTGTGTGTGTGTGTGTGTGTGTGTAGTAGAACTAGGATGTCCCTAAGTTTATTAAGTTTTTTTGTGAACTCAACTCTAAATTATTGAATTGACTTCAAACGACGAATTCAAACTGTTAAAATCATTCTACTCGTCTACATGTGAAAATTTTAAAGCTTCAAATTAATTTAGTATAAAATCAAGTGTTCAAAATTAGAAGGTCTATAAATTAATTTTAATGCATTCATTTTTTGGATGCATTTTGACCACTTAACTCTGCACAAAATTATTTTTAAATTTTCGTATGTAAACGCATCACTCATAAGGTAAAAGAATTTTAACTATTTGAATTCGTCATTTGAGCGAGGGGTTAAAAAACCTGTTTGTGATAGTTGGCAACGGCCCTATTTTTTTTTTTTGGGGATGGCTGTTGTTAAGAATAACGGTTCCATTTTTTCGCTGTGCCTCTGGCCGTTGCCAAAAATCACGGCCGCGCTTAATGGTTTTTCCTTTAACCCGCGTAACACTAATATGGTTGTTGTTATATATCACGCCCTCTGGCCATTGTTAAAAACCACAGTTTTCTCACTTATGAAAATATAACGAAAACCTCCTCACTCACGATAATTAATTTATTATTTTTCTATTAATAAAAATTTCGGAGTTTCCGAGTTGCACGTTAGTCAAGAACAATTACATTAAAATTAATAACAATGAAAGTCAAAAGATATTTAAACCTCAGGTATAGGTCACTATCAAAAGTAGCCAACGATAGATTCGACGAATTTAAAAGACAATCCAATAGCCCCATTCTACTCCAATTCAGATCCACTGAAGTAACTCAACTTTTGAATTTTAAATCGGAACCATCCGATTCGAATCCGACACAATCCATCTGGATCTGGAGCGCACACATCCGATAATGAATTCGAATTCCGAGACAATTCGGACTGATGGATTCGAATCGAACGGTCTTGATCCAAAACCCAAAAATTGAGTTACTTTAGGGGATCCGGACCCATTCTCCTCTTCTTTTTCTTTGAAGATGCAAAGATATATATATACATGGTGGTGTTATTCAGCTGCTAGGCTGCTAGCATATTGTGTGATGCATAAACTACTAATATTTATTGAAACAAAGAAAAAGGCTTTTTCTCACGGACTTGCCTACTAATATTTATTGAAAGGTCTGAATTCTAGTACAATATTTAGCCGATTTCTTTATTAATAGAAAAATATAAAAAAATATTGATAATGGGAAAGATTTTATGAAATTTTTAAGTATAGGAAGAACATTATGGCATATAACGTCCAGTGCATTGTAGTTGGACGTTATAAACTATAGCGTCTAGTTAATATGATTGCTAATGATCGTTAAAAAAAACTGTAGCTGGACGTCATGGTTATAACGTCCAGCTATAGTGTTTTTTTGTTAAAAGCAATCTCAGAACAACAAAAGTTAGAACTGAAGAAAAAAAAACACTATAGCTGAACGTTATGAAACATAACGTCTAGCTACATTGTTTTTTTTTACGATCATTAGCAATCATATTAATTGGACGTTATGGTTTATAACTTCCAGCTACATTGCCCTAGATGTTATAAACCATAACGTTCTTCTCCATTATCAATATTTTTTTATATTTTTTTTAATAATAAAAAATCGGCAATATTTAGCCCACCTCTAATTTGATATGTCTTGATCATATATTTTTTGTTTAAAATTATGAGTTGGATACCAAGTCATTCAACACGCTTTCAAACTCTTATGTATATGATTGAGAATTTCTCTATTTTGTGAGTTTCGAATTCATAACCTCCTATATGGAAACCATGCATGTACCTTTACTACTAGATCAAAAGCAGATTCTTAATCATATTAATTTTCATTAGGACATTCGAAATACCATTGCTTCGTGTATTCAAATCCGAATCACTATTTTTTATCACGTAATTCACATTTTTTAATAAATATTTTGTTAGAAGTTCACACTAAATTAGACCGATCCAAGTATAAGACCGTCTGATTTAATATAAAACGTCCGCTTTAAATCAGACGGTCCAAAGTATATGAATATGAAAAAAAAATCAAACTATTATGAATGAAAATATTAACAGTGCTCATTTGATTTCACGCAACACAAAATTATAAACAATAATAATATGAAAAGGTTCATGATTAGGGGTGGCAAAAAGCTCATCGATTGTGACTCATATCTGACTTGCTTGCTAACAGCTCGTTCGTTATTGGACTGAGTTGTTAACAAATCAGCTCGCCACTAGCTCGATCGAGAATTAACGAGTTCAACTCGGGTAGGCTACATTTTGTGAATTTATGTGTATTTTATATTGTACAGTTCGGTTCAACTCGGTCCAAAGAGTTTGTAAAATTTATTTTCTTCTTAAAATAAAATTTAGCCACAGCTAACTCGATTCAAATCGTGATGATTTTAAACTGAGATTTCAGCTCGGGCACTTAAAGTGATCAACTTGCTCGTAACTTGAACCATTCAACTAGTGATAAGTTCAAGCTAGATGCAGCTCGTTGCCACCCCTGACATGACTGATGTATGAAGTACAAAAGGCTCCGTCTCTAACCCACCCCCAGCTAGTAATGCTCAGAAAAACCATTGAAAACAAAAACAACGGTACCCGGGGCCCCTGGCTTCTCGAGACAATCAGTCACCAAGCGTACTAGACGCCACAACCCCACTTGAGCACCTCAATGTCTCAAATACATTGCACCTTCTCCCTTCTCTCCTCTGGTTTTCGGTAAAATAATATGACGAATATTCCAACCTGGACCACTTTTTAATTTGCTTTATCCAGTCTAGGAAAACTTAAATTTATTTGTTTGCTAAGCAAGATCAAATGTTGTCCCCAGATAAACACAGAGTGCGGACTCACGATTTTCGTCATAAGAACAAAAAAATAAATAGTTAATCGATTTCAAAATCATTAACTAATTAAGTACTTAATAAAAAAATAATATTTTAATTTATACTTTTCAATACTCCTGACTTGTAATTTCTGATATTTTAATATATTATTCTAGTTATTAATCATAATTGAATAAATTTATTTTAATTTTAACTCTTAATTTAATCCGAACTACAAATTAAATATCCAGCGAGAATCAAAAAATATTTCGACCTCCACTAAAATGCAAAATTCAAGAGAGACAGCTACAAAATGTCATTGTCTACACTGGCATATTTTGCAGGATTTATGGCCACTCTTGATACAAAATGGATCGAAATGGCAAAAATTATAGAATGTCAAAAGATTGGAGCAATATTTTGAAATGTAAAGAACGCATCTGAAAATTGTTCCGAAAGTATAATTTACTCTTGTTTGAACAGTCCGATGTTCTCTCTTGCATTCCTTGGAAAGAGTGAATACTGAATAAACTTGGTAAATTAATATGTACTCTCTGTAGCTAGCACTGGCTCAAACAGACAGCTGGAGACCTGATGGGCCGTTGCATTTGCATGGACCATCAATTTGCCAGAGCTCTCTAAATGGAATCATACACAGCTTAATTCATAAACAAAAAGAGGAGGAAGAAGAAGATAGCACTAGCAGCTAGCGATCGATTGATCGGTGCATGGCTTATCTCGGCTCCGGGGCTGTTATAGCGATTCTTATGTTTGCAGCTCTTCTACTGATTCTCCCTTTGCTTTTGCCTCCTTTGCCACCGCCTCCACCGGTGCTGCTTCTGGCTCCGGTCGTGTTATATATGTTGCTCTTGCTCTTCTTCCTTGTCTTCAGTATCCCTTCTAACGAATTCCCAGACAACTTCAGATCTCACCCGTAAAATAAAATTTGTTGATTCTTTTTCGTCTTTGAAAAACTTTGAAGGAGAAAAAAAAAAGGTAAGATAGATTAATTGCGTCTGTGTAGGAGTTTCAGATAGAGAAAATTAGTTCCGTTTAATTTTTTCCTTGTTGGAGAGAAAATAACTTGAAGTAGATTAAGTAGCTGTTCTTGTTTATCAGAAATTCAGAATGTATATATCATGCATGGCAATTTTGTTATGTTTTGTCCTCTATCTTTCTAGAAACTGTGTTGGAATTTTGATACTCAACTACAACAGTATATTAGTATGCATGAGAGAACAAAAGAAACAAATATGTGGAATCGGATGATGATACTCTCTAGGTTAATTCTGAATCTATCATTGCTGGTAAATATCAAAGGAGAACTCTAAATTTCCTTGTATATTCTGATTAACAGATGCATGGTGCAGTCTAACATGATAGTCTAATATATTCTATAAGGTAATAAATAGATGGATAGGAGAGATTGCTGTGAACTTCCATTTGATTGCAAATTTGCAATTAAGAACTGGCATGCATTCTGATGCAATACAATTAATACTTTGCAAACTAATTAATTTGGATTTTAATATATTTTCTCTTCCTGTGCGACAGCATGCATGCATGGTAGTTAATGAGCATTGTTCATCGTAGAATTTTGTTTCATTAATTCTTCAAGCTTCCTGAAAGAATATTCTAAAGATATATGCATGAATATGGTTTTGAAATATCTCGATTGTATGTAAATGTAATAGGTGATGATATATAATTTTCCTTTGTTACGTACGTACAAAAAATTGATAGGATATCTCCTTGCATATTCCATTTCTTGCATCGACAATCTGATGGACACAATTCTTTGGAGATGGAGCACAAATGGGATGTACTCTGCTAACTCTGTTTACAAGATACTCATATCTGGAGGCAAAATCAAATGGAAATTCCATTTTTTTTGGCGGTGTAATGCTCCTCTAAAGGTGAAGATCTTTGCTGTACTGATTTTTAGAGAACGAATTCTAACTCACGATGTTATGGCACGTAGAGGAATTGCATGCGAGATGCGATGTTATTTATGTGACTCATGTCATTTTGAATATGCAAGTCATCTTTTTTTTTACTGTTTGTATGCTCAGAGGGTTTGGAGAGTAATGGGTGTCATACTAGGCTATAGATTGATGTGCATAGGAGATTCAATGTCACAGACTTGGGATAGATCCTATAGAAATGTGATGCTTGCCGGTGTATCAAAGAAGGAATGGGCGACGAGATTTACATGTGTATTGTGGTTTGCGTGGAGGCAGAGGAACGAAAAGATTTTCAGAGTATCTCATTTACCAGTGGAGATTCTTTGTAATCGAATTGAGGAAGGAGATATATGGATGAGGTTTTGTAGAGGAGACTGCACAGAGAAGAAGTTGCATAATTGACACTGGAGATGCATAATGGGGTTGTGTTTTATTTTTTATTTTCCCATACTGTAAGCTGGTAGCTTCTCCCATGCCTCTCAAAAAAAGACAATCTAACATTAATTAATCCTTATCATGCCAATTGCATGATTGAAATTGGTCTCGATATAATAACTTTTCACAATACTTGGATACTTGAAAAAAAAAAAAAAGTTGATAATACATTTTTATGATTTTACTATGGACACAAACATTTACTAAATGATGTTTTGAGCTTTCTTGTGCTTTCAACAGGATCGATCTTAGCTGCCCAAGGGCTAGCTTCTTATCCAAATTAAAAAATAAAGAAGAACAAGTATATATATATAGGAGAGGTTTTAATTTAGTGCCTGATAGTTGCTACTTAATTAGTCACTGCTGTGAAGAAATCGTACTCATGCTGTCATGTAATGCTGTCAATTTTTTTTGTTGGAGTTTGTAGCGTGCTGCACATATAATGTTGTTGAAAGAATCAAAGGCGGAGCCAGATTAAAAACTATGGTGATCAAACACACAATGAGAATCAATCATATATAATTTTCTTATAAAAAAAATAAAGTCAATTTTACAATACCGTGACATTTTTACACTAAACTATACAAGAAATCATACATAAATACAAAAAAATTTTAAAAAGTAGAAATCAATTGACCCCCATTCTTTCCTTTGGGTCCGCCCCTGAAAATAACAGTAAATAATATGAGTGGAGACTTAGGTAAAATTTTGAACCGACTCATGCTAGAAGTAATAAGCGGAGTCGAACCAGATTTAAGGCAATTAAGCCAATGACAAACCGAACTAAGTTCGTTATTATCTCTTTTTTTTGTATTGTGGGTATGCGTATAGATCAAAGAAGATTTTTGTTAATTTGATACTATAAACCACGCACAAATAAGAAGATGAGTCGCAAAAAACTTTCATCTTCTTATTGTAACAAGCTTCTTGACTTTATGATAGACACAGAGGTAAACAAAAAATTCCATTTTTGTAATTAACAAGCTGAGTCAAGCTTGAACTCGGTTATGATGAGCCGATGAATGGGAATCGAGCAAGTTAATTATAAATCGAATGAGCCACAACGTCCTACGAGTTTTTTTTTTTTTGTGGCCGGTCCTAGATTGTTTGCTAGTTAATTTCTTGTATATATTATGGCGATTTTATTTTTAAATGCTTGAATTCGTAATGATAGTGTGTGTGTTTGTGTGTTAGCACGAAACAATGCATGAAATTAAATTAAAACCAAAAGTTTTTAAGATATGAGAGAATTAAATCATGCTCGTTGTGTTGCAATGATAGAATAATATTATGACAGATCTCAACCGTCCAATTTAAATCTAATAATATGCACGACGTAATATGTTCTAAGTATATATAACTGAATTATGGATGTCTAAATCTTTGATATTTTGAGAGATAATTTAGGTAACAATATTTTTTTCTTTTTTCGAACAAGTACACTGTTGAAGATTGATATCTAATTAATCTGTTATTTCTCTAATGGGTGGCTCTAATCTTAATTTGACACACTATGAACACTAATCCATGAATAAATCGGTGTATGTGGTTTACGATTTTTTTATTGGTAGCACAACAAATAACAAATGAATAATTAAATCTATAACGTACGTAATTCCACTAAAATTTTGTCTCATAACACAAATACTGAATAATTTGATGTTCTGTAAGAAACAAAATGCTGATTTCATGTTTTCCCTTCTTTTCGGAAAAGCCAAATTATTTAGCGTTTTGAATTTAATTTAGACATATAAATCTATAAAAATTCTTAATTTGGATAAATTATATACAACAAAGCTTCCTATTTTTCCAAAAAAAAAAGAAGTCATGAAACATAAAAAAATAAAAGAAATAAAAAGACTAAGGAGCGTTCTAGTTCTAGGCGTAAGCGTAACCAATCTGCCTCCATTAATTAAAGCTAAATCAAGACTTAATTAGGGTCTCGCACTGGCTTCGTAAAATCCATCCTCTGCCTCACTTTATAAAATTGCTAATTATTTTATATGCTTAAACTTTTACATGATATAACTCTTCCAACATGTACCTACAGAGATGCTGGCAAAAATTTCTTTTTTAATAGCGATATAGATAGACGGATGAGGTTTGAGTGCCGTAGTTATTTTTTATCATAATAATATGAGTACCAGATTTGAAATCAGTCTAGGAGATCTATATATATCATTCCCCCAAAAAATATTGAAATAATATAGCAATGCATGTGAATTGGTACAAACATAGCTGATAAAATCGGATCCGAATCTGCTGCGATTCTTTACCTATGAATATTACCCTACAATCTATGTTTTTCTAAATCCAACTGTTGAATTGTTTCGAGATTCGTGCACAGAAAAATCAACTGTTTTGAGATACGTGCACAGAAATTATTGAACGGCTAGATTTGAAAAGGCAGGAATTTTAGAATTATTGTCCATAATATTCGGATCGCAGCAGATCCAATTCCGGTAAAATAAGCCATAGTGATGATCTGTCAACCCTCAGGAGAGCCAAGTTATGGCCAAGATAACATGATCGGATCTAAACCCCAACCCCCCCTCCACTTACATTATTTTTTTGTGACACCGAATTACACTCTATATTTTTAAAGTTTTCAAAGTTCAAATAATCGATCCAAACTGTTCAACATGATCTCCATATTAAAATGTGCTTGGAGACCAAATTTTATATTTTTTTTATTTTTTTACTATTTAATAAGTATTTTACAAAATTGTTGTTTTCATAACATTGAATTTTTGTCCCTACCTTAATAAATAGTAAAAAACAATTCAAAAAAAAATGTAAAATCACATTTTAATATATCCATCATATTGAATAATTTGGATCGACTGTTTGAACTTTAAAAATATAGTGTCATTCTGTATCACCAATGATATATATTTTTACATGTTGTCGTATGTATATAATTTGCATGTAGAAATTTGTTTTGAAAAAGACGATCGATGGAAAATCAGACAACGATGTTTTTGTTGAGACAATAGCCAAAAGCCCTCTTAGGAGCAGGAGGAGGTGTTATGATGTATTAGGGTTCTTCAATAAAATGGCAAAGGTGGAGATCTCTTCTCGTTCGATTCTGATCCATTTCTCGCCAAGGAACACCCTCTTAAACAATTAAAAGCCATCCTTGCAACTCCAGTTCAGGATCCCTAGCTAATTCCCCTTTTGCTTTTTAAATTATTTTCTATCATAGAGCAATTCTGGGTTTGAAATGAGAAGCCTGAAGCCATGAAGGGTAAATACAACCGTACCAGCTGGTTTGGAATGAATTCACATCCTCCCAGGTATCTCAAAATTTCGGACGATTCTTTTTAACTCGGCACAAATCTCAAGGCTCAATAATACTGCCTTGCGCTAGCCTGAATCTCAAACCGGCTAAGAATAAATCTGAAACCATTAGGTGAGGATGCTCTTTTGATCCGTTTGGAATGAAAATATTTGGTACTTGAACACGTGAACACACGGTCCAACTGTAATCAAGTGCACCTCTAAAATGTTTGATCAGAACGAACCACGTCAGAATTCAAATGCACGCATTCATCATTTTGATACATTGAAACGCACCAGTGCGACATCTAGATTTGATATGTTGTATCCCACGCGTTAGAAACATACTTCTTTCTGATTAAAGCTTACGAACATTATGGAAACAAGCGTAAAGCTGTCAAATATTGAACAAATCCGGAATAACAATGCAATTACGAAAGAGCACAGCTGTTTTATTTGATGGAACTTACCTTAAGGTTCTAATGCTCAAAATGAAAAAAAAAAAAAAAATACAAAACGATACAACGTCAATACATGATTGAGCATAGTACAATTTCATTAATTAGAATGGCGCCTAGAACCAGAAGCAATCCAGTACTGTAATGAATTAAGAAGAAAACACACACCTAAAAAGTAATGCGTACAACAGGTTAGCAAAGTCTTGAAATGGTGGATCTTAAGTTAAATCTAAACGCAATAATGAACGGTCAATTTTAAGTTAACAAATCAATTTAAATTGCTAAGAAAAAAAAAAAGTACACCCTGGAATTATGATATTACTGTAGTGAACAAATTTAGAAATAATATAAAAATGTACTACCCATAGGATAAATATAGCCTATATAGGTCACCTCTCATCTTTTTCTGACAAGGAGGCGTTGTTCTCTTTATGATTCGAATAGGAATTCCTAATAAGCAAGTTCTTGACAAAAACACAAGTCTTGCTAAATTTATCAGATTAAAAATTTAACATAGTTTTATACAACAACACAATTGATGTGAAAGAATTTTTCACGCAGTCCTCTTCTAAATCAAGCTACTTTATTTATAGCTGAATAAAATAAGAATATTGAGATTTGCAGTTCATGCAGAAAAAGAGAGCTATACATGAAACCGTATTTACGGCAAGTATCAAGTGAAACAAATACACAAGAGGTTGGGACTAAACTCACATGCTTGAGATATATCAGATAGCTGACGAACATGCAAGCCAACAAGATCAGCAGATCCCTCCCTTTCAGGCTTTAGATGTGTTATTTCCTATGACACACTTCAAGCAAAGTCCAATTGTGCAAAATTGAAGTCGCTTGAATGGACTCAGGCAGATTGTAGTTGCTTGCTCTTTACTCTCTCAAACTCGGCACAAGCCTCCGGTGTATCTTCTTCGCTTGGTGGCACTAACTGCCAGAATAGCGGGAGGTATGCCTCCCACTCTTGCAAGATTGCAGCACCCTTCTGACTTCCAGTTTTTTCCTTCAAGAAGAAACAGATAAGAATTACATATATAATAGAATTGAGATATAGAATCCATGAATGAATGAGCTATAGTATGCTTACAACATAAGCCTCTATCAAACCCTTTAGCTGCATCTGTCCAGCAGGAGCATTCACTCTCTGGATCTTCACTATCTCCTTGTTGACCTGCTTCCAATAATTGGTTAGGACTAAAAAAATTATGCCTTCCGCAAACATGCATCATTAGACCCCATGCAATCATTCAAATTTGTACTGGTGACAAAAAGCAGTCCTTGCATTATTTAAGTTGGTCTGGGCATACTCGGGCGAGCTCTATCTGAGAAACTTCTATATTGCATAAAACCAAGTAGGAATTGCATGTGCTGCTACTTTGTCTAGATTGTTAAATCCCAAGATTCCATTCTAACTCAGTATATGTACGATTTGCATTCCAATTACACAACCAAGAAAATAACATCTGTCATGTTACTACGGGATCACTGGACCAGAAAGATTATAATTAACTTATTCCAGCCACATACTTAGCAAGACAATAGGAACAGCAAACAAATTCATAGTACATACCTTAGGAATGAGACTGTCGTCTTCATCAAGAATATAAGCTAGGCCACCTGTCATGCCGGCAGCAACATTTCTTCCAACCCTGTTGAAAAAAATGTTATAATAACAGATAAGTAGTTGGGTCCTGGAATGCAGGCTTCGATTTTTCTTGGACCAGGAGTGTACTTGTTCTATCTATAATGCGTGTCTTCCTAAAGTTAAATTTGTTTTGAAATTTCCAAAGGATTTCAGACATCCATTTATTACTCCTGTTAACAGTGATATACATTTAAATTCAGAAAGAAAGAAGCATACTTTCCGAGTACCACAACACAACCGCCGGTCATATACTCACAGCAGTGATCTCCAGTGCCCTCCACCACTGCATATGCAAGAGAGTTTCTCACAGCAAATCGCTCCCCTGCCTTCCCTCTTACAAACACTTGCCCCCCAGTTGCACCATACAAACATGTGTTACCGACAATTGTGGCATCTTCTGGGACAAACCCAGTTGTCTCAACTGGGACCACCACTAACTCCCCACCAGCCATGCCCTACAAATGATAATATTTGTTAATATGAAAAAAAAAAAAAAGGGAGAAATAGGAGTTGTGTTGGTTTTTGCATATCAGTGACCAAACACCAGACTACAAATTAAAACCATGTACAGACTATAAAGCAATTCTAGTACAAAGTTATAAAAGAAATCTAGCTCAAACAGGTATGACTGCATGAGAATGATTTATTGGGAGAAAAAACTCAATTACAAAATGTAATCAATTTAATATAAACCAATGAACAGAAAAAATCAGAAATAAAGTAACAAAAACTTGAATTGTGGAAAGCATAGAACAATTAGTAAATAAAACCACAATAAACAAGTTAACACAAGTCACCTTTCCAACATAATCATTAGCTTCTCCAACCAGACGAATGTTCATTCCAGGAGTAAGGAAGCAACCAAAGGACTGTCCCGCACTCCCAAGAAAGCTACATGTTACAGACAATATTATTAATATAACTTATCTTATTATACCACAGATGCACCGGAAGCAGGACATGCTACCAAATATTGGGTTCTACATTACATTCTGTTTACCCCAATTACTTAATTTGTTTTATATTTGTGTTCACTTTATTACATATTTGTTCATTTATTTTGCATGTGAACTTGGGGAGGAGGACAGGATTGCCTAGACTATACATTTTAGTATCAATAAAACAATAAAGCAAGCATGGAAGAATATTAAAAGCTGAAGGAAAAGCAAAGAAAAAAGGAAAAATTAAAACCAAGCTTGAGTTACAATATCACTGCTGACAGGTACTGGTAATCCTTAGAGAAGAGTAAAATAGAAATGTTTAAAAAAACTCAATAACATACGTCAGATTAAGCTGACCGGCAAAACCAGTATCTCCATACTTCTTTGCAATAACACCAGCAACTCGCCCACAAACAGCACGATCAACATTGTATACTTGAATGGTCTTGGAAACCTCCTTTTCATGCTCAATGGCATCAACTATCTGCAAAGTGATGTGATTTCCAGAAAAATAAAAAAATAAAAAAACTAATTAAAAGTTACTACTGTCCGACATAACTTGAGAATTGTATATAGCTCACAAGCTTTCTCAAGAGACATTATGAGGGACAAATTTTGAAGCTACAAGTAAAGGTACTAAAGTTAGTAAAGATTATTGAATTTTTACAGCTACATGTCCCAAAGAACATATTACAGAATGCAACTCCAAATTGACAACTTCTATGCTGCAAATATATACTCGTACAGGATATGTAGACAACATACTTGGGCAAAGCAAAATAATAAACATTAATTTAAGATATTACCTCAGGGTCTGATAGGATGGTCTCATCCAAAACAGGACCATTGGTATGCACTTCTTGCTTCCTTATCTGAGTGCTGCTCCATTCTGGCAAGCCAACACTCTGGATCATTAACAAGCAGCAAACTTTATCAGTGTAAAACAAATAAACCGATGCATGGAGGAGTGTTGCATGTAGACAAATTTGTTATTTGTTTTCAACAATTTAATGTAAAAAGCCATACCGACATAATGTAGCTAAGATCAACATGTTGAGTTTTCATCAAGGGGATGTGCTTTGCTTTCAACAGATCTGTGTGTCCAATAATGTCATCCAGCTTCTCATAACCCAACTGAGCCAAAGTTGCCCTCACCTAGAAAATAATTTTTACTATGGATTAATAACAGAGCAATTATCAAAAGGTACCAAAATTTACAGTGAAACGCATCCAACCAAGGGTTGCCAACTTCACCATATCAAACAAAGGCCCAAACCAGTATTGTTTTCACGAGGATATAATTCTGGTTTTGTGTTTCATCTAAATGTATTAAAGCATAACTAAGCACAACTACTTCATCCTTTTCTTCATTTTCATTTTTTTTATTTTTCTTTTCCTTTTTATTTTCTTTATTCTGGATTCTAAAAATCTGACACTAAAGAATGACTCAGTACCTCTTCAGCAACATACAAAAAGTAATTAACCAGATCACCCGGAACACCAGGGAAGCGAGCACGGAGTTCTTCTCTCTGTATCATTAAAGTAATAATAATAATCATATAAAATGGAAGAAAAGTATAAACACAACTCTTATAAAAAATAAAAAATTTGTAACAACCTGACTCGCAACGCCAACTGGACAGTTGTTGGTATGGCATATACGGGCCATGACACAACCTGTGGCTATCATGGCCACCGACCCAAACCCATACTCATCAGCACCCATAACTGCAGCCATCAGGACATCAAAGCCACTCTTGAATCCACCGTCAACTCTGAGGACCACCCGTTCCCTTAACCCGTTTGAAATGAGAGTCTGCACAAGGTATACAGATTATATAAACAAACAAAAAATTCCAATTCTTGATATGAGTTATAAAAGTTCTGTTAGGAACTTGGATAGATTGCCTTTGCAGTCTTTAGTTTTCCCCCTTTTCTCAATTCATGATTAATTTCGCATCCAATTAACTAAAGTTAGCAGCTAGGCTCACTTGTAAAATAACAAAAAGTTGGAAATACAAAATCCAGAAGAAACTTGAATAGTATTTACCTGATGAGTTTCAGTTAAACCGAGCTCCCAAGGACCACCAGCATGCTTGATTGAGCTTATTGGGCTAGCACCGGTTCCTCCATCATGTCCAGATATCTGTAATACACAGAAATACCTTTAGAAGTTTAAACAGACAATGAGAAGTAAACTCATATTTGATTTATTATTATTTGAATTTTGGTCTTTAGGTTATCAAACATTCTTTTGGTGAAATGGTTGACGATTTTAGCAATCAAAGAATTTGCAGGGGTTTTTCTTACCTGTATAACATCTGCATTTCCTTTGGCTACACCAGAGGCTACAGTTCCAATGCCAGCCTCAGCTACAAGCTTGACAGAAACTTTTGCTCGGGGATTGATCTGTTCATTTGATAAGTAAAAGAATAAGGAAACAGATGGATATTGAAAATTTAACCCCCTCGGACTCCCTCAGATGCTTTTTTAAAATCTCTGATGCTTCGTCTGCTTTTGAGGTCTTCACCCCAGTCCCTCAAATGCATCGCTTTTTTTTTTTCAGCTCGTTAAAAGCATGCCTTTCTGTTTGAGGCATTTCACATATGTTATACAAATCTCGAATATAGATTTACTTCCAATTACCTGATGAAGGTCATAAATTAACTGCGCAAGATCCTCAATGGAATAGATGTCATGGTGTGGAGGTGGAGAAATCAGAGGCACTCCGGGCTTGGAGTTCCTTAGCCGGGCAATATAAGCACTGACCTTCTTCCCTGGCAATTGACCCCCCTCTCCTGGCTTGGCCCCTTGTGCAATTTTGATCTCCAGTTGCTCAGCATTCACTAAAAATGTTGGGGTCACTCCAAAACGCCCAGAAGCCACCTAAAATTATTGTTTTACTCCTTATTTGTATTTGCTCAAGCATATTCAGAAGCCAAAATAAATGAAAGATCCAAATAGGGATGTTCTTGCACCAATACAACTGATAACAATTGTTGGTACTGATACATACTACAGCACAACAGATAACAGTCGTCAGTACTGATACTTACTAATACCAGCAAGTCCTGCAAGATCTAAGCTTCCTTGAAGCAATATTAGTATATTCTTAACAACAGTTAAATTAGGACGTAATTTATCAGCACAATATCAAAGTTTCCTTGAAGCGATATTAGTATATTCTTAACAACAGTCAAATTAGGACATAATTTATCAGCACAATATCAAAGTTGAGATACTACAAACAAAAACACTTCAGATTATGTAAACAGCCCAACATCAAAATGCTTAGGCAAAATGCAAAATAGAATCTAAAAGAAGTCAAAAGGACAATATCTTTATTGCCTGTACCTGCTTGATAGCACTTGTAGCTGTGTCACCATTCTGAAGTCCCTTGAGATGAGGAAGTGTGGGTGAGTACCCATCTTCTACATCAGTTAGTGGACTCCAGCGAATTGGATCCTGGATAATAAATGGAGCTCACATAAACATAATTTATACAGTTGCTAAATATTTAGGACCAACTTCGGTAAAAAAGCTTTTGGACTAGAAGAAAAGAAAGAAAAAAAAACTTTAGGTTTATATTAAGAAATTTATTCATGATACACTAAAAGTCGTACAGGACAAAATGAACTAGTACTAGCAAAAAGTAGATTTTAATGATTATAACGTAATACTATCATCTTTTTTCATTGTTCTGTATTATATGTGGTTTTCAAATGACAAACATGCTATGTTTCCATTGCTCAGACATTTGCTTTCCTTTTCTTGAGGGATTTCAAGTAATCAGGTTCAATTAGTCTCCAAGTTATAGTTCATAACAGCATGCCTATCATCATAACTGACTGCTACATATAAGAGATGATGCCGAAATTAAAACAGTTGGTACAATAACCAGCTTTGCTTCTTTTTCTTTTTCTTTTTCCTCACCTCACCACCTTCTCCTGAGTTGGACTTTCCACCTATTCTGTTCATGGCAATAGCGATGGCTTCATGGGTTTCTCTTGATATAGCCCCAAGAGACATCCCACCAGTACAGAAACGCTCCACTATGGATAAGGCAGGCTCAACTTTGCCAATAGGGATAGGAACTCGGTCACTCTTAAATTCAAGAAGATCACGGAGAACCTTTGACAAGAGGGGAAAATAAGAAAAAGAAAAAAGTTAACAAGAAGAAAGAGAGAGAAATAGAGAGACTATTTATGTATGCGCGTTTGTGCTTTAAATGTCATAAAACTACAATGATGGGCGTGTAAATGCATACATTAACAGGCCGGTTTGCAAGATGTTGCTGGTAGATGGTGTATGCATTGTCACTCTTCTCCCTGATTGCTTTATGAAGAAGCTTGGACATCTCAGGATTATTCCCATGATATTCACCTGAAAGAGGATGAGAAGTGCTATTATATAAAGCAAAGTGCATCAAATATTGTTTTGAACTGGAGGCAAAATGACTCTAGAGCGACTTGTTTGATATTATGTAAGAAGATGATAAGAGCAATTCCCTTGACATAAGCTTGGCTTTAGCTCTAGGTATCTATTTAATCTACAAAATGTAGGTTGTTCGGTGCAAATTTGTTTAATATTGGGGACACTGGGGTCTCGGTGGTATGGAACTAATCTGCTATCAAGGAAATTAAAAAAAGGAAAAAATAAATGAAAAGGCAAAAAAAGCTCCAAGAAGAAAAATAAATAAGCGTTGTTGCCAGACTTACCTCCAGGTCTAGATTGAATGAACCCGAAATTTTCTAGTCTCTTTGCAGTATCTTCTGAAAAGGCCTTAACCCAAAATGACAATGTTTCTCTTCCCAACTTCATTATGGACAAAAAGAAAGTCAACGTTGCGAATTTCAGAATGACCAAGAGGAGAAAATTGAAGAATCAAAATCCAAAGTTTGAATCTTATAGCATGCAAAGAATAGGAACTGCTTGGAAAAATTGTATTAAACTCAAGGTTTACCTCATCAAGTGTAAGACCTCCAATTTTTGACACACTTCCACAGAAGGCAAGATCAACGACATCTTGTCCCAAGCCATAGATTTCAAAAATTTGAGCGCCACAGTAACTAAGTAAAAGAAGCCCATAGACGATATACAATCACTAACTGTAGATGAAATATAAATCAAATGAGACAACGAGACTGATGAATCCAACAAAATAGTTGCATTACAAACCTTGAGAGCAATGAGATACCCATTTTTGAAAGAATCTTCATAAGACCTGATTTCAATGCCTGAAATTCAAGACCAATATTAAATTGAAAGCTAAATCTAACAGAATGAATTAACTAGAAAGGTCACAAGGAGCAATAAAAAGAAAATGAAAGATAGTAAGTCAAAAACCTTGCAGAAGTTTCTCTGTGCTTGTTCAATGGTAACTGTAGGCATCTTGCCATTTCGCATCAGATTCACAGTTTTGTTGCTTAATCTCCACTGACGGCATGTTTCTAGTGCAAGATATGGGCACACAGCACTAAGGAGACAGTAATTATATTCACATAAGATATGGGCTCAAAGCACTAAGAATAAAGAAATTACATTGCAACTGAAAATCAGAAAACCTTTTCCAAGAATTGGATGGGAATAAGACTTAAAATCAGATTTTAAGATATACATATGACTTGAATTCAATCACCAGATAATTTTAGTTGTCCCAACTCCATTTCATAAGAGAGAGAGAGAGAGAGTTCATAATACCTAAACCAACAGGTAGTCCAAATTTGTTTGGTAACAACTACAGTAATCAGGTATGTACTTCACACCATACCATTAAACACAGCAGTGTTATCATTACAGACTACTGGTAACAAAGATTAAATAGAAGGTCATTGACCAGTAGTTCTTTAAACTCATTTAATGCTTGGTTTAGAAATTAAAAACCAAAGCCCCAAAGAGGAGAAAGATTCAATCAATACCACTCCGTATGTGTCCCATACAAATATTACACACCAACAGCTCAACCTCTACAATACTGAAAGTCTGAAACCAGATGTTGAAATGATGGTATGTAGGTCTAACAATACTTCTTACAGAATATTTGTTAAGAAAATCAATAAGGGTATATTATTATTGTAACAAGAACTTTTAGATTTTACCTGGCACCATATCCAATCAAACAAGCAAAATGGTGTGTACTAAAGCATTGTGCAGTGTCGGCAACGATGGAAGCAGACATGCGCAATCCATTCTGAATCAAATGCTGATGCACAACACCAACAGCAAGCAGTATTGGAATAGCCGGCTTTGTCGGTTCCTACAATTGATATACATCGAAAGGCATGCGTCCACAGGTAAGGTCAGTTTGTTACTTGTTCATAAAAATGTATATTAGTGTGAATTAGATATCAACATAATTTTCAGAATTTAAAATTACAGATCCTCATTAGTGTGCACCATTAGAAAGGTTTGCAAAAAGAAAAAAATAAGCCAGGTTAAGCTTTAGTTAACCTGGTTTTGCAGAATCAAACCTCAACTGCACATCAGTTGTTTAATTATTTTTTCAAATCAATCCAATTTGCCTTGTCTAAACACTTAATATTTGCAATGCTACCTCAGAGAAGGTTTATTTAAGACTTGACCGAACCTATCAAGCTTTGATTTCAACATCAATTTTACGTCATCAAGAAAAAAATTGTTTTGTCAATCCCATGGAAAACTAGAAAGATATAGAGAACTAGACCGCTCAGTACATGGTAGTACAGAAAAAAAAAACAACTCACAAGTGCCTCGGAGCGGTCAGAAAGCACAAGCAGTTGAGAGCCATTGCGGACAGCTGCATCAGCTTCCTCGCAAAGCTGCTTTATCTTCCTATGAAGTGATCCATCAAGACCATTTCGTATATCAAAATATGTTGATAGCACTTTAGTTTTTAGAGCTGGATCCTTCATCAGAGACTCTAGTTCGCCTTCATTCAGTACTGGGCTTGATAGCATGACCTGAAGATATTTTCAAGACATGCCAATTTGTAAATTAAATTCAGGTTACATATGGTTGCAAACACACATCACTGGTAACTGTACTGAATAGCAGAGAATATTTTCCATAATAATAAATGTGCATAGGCTGCACTAAGGGCACTGTTTAAAATAGATCAATGCACATGCATGGCTACTAGAACCTGAATAGCAGAGAACATTACTAGCTGGAGTAGAATAACACTGACCTGGGAAGCATTCTCAGGTCCAGCTTCCAAGATGTTGCCGCGCTTGCCAATGTTAACCTCAAGCGACATCACTAAACCTTCTCTCAAGGGGTCAATTGGAGGGTTGGTAACCTGAAAGTTATTAATGTCAAGAAACAGATCAATGGATTGTGGTAACTTAAATACTTGTTCCTAAAATAGATTAACCTTACTTAAATATCAATACATGCATCCAAATATGTAGTTATTTTAGGGGAAAAGGTTTCAAGACAGCTATGCCCAAGATGATTCAAGCTCAATGCTTTATTGTCGATATTGGGCTTATTGGACTTCAGAGCTATTATGTAGGAACGAGCAACTTCAAAAAATGGATAGCATATTCCAAAGGATAATCAACACAATGCTGAAGCAAAGCTTAAGAGAAGCTGGACCAGTAGAACTGATAAACATGTATGAACTCGTAAGTTAACATGGAAATTCAAAAATATCAACACCTAGTTGCCTAACCTGTGCAAACCGCTGCTTGAAATAGTCATACAACATGTGGGGCTTACTCGACAAAACAGCTAATGGAATGTCATCCCCCATGCAGAAGGTTGGTTCTTTCCCTTGAGATGCCATTGTTTCTATCACCATTTGTACATCCTCACTTGAGTACCCAAATGCCCTAAGACCCAAATCCAGTTGATTTAGAGATTATGCACTGAACTCAAGTAAATCAAGCAAGCTTTAACAAGAAACTCAACTTTAAGCATAAGTGGATTGTATCCCCTTGAGTAAATTATAGATCTTTGCCGGAACAAGGTCAAATCATACTTACGAAGAACAAAAAAATCAGAATATAAGAACTATCTACATTTAGTAGTAACCACAATTCAGGAGGAGTTATTGTTAACAAAAAACTCAAGAAACCTAAAAAACACTAACCGATTGCAAACAATACAAGTGCATGGATATTAATTTGTATGGTTTTCATAATCAAGCAAGAAAACATTTTGCTACTTACTGCTGGTTTCTCAGAACAGTCTCTGTGTCCATGAGGACAGATGAAAAGAAGTTGACAGGCTTTATACTGCGCATATTTTCCTTTAACCAATTGCCATAGGGCTTTGCCGAAGCCACTCGCTTCTTCACTTCTGTATTCTCAAATACCTAACAAAAACAAACACAACCGGATCTTCCTGAGAAAAGCAAGCACAAAGTACATGGAAACGGAAACTTGTGTACACCAGAGTCCTGTATCTATAGACATGATCATGCTTTCAGCTTTACAGGCCAGTAGAAGAGAAGAGAGAACGAAAGAGCTAACAAATTTCATAGGCTTTTCATACTTGGTATATATATTTCAGATTGGATTTAATAAATGATCCAGTAGACTTGTATAAAACCACATATTTAGCACATAAAACTGACATTCATCATTAAATAACCATAGTTCAAGAATAAATCTTGTTCAACAGTCAATAACATAAACAATAATAGCTCAGCTATAAATATGGTAACAAGAAGATCTTCAATTTGGTAGATATTTTTTGTCAAGGAAACACATATTACTTTGCACATCTAATTTATTACTTAAACAAAACAGGCAACAAAACCTGTCCACTTGGTAGGTCAACTGTAATCATCATTCCTGGGCCCAATCGTCCTTTCATGATCACATTGGATTCATCCATTGGTAGAACACCAACCTGCCAATCATGATTAAGCAATTTTATTATTGTGCCAATAACCAACAACAAACAAAACATCACAGAAACTAATTAGTGAGGACTATGGATCTTGTAATCTTACCATAACATTTTAGATGGATTTTATTGGTTTTAATTGCACACAAACCAATAATCAATGACAAAACAAAACACCGTAGTAACCAATAAGATAGGACTATGGATTTCTGTATCTCACCATAACATAGTAGCTGGTACAATATCCACAATGTCAGGGTACTACTGTGAGCCAAGATTTTGATCTCATTTGATTTCATAGTTTCACCTTCTCTGTAATTGACGTTTTTATGAGGCTAATTATCAACATCCGGGTAAAATCCCATTAATTACATTAGTATAACAGGTGTGACTATACCATACATTTGATCCAGTTAGTACATAATAACCGATGTAATAACAAGTATAGAGTATATTGTGAACATACCTCCGATGCAACATAAACAATGTCATCCTTTGTTCGCCAATATCTAGCTGGACGAAGTCCATTTCTATCTAGACAGGCTCCCACAGTTTTCCCATCACTACATTTAGAATAATATCAGTCACTATTTAGGATATTATCAGTACACCTTTTCCTTCATTTTCTTCTCTTTAGTCAAGCTATAGATTAGTCAGTTAAAGAAACCACTTTCTCCATAGCAGATGCACACTGATGAGTAAAATTATGAGCACAGACAACAAAAAAATAAAGACTACATTGAAAGTGGTGAAATTAAGGCCTTGAGTTAGCTCAAATACAATACACTAGAGACTGAACTTCAACTAAGCAAAAAAAATCAACACAAAAGGGTGTTTCCAAATAAAATTCACTTTGCAAAATCACCTAAAGAGAAGCAATGCCGGTCCATCCCAAGCCTCCATTTGTCCTTTGTAATAGTCATAGAAATCAATAACCTAATGCACAAGGAACAAAACAAACAAGATACAATTTTCGATGAATATAATGTATCAAAATTATTATGAAACATATCTGCATGTGCAATGCATGCAAACAAACAAGAGCAGAACAAGAAGTGCTTCAAATCAGAACTAAATGTCACCTCAGGGTATTTTATTGACAGTGTTGGGTGATTCTTGTAACCCTCAGGAACAAGGATCATCAGAGCTTCATCAGGATTCCGTCCACTTCTTAGCAATATCTGTAATAAAAAAAAATATGATACCAACATTCTAAAATGCGCAGCATGTCAAGGAAAACTGTGAATTATGAATTTATCATAAAGGATGCCAGTTCCAGACATCTGCTGAACAAAGTGGAGCAGTGCCTGTTTGAGCAAACTTCTCTTTTTCTTTAAATTTTTTATCTTCTTGGCTATCTCAGTGTTGAAGAGTTACGGATACAATCAGCCAAATTGAATTATACCTAAACATCAAGCAACTACAAACAAGTGAAGAGAACTAGGGCACACTCACAAGCTTGACGGGTAAATGGGTAAGGGCACACTACAAATGTGGCATCCAAAACCATACTGATTTTGTACAGGCCTGGTACAACTAGTTAAAAATTGGATTATATCTAAAATTAATAACAAAACATATCACAAGTACCCTCCATAAACTATGCAAAAAAAAAAGTTAAAAAAAAACAGTATTCTTACTTCAGCAACGCTATCAAGGTTTGCAGAATCAGATGCTTTTGGGTTGCCAACTGGGCACAGCTCATGCTCACGGCCACGCCAAACAGGAGATTGAAGTGTGGCTTCTCGTGACTGCATCCAGTTCAAGTTACCCTAAAGATAAAGGATAAAAGGCTGAATCTTTAGAGATAAGTAGCAAATGAAATAGGCACTATTCACTATATACAGCATACAAATACTACCCCGTCCCCCTCTCCCCCACCACCACAGAGAATTTTCCGTTTATCCCGGATCAAAAATTACGTAAGAATCATAGAAAAAATATGACAATTACCAATTCAAAGAGCCTGACAACTGCAAAAGGCAACATCAGAACAACAATGAAACAATACAAGGATGCCAATTAGGCTGAATAAATATGCTGTTGGCAGGGGATCAACTGATCAAGTGCCAAGCTGGGCAAGCCGAGTAACAGGCATTTATATTCTGGAAGTTAATAGTAAAATAAAGAGCCAATAGTTGAAATTCAAAGGGATTTTCCGTAACTTAACCAACGAATTACTGAAAATCCCTAGAGGAACAGGAAAGAAAGGTACAAACCTGAATTGTATTTATTTCTCCATTGTGTCCAAGCAATCGCATTGGCTGTGCAAGAGGCCATCTGGGGCTCGTATTCGTACTGTATCTGCGGTGGTAAATTGCAAAAGAAGAAGTGTAGAGCTCGTCTTGCAGATCCAAGTAGAACTGCCCCAAAACCACAGATCGAAGCATTCCTTTGTACACCACCGTCCTGCTCGACAGAGAACAGAAATATAACTCATCACCCCATGGTGCAGATTTCGATGCACGCTCGACTAATTTGCGAGAGATGTAGAGCTCTCTTTCTACGTCATCAGCATTGTCTTCATGTGGGACCCGCACAAACACTAGTTGTATGTTAGGCATGGCCTTCTTTGCATAGCGGCCTACTACTGATACATTTGTAGGTACGGGCCTCCACCCAAGAACTTCCAAGCCTTCGTCTGAGAATACCTTCATTATAACTGTGAAAGAAACAATTGTTAAGAACTTCAAAATGTGCAGCTTTTATAAGCATATAAATAAATAAAAAGGGCTGCTTAAAGAAACACACCAATTTGTAAGTAAATCACGAATGAAATTTAGCAAGCAACTTCAGTACAATTGTTTCAGTGGAGATATTGTACATTATGTTAGTCTCATCTACAGTTTTTGAAACTACAAAAATTGCTCTTATCTTAAACAGAGATAAGCATTTAACCACCAGAATTAATTAGGAGCAGAAAAAAACCATCGACTTCTAAAACAATGAGCAATGTTTCCATTAAGGCCCAAACTATATGATACCGAAATATATCATTCAATCCATGAATCAGCATATTCTCAAGCAAGGTCTGAAAGAACAATGTAACCATACATTACCTTCTTTTGCTTCAGTCATAGAGTTTTCATCTCTGGGCAGAAAAACCATGCCAACACCAGTTTTAGCAGTATCAAAAGGAGGAAGTCCTTGCTGCTTGGCCCAGCTGTTGTAAAGGTCCCACGGTATGGAGGTCATCACCCCAGACCCATCGCCAGAGTCATTGTCGGCACCACATCCACCACGGTGCTCCATACATCCCAAAGCAATTAATGCATCCTTCACTATTTTGTGTGAAGGCACATTCCTCAGGTTAGCTATGAAACCAACGCCGCAGGCTCCTCTTTCTGATAGTATGTCACTCAGGTTTGCAACCTGACAAAATTGGAATTAATATCATCAGAATTCAGCACTACTCTAACAAAAGTACCTACAAAGGAACTAACACCTGATACGAATGCCAATTTTGAACTGGATGAAATGCAAATGTATATGTTTTTCTTTAAGAATACTTTTCTAACAGGGTCTTGTATGAGCACTACGTGTCTGAATACAAGTTTGTGATGATGCTCGTTCAGATGACTGTCATTTCATGTTTTATTTGTTCAAAAACTCCACTGAATGAGGAACTTGTGGATAACTATTTTCACTACACAAAAAAACTTGCCAAAACCAACTTCGTGAGGATAATTACTTAAAAAGGAATGAAAGAAAACAATTGCTCTGAGTGATCCTACAAAACCCAGTGTTTAGTCCCCAGATATCAAAACTTAGAGTCTTCAAGTTCCTTTTTTCATAATCCCGCTTCTGAGGATTAGAAACTAAAACCACCACCTAAGTCAACTCCATCGAAAACACTTTGACTAAATAAAACTCCTACCTGGGGCTTTAGATCATCACTGTTCCTTGAACTCCCATCAACAGCACGATTCGAGGTGCCACCGAGTTGTAGAACTGCGCGAACAGCAGACCGTCCGCTAGTACGGCCGGGCCCACTGTACCTAAGTCGCCTAAATCGGTCATGGCGGCGGCTGGAAACGAAGAAGAGAGAAGTAGAAGGGTGAAAGAGAGTCTTCGTCGGGACGCATCGGTGCAGTGTGTAGGTAGGGTTAGACTGGGGAAGAAGGCTTGCCATCTTCCCTCCCCGTTGTGGTTTACGAAGCTAAGCCACACAAGCGAAAGGAAGGGAGGGAGGGAGGGGGTGAGAAAATTAGTGGAGAGAGCGCGAGAGAGGTGTTTGGCGAAAACGAACAAAAGGTTGATCGTGTGGAGGGAAATTGGGAGGAGGAGATGAGGATCAGTCTCAGAGGATAGATGTCGAGACTCGAGAGAACGACAAAAAGTGCGACCAGGCTGAAAGGAAGTGAGAGGGAGATAGAAAAATGGAAACCAAACAGCTCCTTCTCACTCTCACCTCACGTCTCCACCGAAGGAGAAGGGGGAAAATAATTTACAAGTAAAAACAATGTATACAAATCTAACCCTGCCACTTTGTGATATGTTATTGGCGAATACACACACACACATATATATCTGTGTTTGTGTGTGTATTCTGCAATCATATATATTGTTATTAGCGAATATTTCTTATCAAAAGCTTGCAGCTGAATTATTGTTGATTCAAATTTCAAATATAGTGGACGAAATTGTGTATCTTAAGTTGTGCTTCAGAAATCGTACGTGGAGAGGAAGGGGAAGGAAGGAGATCCGCGCATCGCTCACTTCTGCACAATGTTTTGTACACTCCGATTTGAGAGTAACAAAACTCAGCAAAATATACAGCTTTGTTACCTCCGAGCAGTGTCGGTTTCCTTCCGCTCCCTCTTCGTTTCTCTGCTTCTGGAGCGGGTGACGAAATCCGGACACTCACGATCTGGTCGGTTCTTCACCTCCTCTCCATTTCCTTCCCTTTAATGAAGGCATTTTCTTCTCTATTGGAACTAGTGGCGGATCTAAAGCCATTCAAAAGGTGGCTAAGCCACCCCTATGATTTTAAAATTTTAGTTATGTATACTAAAATTTAATTGAATTTTATTTTTTTGAAACAATTTATATAATCCAGCCCTCCTCATAAATGAACACATGTCTACTTGTAGTCTAGTGGTAAGAGCTTATATTTTGATTGTTGAGAGCCAGAGTTCAATTCACACTAGTCACAATTTTTATGTATTTTTTAGCCACCCCTATTAAGATTTTCTAGTTCCGCCCTATTTGGAGCATAGCCTTAGACTCTTCCCTCTCTAACATGAGTAGAACTAGGGTGTTCTAAGGTCACCAAGTCCCTTTGTGAATCCATTCTCTAAAATCTATCAGATTGACTTCAAACAACATATTCAAACCGTTGAAATTCTTCTATTTTTACAAGTGATGCGTCTACATGTGAAAAATTTTAAATTTTGAATTAATTTTATATAGAGTCAAGTGGTCAGAATTAGAAAATTTATAATTTAATTTTAATGCATTCATTTTTAAACACATTTTGACTACTTGACTTTATACAAAATTAATTTAAAAATTTTGCATGTAGATATGTAAAAGGATTTTAACGATTTGGATTCGTCGTTTGAAGTCAATCAAATAGATTTTAGAATTGAGTTCACAGAAAAACTTAATGAACTTATAAACATCCTAGTCTACTTCTACTCCTCTAATATCTCTTTAGTTGAAATTCAAAGATAAATGTGGGCTCAATCACACTTTTTCCATTGTACATAAAAGAAATATTTCATATTTAATTGCATATTGTAAAAAACAAGTCAACAGCTTTAATGGTTAAGATATGTTTGTGGTTTCCCTTAACATGCATTGGTATACTATTATGTCTTGAATCAGTGACTACTGAATTGGTCAGCTGAGATCCTTAGTGTTTGGTTTCGATTGGAAGATTTGAAATGGTTTGCTGTTATGCCAGTTTTTGTGGTTTGGAGTTGGGACAGACCTAAACTGAGTGCAGACTGGATCTCGGTAACTGTGTCTTGCTACTTAAATATGAGGGAAATTTTTTATCTGTAGAAATTAAAGGAAAATACAGAGAAAAACAGAAAGAGTACATATTTTTTTTATTGGTAGAAAGATTGATAGGATTTTTACTGATTTTAAAAATTAAAAGTTTGAATCAGTAAGAATTCTACCGATCCAAACTCAGTTTTTTTTTCTTTTTTCTTAAATCTGATGTGTAGATGGAGAGAATCATTATATTAAATTTGTAGTAAAATATGGAAAGATTTTTCAAAAATAGATAGAATGTTTCTATTATATCTATATTTTAAGATAATTTATATATTTTTGTAAAATATTTTTATATCTTACTAGAAATATTAAAAGAACAAAAAAGCCAAACTGATATGGATTGGTAAAAATCCTACCAATTTTTCTACCAATTGAAAATATCATGTACTCTTTCTTTCATTTCTACGAATAAAAAATTTCCAAACATGAGTCCACATTAAAAACATTTGTTTTTATTTTGAATAGGGGTGCCCACTTTTTATCCATTCATCTAATATGTACCGTATCTCACAGGGCAGGTAAGGGTAAGATATTTTTTTCATAAGCTTATCGGGTACGTACAGATACATATTTTTTTTTCATTATTTAAACGAATAAGAGTACGGATAAAGCCTATTTCGTAACCGTTATCCGATCGGATAAATATATATATATTAATAAGCATTGAAAAGAGTATTTTAATTAGTTTATTTGTGCTTAGCATAATCAACTTTTTTTCAATAAAATATTATACATTTGTGAAATGAATGTATATGTTTAAATATTTTATTTAATAAATAATAAAAATAATTATTATATTAGTACTAGTCATTATTTACCCGCTATTGTTTTATTATCTGATAACTATAACAGGTAAGAATATAATATGAGTAAGATAATTTCTAACGGATACGGATATGAAGACACTTCCACTTAACTCTTACCGTACCTGTTGACACCTCTAATTTTGAAGTAAAATCAAACTTGAATTCTTAATTTCGTCTTAATTCTCCAAATGGACTTCTTATATTTACAATAGGCACTTATTTTTTTTTATCCAATTGAGACTAAATTCAAACCGTTCTTTTCTAATTGTAGGAGTACAATACTTGAGGAGATACGGATTCGGAAAGGGAAGCAAAAGTCAGATTGTATATAACTGATGCTGGTTATTTGCACCAACTGGAAATCTTGAGGGAGGCAAAGTGAGTTGTGAGTTTAAACTTAACGATTTTGTTCACTCTTGATCTGAAGTGAAACACAGTTTTAGTGACTATCTAGGATAATGTTTTTCTTTTTCTTTTTGTCTTTTAGGAAAAGGTAATATGTCATTAATTTGAGTGAGATTATGGCAATATGCACATTATACAATGATCCGTACTATGGACTTATATCTGTGTTTCTAAAGTCCGAACAGTCTATTGAAATATTAAATGTAATTTTCATATGAAAAATATACTCATAGATTAACTATTATATTTGTATAGATTTTTTTTTTATTATTTGTTTAGATTGGTAGAAAACCACTTGATTTAAAAATTATTGACTATTCAAGAGTAATGATTTTTTATCTATTGAAAATTATAAAAAAAATGTAAAATTTGATATGTAAGTATATTTTTATATAATTTTTTTTATGGTTCTAATTAACTGCTTTGAACTTTAAATTTGGAGATAAAAAAGTATAAAAATTGTGTGTTTGTGGCAAATTTAAGAATTAACTAAGTTTAGAGTGGCATTTTTCAGATTTATAGTTTCGTGATGGTATTTTTCAAATTTGAAGATTTTAGTGAGGCAAATAACCAATTTTTCCTATAAAAATTGATCGGTGACAAACAAAGACAACATGACACACAGATATTTTAAAATACATGATTTCAAAATATATAACAACTTGCCTAATTAAGTTGATTTAGTATTATTAGTTGGATGCTAATAGCATGCTAGACTTAGCAGTTAGCAACGCTGGATGTACATAGCGACAAATTCTATTATAATTAAGTGGTTGATTGCTTGTAGCAAGATATAATATTAAAAAGTATATTATAATTTCATTTCTCAGTCAGAGGTGAAGACCGAATGAATGCTATTGAATTCCTTTTATATTGGAGATGTCATTTTCATCCATACTCAACTCAAATAGGTCACGCTATGAATTTCTTTAACAGATCCGGAAATTGTCCTAAAATAGTGTTATTTTTTTTTAATAAGGATTTTTATTTATTTTTGTATAGAGACAGGACCCGTCATCATCTGTTAGGTTTGCGGTTTTTAATATAGGATTATTGAAATAGTAAAAAGTAGAATAGTAATTAAGAGTGGGCGTACAATGCTATTAGATATATCATCATCATCATCATCATAATAACAACAACAATAATAAGAATAATAAGAAAAACAACAACAACAACAACAATAATAATAAATAACAACAACAATAATAATAGTAATAACGATAATGATAATAACAATAAAAAAAACAATGTTTCTAATATTAGTTTTCAAACAGTCAATCTGGATTGTTAAGCATGATCTTCATATGAAAACATATATACATACCAAAATTTATAATTTTTAGAATGTTTTTACTATTTTTTAGATAGGTAGAAATTCAAATTATCAAGAATTTTTAAATCATGTGATTTTCTACCTATCTAAAATAGTTTGTAAAAATTATAAATCTTGGTCTCGAAATACAGTTTCATATGAAAATTATTTAATGGTTTGAATCGGATGTTTGAATTATGAAAATAAAGATATGAATCCACAGCGCGAATCAATCTATAATACGTATATTACCATTGTATCTCACTCTTATATTATAATAAATTAACAACAATAGTAATATAATTATGATATCAATAATGTGATAATATTGTTAATATGGTAACAATAATATCATTATTGTAATTATAAATTTATAATGATGATGGTGATTATTATAGTTGTGTTATGATTATTGGAGTGGGTATGGAGGGCTGCCTACTAGAAGATGCACATCTTTACTCTAAGATGTCATACTGTGAAATTTTGTCAAAATATAACTAATCAATATTACGGTACTAATAAACCTTAAACATTAAATTGGTTGAATTTGGTACCATAGAAAATCTGGTTATATTTTGATCAAAATGGTCAAAATCTAATTAATTAATAATTTTGATAAATCTATTGAATTAATAATTTTGATAAATCTATTGAATTAATAATTAATTTTGGCGATAAATCTTATACCGTAAATACTCAGGCTACAACAAACTTTGATATTAATTTGATACTACTTTGGTACCATTTGGAACAATTTTGATATTGTTCTAATGAAATAATAATTAAATTGGTAACATCTAATTAATTAATATTGTAACTAAATCCTAAATCTAATACCGTAACTAAATACTAAATCTAAACCCTAAATCCTAATCCTATCTAAAAGTACTACTGAAATAAAAATTAAAATGAAAAAAAAAAAAACTTACGTAGTGTTATTCGAATTCTACCGATTCGTGATTTTTTGTATTTATCTATTTTTCAAGTATGGTAAATTTAAAATTTTCGGTAATAGCTGAGGAACTTCATTAAAATTAGCTTTCAGACGAGAGATTGAAATTCGGTTTCTATTTAGAAATAAGGTTCTGTTTGAGATCTGTGCTAGATTAAAACTGACGACCCAGATCTCATTGTCCTCAGTCAGGTATTGCGCTGGATCTGAAACCACAACTTCGTAGCGCTTGTTCGGTGCGAATTCTCATCCTCTGAGATATCTCAAACTTTGCGTGACATTTTGTAAACTATTGACCGTTAAAATACGTTCTGAACGAATCTCAAAGCACAAATAATACTGGACCCTTTGCTATCACCGAATCGAAACCGGCCACGTCGGTCACAATAAAGTTGAGATATCTCAGAGGATACACATCCGTTCGGTGCCGTGTACATCATGAATTCCCATCCTCTGAGATATCTCAAACTTTGCGTGACCTTTTGGAATATCTCAATCGTTCAAATAAGTTCTACGCGAATCTCAAATCTCAAATAATACTGGCCCCCTACATTCCCCCGAATAGGCACCGGACACGTCGGTCACGCAAAAATTGAGATATCTCAGAGGATACGCACCCGTATATCATAATGGAAGTTTGTGATCTGGTATGTGTCGTATCTGTGTTATCCTTATTCAGCTTCTTCGATGTTCTTAATGGAGACAAAAACCAGGCGATTATCCGAGCTGTTATTGGTGGGACAGTAAGAAACAACTCACCGCTAGACTGGAAAGCGCCACATAATATCCTTCCTCTTCCTTTCTTCTCTCCGGACCAAATTCGCGGCTCTCCATCCTCTCCTTGTAGAACCTCCAGAAACTATCGGATCCTTCGAGCTCATCCGCTATCCGCTAATGGGGAGGAGCAACCCTCTTCCCATGGCGCTGCCCCCTGCGCTAAATATCCACGTCTTTCGCCTCTCCCCTCCCCTTTCTCTCAAATCCGCTCCATCTCCACCATCGCCGCCACTACTCTCCGACCAACCCCAATCCCAATTACAACCTCAACCTCAACCCCAACCCCAGCCATTCAATTTCGTTTCCAATCTAAAAGCTTCTCTTCAAAACATCCTCTCCTTCAATTCCTTCGCGCCATCAGTTCCTCCGGTCCCACCTGTCAGCGATCCATCACCGCCGACCTGTTGCACCGTTCCCTTATTCCGCCCATACGTTGCCAAAGTGCCGTGGCACGGTGGGCCCCGCGCCTTGCTCTCGCGACTGTTCCCGCGGTACGGCCATTACTGTGGGCCCAATTGGTCGAGTGGGAAGGAAGCGGGGTCGATGCTTTGGGACAGGAGGCCAATAGATTGGTTGGATCACTGCTGTTATTGCCATGACATTGGGTATGATACGCATGATCAGGCCAAGCTTCTAAAGGCAGACCTTGCGTTTCTTGAGTGTCTCGAGAGGCCCCGTATGGCGACCAAAGGCGGGGCATACACGTCTATCATATACCGAGCCATGTGCATTGCTGGTAAGTAACTTAGTATGATTTTTTTCTGTGACTTGAGTTCTTTTTCCTGTTCTGGTGGTAGAAGTTTGTGGTAATGCGTCTTTTAAATTGAGGAGGAAATAGAAGTAAGCTTCTGAATTCTGATAATAGAAAGTACCTGCTAAATGTTATGAGATATAGAATGCCATTGAAATTAGAAACTAATTAAAGTTTTGACAGTTTTCGATTCGAAATAACCTAAGAGTTCCATGTTTAAACCTTGAAATGGTGGAACCAAATACCAAAATAACGCATGCTTTGCTCATTACTGTAATATAAAGCTTCTGTAGTGTACCAGTATGTTTAATGACACGACTGTGCTATTATCCAATCCAGGCTGTCAGATTTGAAAGAACATTCCGTACTGGATTAAATTCCATACATTATTAGCGGAGGTTGTAGATATGAACCAATTCACTTTAGTATATGATTCAGGTTGAATAATTGTATAATCATCACAAAACTAGCAGTGGATATGACCAATGTATGGACCATTGGTTATACCTCCCAAAACGTATTGATGCCACTTGGAGATAACCATTCTCCTTTTTTATTTTCACTCTCTTTGTGCATGTTTAATTTTTTTATTGCTTAGTTGAGTTTCTAGGTCAATGTTTTCATTCTCACTCGTTAGCTGAAATATAATTAAGCAAGTAATGGTACTTAAACAGTCGTGTAGTACAAAGTATGACTAAATCCAGGGCAATTGATTAATACCTGTGCCATAAATTAAGTGATCAAGTATTCAAATAAGTCTGTGATATAATACAAGTTCTTAATGGAGACTGAAAGAAAACACAGAAATGTTGAACTGAGTTATGAAATTCGACCGAGGCAACCTGTTCATGCTAGATTTAGTAAACTAAAAGAAAATGGTAGATTTGTGAACATATGACATTTGGATTGCCTTAGACTTCATTCTGGGCTGGAAACCTTAACACAAGTAGTTGCTTATTTTTGTAGGTTTGAGGAGTTTTCTGATACCATACAGGACGCATTTGGTGCAACTTCAGGCTGGTCCATCATTGTTTGATTATTTCGGCAATGTTTTTGCAAAGATACCTTCAATAGGCAAGGGTACGGCAGAAAACCAGAAGGTCAGATTTTAAACTGAGGAAGTTGTACAAATTATAACAGAAATGAGATAAGAAAGCAAGGAAATCAATGACTTTTAAGATGCTTTCTGGATCTAGCACTCGTTTTGCACTCTTTATCTGGTTTGAGTTGCTTTGTACTGTTTACCTTCTCGGTGAATGTAAATATCACATCTTTTAACAAAGTTTAGCTTAGGCTTGTTGTATGTATTACTTAAAGAGACACTTTGAGTGCTGTATATACTGGACTGTTCTGTGAAGTTGGAGCTTCGCTTAGCTTGAAAGAAAAATGAAGATAGTATACCTGTTAATTGAAAAGACCAAAACTACCAGTTATGTAAAGAGGAACTTTTGTGGTCAATTTTGGGGTTCATTGTAAGCTTATGCTGATAACAAAGTGTAGTTAAAAACTACGCCTAATATAACTATTTTCAATGATATGAGGGATCACTTAATGGTTATTTTTACAATCTTGATCATGATTTTTTTTTTTTAAATTCAGATACAATCGAGAAGTAATCCAACAAAATAGATAGTCTAACAATTAAGATTTATGCAATTTAAATATTATTGATTATGCATTAAGGATGGTTAATTTTGAATTGTTAAAATTTTAGCACATTTGATGTGTTACGATGAAATGATATTAAATCTGAGTAGAACTAGGGTGTTCTTATGTTCATCAATTCATTTTGTGAACTCAAATTCTAAAACTTGTTGGTTAGCTTCAAACGATGAATCCAAACTGTTGAAATTTTTCCATCTTACGAGTGATGTGTCTATATGTGAAAATTTTGAAGTTTTAAATTAATTTAATATAAAGTCAAGTGGTTAAAATTAGAAGGTTTATAAATTAATTTTAATACATTCATTTTTTGGACTTCTTTTGACCACTTAATTCTATACAAATTAATTTAAAATTCCAAAATTTTCGCATGTAGATGCATCCCTCGTAAGGTGAAAGGATCTTAACGGTTTGAATTCGTTGTTTGAAGCCAATTCTATAGATATTAGAGTTGAGTTCACAAAAGGTCTTGGTGAACTTAGGAACACGAATTTTTTTTATAAACCATAAATAGAAAAATCAAATTTAGGGTTCCAGTATGAGTGCTTTGATATTTATAAAAATCATAAAGAACGAGTTGGTAACTCGCTCCCCACATTTTTTTCTCCACAGAATGAACTGCCAACTCGTTCTTGATCAATTTCACTGAACACTACAGAAATCGTCACAGAAAATTCGGAAAATACCCATCCCAACTCATTCCCAGCAAAATTTGGGAACAAACGCAGGGGCAGTATTATTGGGCTTTGAGATTCGTGCCAAGTTAAAAAGAACGGTCCAGATCAAGTAATTGTAAAAGATTGCCTGATGGAGCGGCGAGAACGAGTGTTAAAAGTTAATTCTTGGTGACCATCATATATGCATTAAGATTCGTGCTTAGTTATTAAAATCCGTGCATATAGATTTCAATTTCCATGCGCTAACCAATTTGCTGGGAATGACTTGGGAGCCCGTTCTCTGACCTTTTTTTTTTCCCTTTGGGAACGAGTTGGGAGCCCGTTCTATGGCAACACAGAGATCGACCACACAGAGACCACACAGTAATTTGTGAAATTTGGAAAATTGACCAATAACGAGTTGGCAGCTCGTTCTGTGGCGAAAAAAAATTTAGAGAACGAGTTGCCAACTCATTTTTTGTGATTTTTATAAATATCAAAGCACTCATACTGGAATCCTAAATTTGATTTTTCTATTTATAGTTTATAAAAAAAATTCTAGGAACACCCTAGTTCTACTCATTAAATCTCAACATATTTTATATATCAAGATGACAATGTTGGGTTTTAAGTTTAATATAAATTTTATCATGATTGTAAAAAAAAAAAAATGATTTTCATCTTGTGTGAACATGATTTGGGCTGTGGGGTCCTCATTCCTCAAAATAAAATACAACATTCTATACACATCCTCCCTTGACCAAGGAATAACAGTATACCATGCTTTAGACAAGCATATAAAAAATTAACTAGGAATATGTTGCATGCTTTACAGTGGTTGTTCTGAGCACGGCCTTAGTTGCAAAGTTGTGTACACCTTCATTTTCATTTTGTGGAAATTGTTCCGAGAATGAAGGTGTTTTACTGATATGAAATAGAATAGAATATTGGTAACTGATGATTTGGTAAAAAAAAAAAAAGATGACATCCTATGAATATATGCTTTCTATGCAAGCAAGAAATGAAATTTCATCAATGCAATTTTGCAAATGCGTTCTTCTCCTCAGTGGGAATAGGTTCTGTTTATCTATTAACAACGATGTTTTGCAGAAGCAACGGTACTTTAATCCAACATGATCTTCTTGATATGAAATTTCCAAAAAAGATAAAAAAGAAAGAAAGAAAGGAAGATGCAGTAGTTATTACTTGCAATAATAAAAAGATAGCCTTGATAAAAAAAAATATTATTTCCATCTTATGATAATTGTTTAGTCGCAAAAACAGCTTGGTTTTCTTTTTTTTTTAAAAAGGAGCTACCAAGTTGTTACAAACAGTTTGGTTTTCTTGCTGAATCTGTTAGTGTTTAAAGAAGCCATATCAGATCGCAGCAAACAGACCCATTTAATTTGCTTGTATAAAATAATTTCTCTCGTCTCCACAAATTTTGTCCGGACTCGCTCTCTAATTTTCTTTCTTATGTCACCTATGAAATTTGTGTAATTTTGCATTTAAAAAAAATTGTGTAATTTTAACAAATTTAAATTTTAGATGTGATCTATTTTTATGAAAAAAAAAATATGATGTTACTCGATAAATTTAGTGAAAAAGATCGACAATTATTAGTAGGCATTATCAGTCGATTTTAGATTTTTTTTCCCTAAAGCATTTAAAATAAATAAGTCATGAAATTAAATCCAAAAAAAATTTAGATCTAACACAAACGTTCTCTTTTCATGCTCGTGGTTCGCTCGGAAAAATCTCGCTCGTTTTTTATTCAATCCAAAAACAAGCGAGCCACGAGCTACGTCTAACTCAGTTCGTTGCCAACACTAGTGTCACTGCACTAAGCCCTGATGTCATTAACAACGTTTGATGTTAATTAAAGACAAATTCAAAAGCTGTTAATTAATGAGCATTTGGGCATCTCTCCTAAGACTAATTGAAACTTTAATTAGTATCTAATACTGAAATTGAAACTTTAATTAGTATCTAATACTGAAATCAAAGTATAGCATCTCTCCCTCATCTTAAATTATTCTCTATCTGAAAGCAATCTTGAGAGAGCTTCTCTCTCGTCTAAGTATATCTACGGTACCGGATCGAGGCTAATGAGATGAGATTAATTTTTAACTGAGCGATTAGAATTCGGTGCCTATTTAGACACAAGGGGTTCGTTTTTGAGATTTGCGTTGCAATTAAAAAACGATCCAAATTTAGTAATTGAACGTATGATACCAGAAATGATCTGAATTCCCATCAACCACCAGTGTGATTTGTGATCCTTGAGAAATAAGAGGAATGCCATTGAAAACCAAAATCTTAAACAAATGTTCCTACTTAACAAAAAAAGATTGTTCTGTGCTGTGCAAATGTATTTTAGAAAACCAAATTGGAAAGATCAGAAACTTTTGTTGTTGAGAAAGAAGCGTCACTCCAGGAAGAAAAAAAAAGGTAAGAGATTGAATTTTCAGCTTCTACCAAACTTTAAAAAAAAATTTGAATTTGCATTCTCATATATTTTAAAGTTTTAATTATTTATATTAAATTAAATTGAATTTTATTTTTTAAAACGTTTTATATAATCTAGTATCTCTCATAAAATATCAAATGCATATTTGTTGTCTAGTAGTTATAACTTTATTTTGTGGTTGAGATAATTTCAGTTCAAATTTCAACCATCATATTGTGCATTTTAAATTCAACTCCTATTAAAATTTTCTAGTTCGGTCACACTAAAAATTCATTTGGACAACGTTTATTTCGTTATCCTTTCCAAAAAAAAGACCAAACGTTTGGAACGTTGTTTTTGTGTAAAAAAAAAAAATGTCGTTAATAGCGTTTCGGTCAGAAATAAAAATAACATTTATGTTAGCACTGAATTTTTTTTTGTAATTTGATGTCATAGATTCAAATTTCTTCTTAAATAGAAAGAAAAATTGCCTCTTCATTTGTGTTAAGTGTAACATTAAGGTCTCAGTCCCTTGACCCCTTGAATAAAATAGAGCCCTTGGGTCTCTGAAAGGACAAGGAAGAAATTAAAATAGAGAATAAAAAGGGAAAAATAACAACCATATTAATGAGAAAATAAGTCGTTGCTCTTGATTTGAAGAATTTATTGGTAACTATTTTTTTCTGTGCATGATGTACATTATATTTTATCCCAAAAAGGTGCTTTTATTAGAATAAATACTTAATAAATAAATAGCAAACAAATTTAAAAAAATGTAAAATTTTATATCCAAGCATATTTTAATATAGATGTCATGTTAAACGGTTTGGATCGATTGTTTGGACTTTTAAAATTGTAAAACCAAATTGTTGTAAGTAGTTCATAATTGGAAATAATATTATTTTAAAAATAGTGATTTTGATATGAGTTTCTACTTTCATCTGTATGGGTAGATGCGAAAGATAATGTATGAAAATGAAACACTTTAATTATGAGACGATAATTTGGTATCAGGCATCCGATTTTCTTTATATTTGAAAATGTTAGATTGATATTTGTTCGTAGTCCTGTAGCAGCTTAAAAGTAGATACTTTTTTTGAAAGCAATGTTTTATCATAAGAATCTCTGTCGATTGCTATCAATCCCTTTCAGTTGAATTGATTTACTTGAAAATTGTTGCTCTCAACTCTATTTTATCCCACCTCCCGTGCATTCTTGGCTAAGCGTACAGCCTATCATAAAAAATAAAAAAAATAAAAAAAGGACCCATTTTATACATTATGGAGTATGCATTCAAATTGAAAGTCACAGAGTTGTCACTTAAATTTAATTTGTCTCTCTATAGTCACTGAACTTTTAGTTTGTTCCAATCAAATCACCCTATAACTTTTACATCCAAAAAATTAATGAAGTATTCTCATTCCTTCCATTCAAAATATAACCGAATATGCTCATTCTATTGAAAAATTAACAGAATGTACTCATTTCATTCAAAATACTAATGGAAAAGTTATATTTTATTGATTTTTAAATCGAAAAGTTATATAATAACTTGATTGGGACAAATTAAAAGCTCAATGACTATGAAAAAACAAATCAAATTTTTGCGACTAATTTGTAACAAAAATTATTTAATGACCTCGAGCGAAATTTACCTTAGAGATTATTATCTATTTAACCTTGCGTTCTAGTGTGCATATTTAGTCAGTGTGTTCGCTAATAGAAAAGCATGTATTCTGATTTTCGACAAGTGTATTTGAACCATTGCAAACTCAAAACAGTCAAAAACTGATATATGACAACCGTCTAAAAATGATAATCGTAAAATGTTGGCAGTATTTTCTGCACACCCTGGTAAATATACACAGGAAAGAGTCTTGGTTAGAATTAATAGCGCCTAGTGGCAGTTCCATTCTGACCGTTGCACTTTCATATTGTGCTCTTCCAGAAGCATAAAATTTAACAACTCAAGAAAAATAAGCTTTTATACACTACTAATATAACATCTCGTGCTCCTCAAAATTCCAATGAATACTAGTAAAACAAAATAAGTCCTGCATTGTAAAATGAACAAAGATATAAACACATCAGTTGACTACCAAATCATTCTTTCTTCAGACTGGCACTTGAAACTACAAACGTAAATAAGAGGGAAGACAAAAAGAAGACAAAAAGGCTAGAGAAAAAAAACAAAAAAAGAAGCCTGCACACATAAATGCAAATTACAACAAAAGATCAAAGGATGTACAAATGCCACAGGAATCTAACAACACTTCTCATCTAGGACTGTTCCATGGAGGCGACGGTTTGTTGTATTGGAATGCTTGTGATGTGGGCCCATGGCTCAAATCGAGACTATGTAGCTGCTCCATTAGCTGGGACCTACGTTCCTTAAAGAAATCAAGGCGAGAAGTGAGCTCCACAAGGGTTGAGGATGCCAATGAAGGCTGCTTTGGATGTTCAATTCCCTGGCAAACAAAATAAAAAATTACTAGGTAGCACATAGTTGCAATTAGGTTGCATGTCTAACACCCATTGAATCCCCAAAGGGTCATATAACTAATGTAGTACAGATCTTCGCCTTTGTGCAGCTAAGGCAGGCATTTGTGTTTTAAAAGCTTGCAAAAGATTTTCATTTATTGATTTTAAAAATATGATTCCATTTTTTAGATTATTGTCATTTGTGGTTTTTATTAAAATTAGGTCATAATTAATCATTTCCCACTTGATCTATACTGGCTAGACTTTGTAATTTCTAATTAAGGTTAAAAACTCTGGTATGGCACAGAAGTTGGTACAAACATGTAATCGCCTACAAGTACAGGTACTCACCCATACTGCAACCATACCCTTGCAAGTACATTGTCTCGATATCAGCTTAAACAAACTAATATAGAACTGCTTTCTCGAAAAGGAATGGACCACAGGGTGTATTACATAGATACTTTGTCAAAGAATATTTAATTAAATTCTCAAAATAAAGTGCCTTTAGGGTAACAAAATTTATAAATAAGAATGACATTTTTTTCCAATTTTGTAAATATGAGTTCCATTACCTCGCTCAATTTGGGAGTGTTACTGGAAACAGAATTATGATCTGCTAGGTTGCTCGTTGATGCCTCAAAGCCTCTTAGCTCACTCGAAGATGATGCATCCAAAGAATGCTTTCGAGATAGTGACTTAGAATTGGCATACGGTAGCACATGTTGCTTAATGCTTCTCCAATGAGCCGATGATGTGCTCTCCTGCAATTATTTAAAAAAAAAAGGATTTTTACTGGCATAAAGAATAAAAATAGTTTTGAACTAGCGCAACAAAAAGAAAACAGCAATTTTCAGCGGTTGAATAGCATATTCCATGGATTTGATGGCCTTTGCTCTTTGTGACCATTTGTTCTGAGCCAACATATCAAATTAGAGCCTATGTGTCAAATCCAAATAAACAACAACAACCAAGCCTTTAGTCCCAAACAAGTTGGGATAAGCTAGAAATGAAACCCAACCAGAGTCACAAAGTCAAGGTAGCAAGTGTCAAATCCAAATAGAAGTATAAAACTACTCGCGCAAAAAAAAAAAGTGTAGCGGTCTCTGTCAAATTACAACAGTTATTCTGGAACGAGGCCTGACCAGCAATGAACCAATGTCACTGTTGGTACCCTAGGTTATACTTTTCTGTAGATGGGAAGAGACATTCAAATGACAAACCTCATTCCTTTGTTTACTTTTTTCATGGCTGCAGAAAGCAACATTCATGTCAAAGCCTTGCTGGATAATACTGCAACCAAATGATATAATATTAGTTGCTGATTTACAAGTTTAACATTACAAAGACTACAAAGACAAGCAAATACTTTTTGAGGGAACTATAATTACTAGTCCAATTGGATTGACAGTTTTCCAGATAACGATCCTTCACGTTATCAATGTTGTTAATATGGTGTTTAAAGGCACTGGCTACTATTGGCCAAAACCACCATTGGGATCTATGTGAATCAAGCCCAAGCCAGCAAATTTTCAAATTTATTTAACGCCGGCATATGAACAAATGACATTAGCAGACAAGCCCATTTTCAGATTTATCATTTGAATCTGGCATAAGAACAGATGACAGTACCAGATAACAGTTTATACCAAGGTAGAGATAACTGGTAAAGAGTAAGGTCTACTACCGAAACGTGTTTGCAGTACCAGTACCGGCTGTTAGTACAGCATCATATTTGTTTCTACTTACGGTTGTGAAAGATGGCTTGGAAGGTGCTGATATCGATCACTTGCATCCACCAAAGACCCATAAGGATGCTGCCGCTGTTGATTAAGTTGAAGGTGCAGCTCAGCAACCTTCTGTTTTAACCTTGCCACATCAGCCTCCGCAAGTGCTATCTCCTCCAGCTCTGCCCTGGTCTACAAAAATCAGACCCAAAAAAATTACAAAGCATTCACAAGCTAAATATGTTATGTTCCAATAGCAAGTTTACGTAGCTCCAACGAACAACTACAAAGCTTCAGATACTTGTGAATAACACCTAATCAGTTCAGTGTTATGGAAAAGTTGCATTCCATTAGTATACGAAAATTTACCCTAACTAGTTTTTCCTCAGCAGGAAGAGAACTAGAACAAGGCTAAGCACATTGCTCTAAAAGTAGCAATGCAAACGGAATGCATACAGAGTGAATTATGCTAAAACCGTATCCATATCCACATTTCAAAGCGGATCCGGATCCGAATTGGGATGCAGGTATTAAACGGATGTCAAAATTCAAAACCATAAAAATTTGGACGCAGAATGAATAATGGAAGAATAAAAAATGGAATACTAATCCGGTAGGGGAAGTTGACAGCTAACAAATATGCAAGTATGAATAAAGTAAGCAATTTTTAATAAAAAAAGAATTTTAAAATTACAAAATTGCTAACAAATCTGCATATATTATTTGATTTTCAGAGTCGATTTCAAGTACACAAAATATGAGTCTTTCAACAACAAAAAAGGGGCAAGAAACCAGACTTTTAGATTAGTAAATAAAAAATTTGAATAATCTGGATATCCACATCTTTTTGAAAAATTGACATAATAATTATCATTTCATAATTCATATACATAAATAGATATTTACGGACAATTAGTTAAAAGGAAGCTTGGCTATTTTTTCTAAGACTAAACACTAGCATTGACGGGTGCTGCTATTTCCAATGAAAAAATTTTCTCACTTGCAAATTGCAAATGCAAGGTCTTATTTGAGAAATAGACTGAAAAATCAGATACAGTTTGCAAAAGTATTCCAAAGAATTCAAATCAATTAGTGCAGGCACTAATAGATCAAAGAGTTGGTTCTCCCATACCTAACCTAATAGTTCAAATAAAGCTGGTCAGGCCTAGGTCAGGCTGACCCCATTACCTAATAGAACCAGCGGGAATAAATTTAACTTGAACTAGTTGTTTATGGTCACCCAGATAAATTCCATTTGGAGAATTTAGGATTGTTCAATATTAAATAAAATGATTACCTTTGAATCCATAGCCCGTGCACTTGAGAACTGTCCAGACGACATACTTAACCCAACCTCAAGAGCAGCTCTAAGATCCCTCTCAGCTTGCAACTGCTCTTGCAGCCTAGAAACCTACAAGAGCAATCAAAAGTGTTAACACAGCTCACAGAAAAGACCATACATATAAGATCTTATAACAAAGTCTGACCAAATTGCTATCAAGATCCAAATAGAATATATTAACAAAAAGTCACCATTTAATAATCATAATTTGTAAGCTTGAGCATACAGTAAAAGAAAATAACTAGCAATCATGAAAATGTAAAAAAAAGGATGATCCAAACACAACCAACCAAGAAGCCCAACTTTCCAATAAATGACAAGAAAAAGGTTGATCCAAACACGACGAGCCAACTGACCCAACTCATTCAATATATATTATGTTCCCAGCCTTCTACAGTCTAAAAAATTTAGTGTTGCTCATTAAGATTGAGAAAATGTACTTGCCAGATATAATCAATTACTTATTACAAAAATCCTATTAATTTTTAGGGGCTTACTCCATTTGGGCATGTTATAGAACGTGGTCAACATATTACACTCTATGAAGTTTATATCAGCTTTTAGAGCAATTCTAAATTCTAAGCAGGTGGTTGGGTTCAACCAGCATGCATATTCTCCAAATCAACAGAAACCACTCCTGCAAGTAAAAATAATGGAGGTATAAATTTAATGGGTTATGAGAATAAAGTAAAACTAACATACATCTTGTTCAAGTGCAAGACGACGCTCATGCAGAGCCTGCTTTCTTCTTTCAAGACTTGCCTGGAGGATTGCATTTCCCCTAGCCTGAAAACAGTTCCTCTTTTGTCAGTAAATATTTTTAAATAATTAATGGCTTGACAATATCTATTTAAGAAATGGTATAATGAATCAGTAACTTCTGTGTATATGTGTTGGTTAATGCTGAGTAAAAACTATAGTTTTTTCTGGTGAAACTTTGTATGTAGGAACCTTAACCAAGGCAAAAGAGCACAGCTTGCTGGATAGCAGATCACTGATTTAAGCCTCAGGGTGGTACCGCTTAAGTAATGTAATATATTAACAAAAGTTCAATGACAGAAGGACTCCTGTGTCAGCTGGTGCTGGTACATACTTTTCTGTATGTATTATCCTACAATAAGCCTTGCATGTCATCAATAAGACTCCAGAGAACCACTAAACTGTACCCAAACCAATTTGGAAAAACATTTTTCCACAAAAAAATTAAAAAGAACAATAACAGGAAAGGTAATAAGGAAACACCTATGAAGAATTAGATAACCAAACAATAAAGAAACTTCATTACAGAAACTGAATCATCCAACACCAAAAAAATTATTATACGGGTTCTGACAAATCAAAATTTACTGTTGTCAATCATAACCAAATAGTAGTTGTGTTGGGCGCTTATTCTATAACGCAATGCTAGGAGATGGTTCTTTGTGATTTGACGATCACAACCAAAGAAACTAGTATGTCTACTTTCAAACATACCTCTTTGGCAATTCTGATTTGAAGATCGTTCTTTGTGATCTCGAGTCTTTGAATAGCAAGCCTGACAGCATTAGAGAATTAGTTTTAATTAAGGTAGTTTCCATGGAATATTAAAGTTACTACAGGAAGCAGGGAGAGCACTTACTCTTCTTCTCCAGACGAGTCCACAGATTCTGATGATAAGTTCTTTCGAGCCTACAGTTATCACGGAACTAAAAAAATGAGAACCGCTAAAGTTGGCATCCATTAATAGAGATAAAACTCTGGAAACAAGCTACCCAGAATACACAAGTACCCATAGTAAATTTCTTACATTGCTTCTGCCCCAAAAGTTGTTGCGCTTCACATGACCATGCGATCCATTAGCCTTAATTGGCTGTTTATCTGTAGAAAATTCACCGCCATTAGCAGCAAAGGATATTCCAGGGTCCAATGAAGATAGTATCTCTCCCATTGACAAAGGAATTTCACTATTTGGTGTTGAATTAGATATACTCCTCTCAAGTGATGACTTCTCAACATTTATGGAACCATTTTCTTTCAATTGATCTGATGTCCCTTTGTTTAACTCTATTTTTGCACTAGGCGCATGGTCATCTTTAGGAGATTCTCCATCTGAGTCATCTCCGTCAAAGACCTGTTTACCACAAAAACAAAACCAATTAAGATGAAAGATCCCAGCAAGCTGCCTTTCCAAGTCTATAGAACTGTTCTTTCTGGGTCTATGCAGGCTGAATCTAGTACTACACAAAGAACTATTAAATTGTACCCAATAATCTTTGTAGCTTAGCTTGGCATAAAGTGATGTGGATATGAATGAAAGATGATGACACATCACAACCACAAAAAAGTGAGTAATGCGCAACAGTTGAACTGACATATGCGAGTATTTCATAGCAACTAATAGTATATATATAAAAAATCGAGATTGACATATATAAGAAAACTCCATTATTGCCAAAAATTGTTATCTGCTCGTGTGCTATGAAAGCAAAAGCACAAAGAACCAAGTAAATAGTAACTAGCATACATTCTGGGTTAGTTAATATAGAAATATGGATTCAGATTGAGAAATAATCGAAGCTTCAGATAAATAGAAATGAGGGTTCAGATTGAGAAAGAAGCAAAGCCTCAAATACATGCTGCATTTAGAGTAATGAGATTAGGGTTAGTTAAACTAACATAAATATTTTTCATGTTACTTGAAAGTTACAGTACTGCAACTTCAATTGTCACCTATAAAACAGCCTTGCACTACGAATTGAGCATCAAAGTATCTAAAAAGTTGACCAGCTAACCTTATAGTCATATAGGTCACTGCCAGCATAACCGCTACTTTCACTAAGCTTTCCGCTAAGAACACGCTCGGCATCATCCTCGTCCATCTCCTGATCAGCATCATTTTCTGCATCATGATAACCATTGCCTTTTGCATCAGTAGCCTCATCATCTACTGATTCCTCACTGGCACTTTCTTCAGCCTGAGAATCAGGAGAAGGAGAGCATCTGAGTAGGTTCTCATCCTAAATATCAACAAAAAGAAAAGGACAAGTCAGAGTTGAATGTATCTTGTTAGTGCTCTAATACCAATATGACCCAGATCTCATCTCACTAGTAACACTTAAGAAATGCCACAGTCATAAACATCCAACTCGAATCTAATTCATAGAGAACTTTGAAAACTATATTAAAACATTTAACAAGCACAAACAAAACCACTTATTAAGTATAATCAAATGCGTGAAACAAACAAATATAGGACACAGTTGCAACATTAATAGTGCTCACAAGAAACCCACAGGACACCGCTATAACCTTAATGTTTTAATGTTTGGACAACTGGTAAACACCAACAAATTACAACCATAGATTTAAGTATAAAACCAGACAAATTCAATACCAGCAGAAATGGTAAGCACTACCCAGAATGGTCTGATGCACTTGATTGTATCGATTTATGCCCTTCATTTTTCTCTTGGTTTGCAGTGCTTAATAGTACAAAGGAGGTAACTAAAGGTGCAATGAATTGAATCTTTATTAAACAAAATAGAAATCAACTAAATCAAAATTGGCCTATGAAGTTCAATTGAACAACCAATGGTTAACTAAGGAAGATGGTATCTAAAGAGATACTTAATCCCAGCTCCTTTTAATAGGATCCAGTATATTGAGGAAAATGGTACTGTATTAGTACAGTACCCTGTCACTTAGGCCCATAATAGTGTGCCCCACAAGAACTCAGAATACTAAACAAAATGCAATCTTGGTGGTACATTAACAGAGTATTGTATCCACTAAAAGTCCAACAATTGAGAGTCACCACAACAAGGTTTCTCAGGGAACATACATCAAAAACATTCTCGTACTCCTCCAACAGAGTAGTGATGATAGCCTGAGCATTGTTAGCCGCATTTGCAGCAGCAAGAAGCTGGGCTGATCCATCGCCACTCGCGTCAAACTCATCCTCCATCTCACATTCACCAGCAAGAAGTGGACGTAGCAACAGAGGCGCCATACATGCAGCAACTGCTGAAGGGGTCATTCGGTTTTCGGCCGTGTGGGATGAGACTTTGTGCATCATTCTCAACACCCTAATTGTAACAATATAAAACATAAAGGATGTGGGTAACTTAAATCAACAACAAGAGTTTCTATATTTGGATAGAGTTCTTTGATCATGATCAAAACTTTCACATTAACATTGGTGCACACAGTGCTCTTTTTTTTCCTCCTGTTCACTTAATTTTGCATTTTGGACTCTAATCAATAGAAATAGCTTATTTAAGATGGATAATAAGGGGTCATTAACTTACTCTTCTAAGGTTAGTAAACGAAAATTGAATACGAAACACATGATCAGACTAATGGAGGAAAAAAAAAACCTAACCTCTGAAGCAGCCGCCTATTAGGCTCAGGAAATGTCTCTGAAATAGCGGATCGCATGGCACTAATGCGAGCTTCCCTATTTTCAAGTCCTGAGGAAATAAAGAAGAGAATAGAAGATTGTGAATCTAAAATCTATCAAGAAATAAATAACTAAACTGATTATAATACCAAATGATATATTAAAAAAAGGAGTTTGCTTACTGTAAGCTTCTAGTAATGCAGTACAACAGGATGCAGGGACAGGTGACGATGGTAGCTCCCTCAGCACATGCTATACGTGTTATCACATATTCTGTTAATCAAAATAAAAGGCAACAAAGGTTGAAGAGAAAAGATGATGGAGAAGAAGAACAAGAGATGTTACCTTCACACAATCACCAACAACATGAGCATCTTCTTCTGCTGCGAATTCATTCCTCCCTGGCACAATACAAGAGCACAAACGAGTTGAATTAAGAGCTGTATTGAAATGAGTTATAAGCAGCAACAGGCAACCAGTACTAGGTTGTTGATATGATAGAGCACACCAATAAGGCAATAACAGGTCGGGCATTCTCTGGCTCTTTTTTGGTTATTTTTTTTTTGTCTTGAGAATTACTGATCAAAATTGATGCTGAACTTAATGTTACAAGATCTGAATGAAGGCAACATAAGTTCCTCCATAGAAAGTCGCCTTTATGAAAACCTTTGGTCAATAGCATTTAAAAGCTACAAGCATTAACCACGTGTAAAAAATCATGGTTCTCAAACTTGGATTGAAATCAGAATCATCATGTAGTCTGTGGAATCAGAACCGCATAACTCAGTAGGCAACAATTGACTCACATTAGAAACTCGGACCTTTCATAAATATTTTTGTGGTTAAAAAAACTATGAAAAATACATACTTGTTGAGGATTATGTTATGACAAAAGATTGCACTCATATAATCTACTAATGTAATACAATACAAGCATACTAAAGTAAACAAATTCCTGATAGATATAATTGAAAGTTAAAAACAAACAAAAATAACATATTACATATTAAATGCAAAGATATTATTTAGAGGAATATACAAATTAATGATTAAATCATAAGAACAATGTTTCACATTATTTCTTTTATGGTCAGCAGACTTGGAAATTAAGACCTATAACACATTTCAGCTGGCTTATCAATTTCAAAATTTTATGGCAAATAAAAACTAACAAGAAAATATCATATAAATATTCTCTTCATAATCTGTAGTCAAGGTGAATGCATAACTATTTGATCCAACACATTAGACAGCATGTAGTTTCACCCGTGATACAAATAAGGCAAATAACAAGAGTAACAAATGTAAAGATACCAAGTAAAAATGCAATTTGTCAAGAAGTAAGCGTGATAGGAATTTCGAGATAAGCTAAGCTGGACTGATGCTGGATCATTGTGACCCAATTAATAGTGTTTTCTTAGAGGACATTACTGGACATCAGGTCTATTAAACAGAACAGAAGAAGTTCAATTCAGACCCCATCTTTCTCCTGGTCCTTTCTTCTTCTTCCTCCCCAACGAAAGCTCAAAATTCCTAATTCCACCCTTATCAAAATGTAATTGACAGGCTGTCTATTTCCTTCCCAAACTGTAGTGGAACTTCTTCAATTTGGCCAGTGCCTTAACAGAATAGGCTGATTCAACTGAGATTCATGCGGAAAATCACTCAAGAGAGTAAATTGGGTGAGAATCAACTCGCCAGCTGGTTCAGTCTAACTCATCCAATCAAACTCGGGATCAACCGAGCTTCTTAACCATGGATAAAATCTGGTCAGTACCATTACATTAACAGAGGCATTAAAAGCATTTTGAAATACAAACCTTGCTCATACTCCTGTACCCTTCGATCGACTTCTTCAACATCAGCTGCTTGACGCAAAATCCCTTCCACCTTTGTTCCTGTTACACAATATATACAACAAACAAATGAAATTCACCACTCACAGAAATGCTAGGATAATCTAGGGGATGAAAGGCCAAACTCTATGATGTTGTTCTTGCTCAGCACCTACCATACTTCTCCAAGAACCTCAAAGCTTTCTCTAGGAAAGAAGGGCTGCCATCTATATCTTCTAGAGCGAGCAGGATTGGTCGGCCGACAACTAGCGACTTGATTGGTCTCTTGTCTCTCCCTGTCATGACAAAATATACTCCAGACTTGAATTCCAGAAAGTAACTTGATAACAAGCAAGCAACCTTAATCAATACCCTAACCAATTGGTTCTCTTGCAATTCCTTCTTAAAATTGCAAAAAAGGCTATATATTTCCACTAAAATATATAATGGAGCATGTTCTTTTTATTTTCTCAATCTCAAGACAATGAATTCCACAAAATTTAGATTACGGAGAGGTTCAAGAGGCAAACATGGAACATAAATTAAATTCTTATGTAGTGAACACTCTGTCCCTGGTATCAAACCAGCAATGGAAAAGACCAGCTTGAACCAATAATAATATCAGACTGTGACAGTAACAGACAGTACAAAATCATAATAGATCTCTTAAAGCAGTACAGGCACAGTTTTGACGGTTCAAGAATTTTTAAGGTGAGATTTGATCATGACTAAACACTCAAGGATAAGCACAAATTGAGCCAGAGTATGACTCGATCAGCGTAATTGTCATGGACCAACATTCTGGTAAGTCCATACAAGTGGCGGCCTCGACAAGTCCACGGTTTCTCTACCCTTGCCATCTTCTTTTGCACAAAATTGAACATATCAGAATAGAAGGGACATACACTGTGGGATAGGCCCTTCATAAGAATCAGTATTGTCATTGCGAAAAATTCCATTATGTCCCATCACAAGAGCAGCATTTGGAGCTTGTGCAAGAGCCTGCTCCAATGCTGCTTTCCATTCATATAGATCCTCTGATGTCTCTGCCTACATCATATATAAGCAAGTTATAACACAACATACACCAAAAAGCCTTCTTATTTGCTCCAGCAAAAGCAAGTATGACTCTTCTTAGAAATGTGTATAGGCATCTTAGAATTCCTTATGGTAAACATCACTTTAAGAATCAATGCGGTTGTGGTTTCATGTTTATCACCGTTATAGTGCTTCAATCTTGTGGAAGTCAGAGGATAAAGGGAAATGGATTGTCAATTTGAATCAAAATTTATATTACCAGTTAATGTGCATTCCATTAATGGGTTGACAAATTAGTGAATTACTATAAATAGTACGAGTCCGTAAAATACTCCAGAATTACTTGAAACATAAAAAATGGATAAGTGTAAAAAAAACTACAGAAACTTTTCCCAGGCCAGGAAAATTTTAAATACAGAACTATATCATGGGTGGTACAAATCTGGCAACAACAACAAATTACCTTAAGGGTGAAGGCACGTCCATCACGTCCATCTGGGAATAGAACAGTCAACAACTTCTTATCTTCTCTAACCACAACACTGCATTCCAGAATATGAATTAATTAAAGCATGTTTATTCTCGTAATATTAAGAAATGAAAGAACTAGCAATATGTAATCGTTCAGAGATGTCATACGTACCTTCCAGAATTATTCAAGTCAATGCCCCCAAGTGTAAGGTTCACCTCACCACCCCGTTGTGGTAATGAGCTCTATAAAAGAAAATTTGTAAATACACCTATAATTTATGCAAATATAACTTTGGAAGAAATGGTTTTGAGGGTGGAGGGTGGAGGGTGGGGTATAGAAAAACAGGGAAGAAAAGAGAACAGATGGATTGTATTCAATGTAACTCGCGGACATCACTGTAACATAACCATAACTAGAAACTAATGCAGAGAATAAATGGAAACTACAGGATAATCACATGGCATGACATGTATATATTTGGGTTTTCTAATTCAAATTGTATAAGAGCCTGCTTCAAGTTTTGACCAACACGGTTTTCAATACACAAGGACAAGGGTCCAATTAGTGGACAAGGGTCCAATTAGTAGACAATGATGACAAATGTATATTATTAGGTCCTTTATTATTAGATTGCGCAGGATATTCTGTTTTGTTTTGACCTTTATTTCAGGGAAGGGATATAATGACAACCAACTTATTTTGGCAAACGGCGTTAATAATCCATTGAAATAAAAAAAATTATAGATGTCTTGTTTATCATTTAGATAGACTGTGCAAAAGGAAAGGTACTAACAGGATCACTTTTGAAGAAGACAAGAGAAGTTCGTGTAAGGATAAACCAACGTTTCTTCCATGATTTCCATCCGATTCCTGAAACAGAAAAAAGAAGCCATGATCATGGGATTTACATCCAACTCTTAACTTCTCCACGCAACATATCCATTGAACAATTTAGAAAGGTAGAGGCCAAATTTATGTAACCTTTGGACGATATGAAGAGGTGTCCGCTCTTGAAAACCTGTTAAAATAAACATGTTCAAAACAAGAAACAAAGCATATGCAACTTCCTATTTATTCTAGAACATCATTTCAGATCTATAAATTCCTGGTGATTGCTTTTACTGCTTGCATAAATGTACTCTTATTGAACCTAAAGGCAGTAATTTAACTAAAAGACAGTGGTGGCTATTGAACATAGTAAGGATTGCGTAATAGTACTAAGCCCTGAATGTACTTTTGAATTTAGAATCAAAATTAAGTTAAGTTTTGATGAATCAACCTAAACTAAATGCCATTGCCGATTACGTTTTTTTTAAATGGTATTCTAGATCGTTTTGACCAAGAAAACTACCACTAAGATCATTTTAAGTTAAAATATTAGAATATCTAAAACATGTTAGAATTCTCAATTAATTAACCTGCAATTATCAATCATCTTTTCACTTCTGAAAAAGAATTCGGCTTGTAATTTTTGAAAAATGAGATACTTTACTTGATCGCTAGACCAAATTGAAAAAGAAACACAGTTGGCCAACAAATATCTTGGTAGTTGCATGTTAAGCTAATAGGCCAGGGTCCTAAATAGATCACCAAACAATCTACATTTTCATTTTTTGCCTTTGTTTAATCTAATTGAGTATGTATATGCTATTCTAAAAACCCTAGAGACCTAGTCAACCAACCTAACAACGCTGCTACCTCCTTAATCATTTGTTTAATAGGACTATTTTATCATCTAAGACAATAATTAATGTCTCATTCAATGAAACCACCATTAATGCCTCTCTTTTTAAAAAAAAAAAAAAAGGATTCTGAGACAACTGACTTGAACGCTTCAAAGCTTTTTTACTGATTCGATGACATAACATCCCATAGAACCTCCATTAGCATGTAGCCTAAAATAAACCCTAATACAGACAGCAGCGCAGATTTTCTCTATATAAGAAGTAAATCGCAATGACCTTAAAAGAACATTCAAAATATCTGGCAATGCTTGTTCACGTTCTTATTCACAAAAATAACAAAATATCTCAGCAGCATGGCAATTCTAAAGGACCTAATAGCAAGCACCATCTCATGCCGGTTCAACAAGTGCTACCTAATAGACAGTTGGGGTAAATGTCCATACGGTTACAACGAGTTACTTTTCAAATAGCTTCATTTTTACTTTCAAGCAAGACCACTCACAGAAGAAAACGTAAATATAAACAACCGAATCATCCCAAAAATTTAAAAGCTTACACGTGTACTGTAAATTAGACAGCACCAAATGATTTGTGATCTATACAGACCAAAAGTTGTCTGCGAGGTTTTAAGCAACTACAATCAAAGCCAATAAGAACTACGAAGATTTCTAAGTTGTACTCAGTACTTTATTCACTTGCACTTGTCGGCACTTGCCGGCAACCAATTGGCCCGATTAAATTAAACGTTCTGTCCTATTAATAAAGAAAAATCCACCAGACTTTATGGCGCATCTAATTACATCTCTGCAACCTAATAAATGCAATTTGTCCCATACAGTGTTAGAACGAATTATTCTGCAATAACTGTAGTAATAATGCAAACAATGTCTATCATGTTATTGGGTGGAGTAAAAAAAAACATACTGTAGTAGCTGATATCGCACGTGACCGCTCAAACTGCGGCCCAACAGAGGGAACGGAAGACATGCCTTGAGATCAGATCAGCCGCCACAGAACAAAACCTCCATCTCCAACAAGTGCGAACAAATTAGCCAAAATATCTAAAAAATTCGTGGCAGTGCCAAAATGCACTCAATCAAAGCGAAAAAGAGAAGCACACTTGAGCTGGACAAGCATACACGGATCGAACAGCTTTCGATCTGGCTAGCGTGCGGCTAAAGGATTAGATTAGGGTTTTTTAATTGTGAGAGAGAGAAGGGAAAGGTAAGTGGGGATTGGGAGGGAGGGAGGGAGGGGACTGGTGCTGTGAGAAAGAGACACGGATCTTTCTCTCTCCTCCAGCTACGGAGTGGGTGCTTTTTAGTGTTGTTTTCTAGTTCGCTTGTGAGCTGCTTCTTCCAAAAGCCTTCTCTCTCTCTCTCTCTAGTTGTGACTTGTGAGTGAGTGAGAGAGGTTGGGGAAAATGTGGGGGATGGATTAGGTGAGTCGGTAAAAAATAGAAATCGGATGAGAAGAGAAATATAAGAAAAAGTAAAGAGTATTTTCGCTCTCATTGAATTGGGAAGGTGGGTACTGGTTTGTGTTTTTCCACCTAACTACGGAGAGCGAGAGAGTGTACGTGGGAACGATTAACCTCTGAGATATCTCAACTTTTACGTGACCGACGTGTACGGTGCCTAGCGCAGGAGGCAGTATTATTTGTGCTTTGCGATTCGTGCAAAACTTATTTTCACGGTCAGAATTTTCTAAAATAACACTTAAGAGTTTGAGATATCTCAGAGGATAAGAATTCAGTGGGGGCATGGGTTAACTTGCGGGAGAAAAAAATTAAAACAACTGGTATAACGTAACGGGGACCAGAAAGGCGTATGTTTCCTCTGCTTTTTGGAACTTACTCAGAAAATGCACTGTATTTATCCCTGTTTACAAACTCATTAATTCGTAGAGAGAGCTCTGAATTATTTGACTTGTGGGTGGGGGTGCATAATATACGGTCGTATCCGGATCATAGATATCCGTCGGATATTCATGAGGATACATATACGGTCATACGGATATAGTTTTTGAATTTTAATTATCTGTATCTAAATAATAATTATATATCATGTAATTTAATATATATTATATGCATCAATGGTGTGCTTGGGAGGATTTTGTTACATTTGCTTGTTCTCTCTCAAACGATGATCGAATTGGGTTTTTAATCACACTTAGTGATGTCTGTTGAACCCTATGGAAACATAGAAACGAAGTCATCTTTACTAATTGTTCTTTCAAATCAGCCCGAGCACTTATATTACAAATTAAAACCTGTTGTTTGTATTGGTCAGGTTTACTGCCAAAGAAGCTCAAAACTGCGGCCGGAGAGTGGCTTCCAGTGGAAGAGGATATCATCCCCTTGAACCAGATAGCACCGATGGACATGGTTCTCTATCAGCCGCCAGATGATGTAGGAGGATTCGGAGCTGCGAGTCCATAGAAACAGATGCTGATCCCATTAGACCATTAGCCCATTCCTTCGTGGCTTAGTTACTGACTTAGTTATTTGCAGCTTAGCTTGTTTTGGTTTATGACTTGGTCGCTTCCTTAGCTTGTTTTTGTTTTGCCTGGAACATATGCTGTCTGGATGTTACCTAAATGTTTTTGTTCTGTTGCGCAGGGGAGAGTTGCTTGGGACAACTCTTGCCAATCTGTTTTGATGTAATGAACCCTCTATTTAAAAATACAAAATGGGCTTTTGCCTCTTTTAAAAAAAAAAAAATTTAATATATATTATGAAAATATTTATACATGTATTTATGGATATCTAATATTTGACTCGATTCGTATCTGTATCTGCATCCGAAAAATATAAACGGTTACGGATATGGATTTACCACTATCCGGTACATATTTAATCCGTTTTCACCCCAACTTGTGGGACGGATAAGACAGTGAACGAGATCAATGAGGAAAGCAAAGTATCCGGATTTTCATGTATAGTTTAGAATATAGATCAAATTAAAAAAAAAGGTGTAGAATTTAGATGGAGGTGGATTTTGATCAAATTCAATACTTAATATTGTAGGGTGTATCTTTGAATGAGTCTAGAATAACGTAATTATTTCATTAGTATTGAATTATTACTCTCGGATATAGAATATATATTTCCTTAGCTTATCGCACCGATAATAATTCCCGGCTAATATCTGATTTTTTTTATTTTTAATTTCTTTCTCGACTATTCAACGTAAATTATATTATTTTTTAACTAGTTATAGGATAAAATAATAATTGTAGGCTTCAAAAATCAAAAGGAGGAGGATAATGTATTAAAGGTGAATTGCCTGGATTACGTTTAATTCTCCTACCACAGATGCTGAGACTGAGATGCGTCTGAGTTAATGCTTCACGTGAGTTCAATTTATTGGTACGGTTAGTTATGACTTATGAACCAACTTTATAATCTTTTATACTAACATTAAAGCTTATCTCGACTTCTCGAGCAACGGAAAAAATTATTTCTAAGGCATCTTTACTAAATGTACTTTTAGAGATAAGAGTAGGTCGATGCTCAACCTTTGGGTCCAATTAACTTTATAACACTGTACTATTAGCATTAAGATTCGTGCACATGAAAATTGAAACAAGTCTGTACGAATTTTAATGCAGTTCGCACGAATTTGATACATATCGGATGGTTATTACATCCATCGAACCAAAGTAGGTTCGATGGGCATCGGACCTACTCTGAATTGGTACTTTTAATAGAAATATAGAAATCGCATAGAGTGAGGTTGTGGTCTTATGCATTGTGTGGATTGGTCTGTACTACGTATCAATATTTTTGTTTTCAAAATTTTATAAGTTGATATGAACCGTTCAACATAGTTTTGATACGAAAGTAAATAACATTTGTTAGAATTTTTTTATTATTCTTTAGATGGATAAAAAATCACTGATTTTTAATTTTATATTTGTTATATTTTTTAATATTTTTTAAATTGATAGAAAATCACTGGTTTTTTATGATCCAGAATTTACAGACCAAATAATTTTCTACCTATCTATAAATGATTCAGGAGAATGGGGTAGGTTTGATGGGCAACAGACCTACTACTTTTGTGTCTGATGGACTTTAAGACCGTTCAATCTGCTTTACAATTTGTACGCATGAAAACTGACGTGAGCGTACACGAATATTAAAATAGAGCTCGTGAATCTTAAAAAAGGTTTGATGCCCGCCCGGATGTTTATTAATCTAGTGAAAATGGACGATACTCTGTGTAAGGAGTTGTAAGTTTGAAATTTGAATAGAAGTCATTTATTTATTATGAAAAAGAAGAAAAATATTATCCAATCCACTCTTCACTCGTGAATATTTTTAGTTTTTCATTTTAGCTAGTTGAATATTGAAGAATTAATTAATATTAAGAACGAGTAGCTTGTAGTTAGTTGTTAATTTAACAACTAAATTTGTCAATGACACAGAGTTCAAATTTTACTTTCTTAATCTACACACAGAATTTCTTTTTTCGGATGAGTTAAATCCAGTGAAGTTTTTTTAATGAACTTCTATAATGTTTACAATGAAGTCCTCTTGCTTAAATAAATTAGGTATTTTCATACATTAAGGTCCTGTTCGGCTGCAGCCCGGGAATGGGAATGGGTTACAGGAACGGGTGAATAGTAAACAGCGCGTTACTGTTCACGCGGGATGGCAGCTAAACACGCCCTAATTGAGCAAAACATTTATTGCATCTCAGTTGTACCAACTTTTAATTACCTCAATTCCCACCCACTCTAAAAATGAACGTTGGATTTAGACTTTAATGAACCGAATTTTTTATTAATAGAAAGATTAAAAAAATATATCGACAATAAGAAAATAATTTTCAGAAATTCGATATATAATAAAAACGTGATGGTCTATAACGTCCTGATTAGCAAAATCATATTGCTGCTAATTAACAAAATAATATGAGAAAAAAATCACTTTCGACGACACAACTTTTTTTTTATATGTTGTTTCACTAATCATATTTTAATTAACGGTGCGTTGTGGTCTATAATATCTAGATCATTATGTTTTTTATAAATATCGAATTTTCGAGAACTGCTCGATATTTTTTTTCCTATTAATAAAAATTTCGGTTGAATGAAACCTCGAATTCACTTAAATTGTACGCTTTTCGTATGAATTTGATAAGGGCGTACAGAGTTTGGATTTGTCAAGTTTCGTGCATACATTTAATTTGATACATAAAGCAAGACAATTTATGACTAATTATCGTAACTTATAAACCATTCAATCCATACTTCTTTTAAAAGATCAAGTTTTGCTCAAATGTTTAATCTAGTTGATTTGACTTTTAGTTTTTAATAAAAAAATATTATCTTCTGAAAATCAGGTTTTGCAAATTTCACTAGTTTTATTGTCCAAAGATAAATATAAACAATAATTAATATTAAATATTAACAAAATTATATTATCGTTATCACCGGGAAGTGGCATTTAGAGAATGTTGTTGGCATACATCAATCTTCGATAATATAATTTTATTCGTGCGACTACATTATTGGTGAATTGTTCTAACTTCTAAGCAATATAAAATGAAAAAAATAATGACGATGACTTTACAAAATTAATTTCATTGTTATGCCGACTTTAGCGGAATCAAATCTGCCGGAATCCTTGGAAATTTCAGGGACCTTGATATCTGAAATCCAACCATCTAAGTTTTATTATACACGAATCTCAAAGAAGATAGTTTTTGTGCACTAATCTTGAAAATATATAGATGGTTGAATTGTGAATTTCAGAGTCCCTGAAATCCTTAGGAATTTCAGCAGATTTGTTTCCGACTTTAGCATATCGCGTCTAGATCTACATTCAATTATTTAATATGTGTCGGATCAGGTTTTAACGGATATATATATTTTTTAATCCCGTGATTAATATGTATTAGTAAGTTAAATTGGAGTCTTAACTCGTACCTAATTAAATTCAAAGTATTATAAAACAAAGCAAAATAATATTGAGGAGATGCTAAATCTTATTTCTCTATTATATCACAACATTAGTGTTTTTATCAATCTCTTACAAACCTCTATTTATAGGCTAGAGAAAGCAAATAAAAATCCATACAATTAACAAGAGAGTTAATACAAAAATTAATTCTAATAGAAAGTGGATGAGGTGGAGAAGGTGAAATGTCTACTATTAATATTTCATAACACTCCCCCTTAGATATTTTACCTTATATTATACACTATTAATATTGTACTGCAGGACAAATATTAATTTGGTACTTCAGGACTAATTTGAATTAACTGATACTTCCAGATCAGTTATGCTGCCTCATTAAAAACCTTACTAAGAAAACCCAATGGGACAAAACTTAGTGAAGGAAAAAAGAGTGTAGCGTGTATAATACTCCCCCTCATTTTAATGTACATCTTTTAAGCGACGAATGCCGATCTTCTGTGAAAGTTGCTCAAAAACTTTTTTTGGCAATGATTTTGTAAATAGGTCTGCCAAATTGTCGCTTGATCTAATTTGACAAACATCTATCAGGCCATCCTTTTGTAGATCATGAGTTGAGAAGAATTTTGGCGAGATGTGCTTGGTTCTGTCACCTTTAATATATCCTTCTTTGATTTGAGCAATGCAAGCTGCATTATCTTCATATAGTACTGTCGGGCTTCCTTTGATTGACTCAAGCCCGCATTCCTCCTGGATGTGTTGGATCATTGATCTTAACCAGACACATTCTCGACCAGCATCGTATAGAGCTATTAATTCGGCATGATTTGATGATGTTGCTGTGAGTGTCTGTTTTGTCGATCGCCATGAAATTGCAGTACCGCCATATGTAAACACATATCCCGATTGTGATCGAGCTTTATGCGGATCTGATAAATATCCTGCATCTGCATACCCAACTAATTTGGACTTTGTATCTTTTTGATAAAATAGTCCCATATCACGTGTCCCGCAAAGGTAACGAAATATATGCTTAATTCCGTTCCAATGTCGGCGTGTTGGATCAGAACTATATCTTGCTAGTAGATTTATAGAAAAAGCAATATCAGGTCTCGTATTATTAGCAAGATACATCAAAGCCCCAATTGCACTTAAGTATGGTACTTCTGGACCAAGAATTTTTTCATTCTTTTCTCGGGGATGATAAGGATCATTTTTTATATCAAGTGATCGGACAACTATTGGTGTACTTAGAGGATGAACTTTGCCCATATTAAAACGTTTTAACATCTTCTGGATATAGTTTGATTGATGGACAAAAATACCATTACACAAATGCTCGATCTGCAGGCCGAGACATAATTTTGTTACACCAAGATCTTTCATTTCAAATTCTTTCTTTAATAATTTTGCAGCCTTTTCGATCTCTTCAGGAGACCCAATAATATTTAAATCATCAACATATACTGCAATAATTGTAAAATCTGAAATTGATCTTTTAATAAAAACACATGGACTAATTACATCAGATTTGTATCCTTCTTTTACAAGATATTCACTGAGTCGATTATACCACATTCGACCCGACTGTTTTAGTCCATAAAAAGATCTTTTTAACTTTATAGAATACATTTCTCGAGGTTTTGATCTCAATACTTCAGGCATTTTTAATCCTTCAGGGACTTTCATATAGATATCATTATCAAGTGATCCATACAAATAAGCGGTGACTACATCCATGAGGCGCATTTGAAGGTTTTCAGTGATTGTGAGACTGATTAAAAATCTAAGAGTTATTGCATCCACTACAGGTGAATATGTTTCTTAATAATCAACTCCTGGTATTTGTGTAAAACCTTGAGCCACAAGCCTTGCTTTATATCTCACAATTTCATTTTTCTCATTCATTTTTATTGCAAATACCACTTGTAACCTACAGGGTTAACATCTTTGGGGGTTAAGACTACAGGTCCAAAAACATTGCGCTTTTTAAGCGAATCTAATTCAGCCTTCACGGCATCTTTCCATTTTGGCCAATTATTTCTGTGCATACACTCTTCAGGAGTTTTTGACACATAATCTTCCTCATTTAGCACATCAATTGCTATAGCATATGCAAAAATATCATCAACACATGTTTCATTTCGGTTCCATATTGTACCATTTTGTACATAGTTTATTGAGATCTCGTAATCACTAGGTACCTGAGTTTCTTCTGGAACTTCATCAACCTCTTCTGGGATTTTATTAATCTCTTCTGGGATTTTATCAATCTCTTCTGGAATTTTATCGGTAACCTCTTCTGGAGTTACACCAACTGCTTTATTCTGCTCTTTTCTTTTACGTGGATTTACATCTTTGGAACCGAGTGGTCTTCCACGTTTTCTACGTACATTAGATTCATTAGATATTTTTGTAATGTCAATTCGAGCAGGTGCGTTTATAGCTGGAATATGTGATTTAGTAACTCTATTTGTATCTGTAAATGCATCAGGTAATTCATTTGCAATTCTTTGTAAATTTATAATCTTTTGAACTTCAAGTTCACATTGACCACTTCGGGGGTCAAGATAAGAAAATGATGAATTCCAAGTTACTTGTTTATCCAGCTTATGTTTTTCTTCTCCTAAGTTTGGAAATATTGATTCATTAAAATGACAATCAGCAAATCTTGCTGTAAAAACATCTCCTGTTAATGGTTCTAAATATTTAATAGTAGAAGGAGAGTTAAAACCAATATAAATTCCCAATCTTCTTTGTGGTCCCATTTTTGTGCGTTGCGGAGGAGAAATTGGAACATATACTGCACAACAAAATACCTTTAGATGGGACAAATTTGGTTCTCTTCCGGAGACCAATTGTAACGGATAATACTTATGATCTGCAGTTGGTCCTAATCTAATTAGTGCAGCAGCATGTAATATGGCATGTCCCCATACAGAAGACGGTAAATTAGATTTCATAAGTAAAGGTCTAGCAATTAATTGTAACCTTTTAATTAAGATTCTGCTAGACCGTTTTGTGTATGAACATGGGCCACTGGATATTCTACCGTAATTCCAATAGACATGCAATAATCATTAAAAGTTTGAGAAGTAAACTCACCTGCATTATCAAGTCGGATTCTTTTAATTTGATAATCCGGAAAATTAGCTCTCAATTGAATAATTTGTGCTAATAGTCTAGCAAATGCAACATTTCTTGTTGCTAACAAACACACATGTGACCAACGTGTTGATGCATCAATTAATACCATAAAATATCTAAATGGTCCACATGATGGTGTAATAGGCCTACATATATCTCCTTGAATTCTTTCTAAAAATGAAGGAGCTTCAGGTCCAACTTTATTTGGAGATGGCCTAATAATTAGTTTTCCAAGAGAGCATGCTTCGCATGTCAATTCTTTTGATAATAGGATCTTCAGGTCCTTTAGGGGATGCCCATTTGCACTTTCAATTATTCTCCTCATCATTATACTTCCTGGATGACCCAATCTTTCATGCCACAATGTAAATAATTTTGGATCAACTAACTTCTGGTTAGTTACCATATTCAATTCTATTGTACTTATATAAGTACCATATAATCCAGAAGACAATCCTTGCATTTTTTCCATTATAATTTTCTGGTCATTTTTAATAGATGTGATATGAAGATATTCACAATTTCTCTCATTCATAGTTTCAATGTGATAACCATTCTTTCGAATATCTTTAAAACTTAGTAGATTTCTTCTGGATCTACTCGAATATAATGCATAATTTATTATTAATTTTGTTCCTTTAGGTAACAAAATACAAGCTCTTCCGGAGCCTTCAATTAAATTACTTGCGCCAGATATAGTGTGAATATTAATCTCACCAAGATGCAATTGTGAAAAATATTTCTTACTTTTCAATATGGTATTTGTGGTCCCGCTGTCTACTAGACATGGATCTTCTTTACTTACCACTGCATCAGTCATTTTCCTTTAACATAAAAAAAATCAAGAATAAAATAAAATATCTTTATTCATTAATTTTATTTGCATACAATATAAAAATTGAAATGTAAATTAAACTTTTATTAAACATAAACTTCTACATTTTATTTTCTCTCTTAGTAAAAATGTCTATTTCTTCATCCACATTATGGAAAAAAAAAACATATACATCAAGATGTGTATCCATATGGCATTCATTTTGGGATCATTTTCAGTAAAATTCATTTCTATACTTTTCCTCTTTTTCTTTAATGGCGTACGACAGGTACACGAATAATAATTTATCATCCCACACGTGTAACAAATATCTTTGGAATGATTTCCTTCTTATTTCAATTAATACATATTTATAACATAATACAACTTCAGGTTATTAATGCCATAACTTCGAGTTATGATAAATGAGAAGGAAGATAAATTCAAACTTTGTGGGATTTGTCATGTATACTACAAAATATATACGTATTAATAATTTCAGATTATTAATATCATAACTTCAGGTTATTAAAGTCATAACTTCAGGTTATAAATGACATAATTTCGGTTTATAAATGCCATAATTTCAGGTTATATTAATGCCATAACTTTATATTATTATTAATAAAAAGAGACATAAATATAAATAAAAGAATATATAAATTAAATAAATATATTTAAATGTATCAATAACTTCGGATTAATTTTTATATAACTTCAGGTTATAATACTTATTTAATAACTTCTGGTTATTAAATTGCTTGACTGCGCAATTATAAAATTTAGTTTGATATAACTTCTGGTTATATTTTGATCCAGTTACCTATAATAACTTTTGGTAATTATATTAATTTTATATGAAAAATTCTAATAAAACTTCAGGTTTTTAATTATAAATAACTTCAGGTTATTATTCATCCAGTGACCTATAATAACTGCTGGTTATTATATTAATTTTATACTAAAATTTCGAATAGAACTTCAAGTTCTAAATAATTATAATAACTTCTGGTTATTATTCTATTCGGATAATACGAACTTCTAGTTCTTGATAAACTTTTGTTTCAATAATAACTTCAGGTTAACATTCTATCATTCACTTCAATGAATGATTCTTATAAACTAAAACAAATATAATAAAAATTTAAATGAAAATTAATGAAAGATATAATAATCAATCAACTAAATTACTTACATAATAACTTTGCAACTTTTTTCGAGTAATTCGTGCAACTTCAGGTTTTGGCTAAGAACTTCAGGTTCTCTTGTATAAAATATTACGATTAAGAACTTCAGGTTCTCTTAGAAAAACTTCTAACTATAGTATGTACAAAAGCTTCTGGCCATTATCATGTACTTATTTTATCATTCTCTCCAGGGAATGAAAATATTACTCTCATTCAATATAAAATAATAAAATTTCATCAAAGAAATAAAAATTATTACTAACAACAAGGTTAATGAAATATAATCTAAAGAGTACCTTCTTCTAGAGAAAATTGTGTTGCAATTTGACTATAGCGAACTCGTGCTTCTACTAAAAATGAAATCTCGTCGCAACTTGACTAGAGCAAACTCGTGCTGATAACGTATTATAAAACAAAGCAAAATAATATTGGGGAGATGCTAAATCTTATTTCTCTATTATATCACAACATTAGTGTTTTTATCAATCTCTTACAAACCTCTATTTATAGGCTAGAGAAAGCAAATAAAAAGCCATACAATTAACAAGAGAGTTAATACAAAAATTAATTCTAATAGAAAGTGGATGAGGTGGAGAAGGTGAAATGTCTACTATTAATATTTCATAACACAAAGTACATAAGTCATTTTCCAATTAATTTTTTTAAGGCAGTTTGAAGAATTCTAGCTTAATATTAACATTGTTTATTCTCAAGTTATCTGGACAAAACACTCCCATGAATTTTTATTAATTGCTTCATAAGATCCGTATACATAAGAATATTTATCCATTTGAATATTTACATTTTTTTAGACCTTTGAAGATTAATAATTTTTTTTACATTTTTACAACTCATGGTTTGTCTGGAGTTACAATCAGTGTTGTAAATAATAGTATGTGCTCATCGGACATACCGTCAAGCGATTGATCGGGAATAATTGAGAATAATCAGTCACAATCAAGAATAATCGTCCGATTAGCCAAAAAAATTCATAACGGTCTAATCACCTCCAACAAATTAAATTGCCATTTTTTACAACACCGGTTACAATTGCAAATATCTTAGAATTGTTAATGTAACGGTTTCAACAAGATTACAAATTAAACAAGTCAGTAATATACTTCTACAGCTAGGATTGCAATTGTTAAATCAACACATATAATTAAATTATTATAATAAATTAGCTGGAATATTTTTGTTTTGGAAAAGTACAAAACACACATGAATTATTGTCGGAATTAACTGTTAAAGTCTTCAATTCATTATTCGAACCATTTTTTAAATAGACACTTGTTTGAAGTGAAAGAAACACCCATCTGAAGCAAAACATACAAGCACTCATCTAAATTAAAATGAATACTTATCCATTAATTATTTATTTTTTTAAATTTTATTAAAGCAAAACATACAAGCACTCGTCTATGATTCTAGTGTTGAGAAGGAACCGACTCCACCAAGGGTGGATTCAGGATTTTCGTCAGGGAGGCAAAAAAAATATTGAATTGGATTTAAATAGCTAACTAGATTTAAACCCATTAACTAATTAGATATTTAATAAAAAATAATTTTTTAACTTATAATTTATAATGCTCTGACTTGTAATTTCTGATGTTTTGACTTATAATTATAATTACTAATCACAATTCAAGAAATTTATTTCAATTTTAACTATAACTTTAACCCGAATTGTCAATTAAACATTCAGAGGGAGGCAAAAAAAATTTCAGAGAAGGGGCAAAGCCGATCGGAACCGATAGATCTCCACTAAAACTCAAAATCCAGGAAGAGGTGGTTGCCCTCCTGGTATACACTGGGTCCGTCCTGAACTCCGCTGCTCGCCGAACAGGAGAGCAAAATCCTGCTTGTCTAAATCTAATCTCAATGGCTAGATTTAGACAAGTTGAGTCCTGATCTCCTGTTCTGTTCGGCGAGCAGCAGAGTCGGATCCTGTTTAGAAATATTACGGCTCGAGTGATAATATCATGTTTTACGGTTCATGAGATCAGGGGCTTACGTGATAATACGTGACAATTTGAGGGGCTATCCTCTAAAATTCGCCCCTGCATTGTATTCGAGAACAGAGTAGGTCCGATGCCCATCGGACCTACTTTTGGGTTCAATGAGCTCTATGACCGTCAGATCTATCTTAAGATCTGTGCGCACGAAAACGAAGCAGACACACAAAATTTAATGCAGTTCACACGAATGTTAAAGCATATTGAACGGTGATTAAACTCATCGAACTGAAGTAAGTCCGATGGGCATTTTGGACCTGCTCCCATTTCATTGTATTCTGAAGTAGAACGGAGTGGGTCCGATGCCCATCGGACATACTTTTAGGTTGAACGAGATCGACGACCGTCAGATTCATCTTAAGATCTGTATGCACGAAAATTGAAGCAAATCCGCACGAAATGTTGAGACATTGACACAAATCTTGAAGAACATTGAACGGTGATTGATCCCGTCTAACCAAAGTAGGTCCGATGAGCATCGGACCTACTCTCAACTTATTCTGAAGTAAGATATCTCGTCTCAAGATCAAGCGATTCCATGTCGGTAGCCTTGCGTGGAAAGTAGAGGGAGAGGGATGGCCGGGAAAGCAGAGGCGATGGCGAAGAAGAAATGGGCAGCAGAAGCTGCGGTCAATTCGCCCATTTGTATGCTCGACGATGGCTGTCTCATGCACATCTTTAGCTTCCTTTCCCCCATCCCAGGTTCATGCTCTTTCCCTCTTTGATTTTTTTTTTTGGGGTGTTTTACCGGGTCAAAATTAAAAGATCTCGCCTTTTTCTTCTTCGGATTCATTTTCCACATGTTTTTTTTTTTTCCTTCATGTAAGTGGTTTCGGCTGGAGGAATCTAGGGTTGGAGTTTGCAATTGGCGAAATTGTTTTTATTTTTTCGCGCCAGTTGCACTTATTGTAAATTTCCCCTCTCTGGGTAGCCGCAAAGTCAATCTCCTCTCTCCAGTCTTTAGAAGTTCTTAGTTTTGGCCTTGAAATCAGATTCGTGTTAAGTTGAATTAGAGGTCAAAGTGGTTGAATTTACAGGAGGTATTTTCCTCTCTCTTTACTAATTGCACACTTCCCCCTTGATAGGCAAAATATGGTCAAATTACAAACCTTGGTTCTTTCTGTTATAATTTGAATTTAGGGTCGATGGTTCTTCTCAAACTGAGTTAACTTGTCAACTATGTGCCAGTAAATTTCAGATCTGACTCCGCTGCTCGCCGAATTGGCAAGCAGGACCCTGCCTTTTCAAATCTAACCATTGAATTTTTCATGCACGAATCTCAACACAGATGAATGGTTTGATTTGAAAAGCAGGGTCCTGCTTGCCAATTTGACGCGCAGCGGAGTCTGTTCTGTAAAATGCACAGGTGACACTGGATTTAGAACTATGCTCTTTCAGTTTGACCAATTGAAATGGTTGGTAGTTCAACTTTGCTAGGTACTCTTAAAATAAGAATTTTAGCACGTTCGGTGTTCTACCTGCAGATCGGTATAACACCGCGCTGGTTTGCCACAGGTGGTTGTTTCTCGCATGCCACCCTCGTCTCTGGCTACGCGTAGAGAGGCCAATAAAGACCGACGCTGAGCCTGGAGTATTTCCTACTCTTGAGGCTGCCATTTCTGCTGCAAGGTTAGTTGCCTCATTTCGATAATGGACTAATCAACCAGTTACTGTAAAAAGTTCCAGTAGAGAATTTGGTGTTTGGATTGAGAGTTGCACAGGAAAAATGAGAAGGGACAGAGAAACAAACACTTTTACTTTGGCAATAAATTGGTCCTCTCTCTCTCTCTCTATATATATACACACACACACATGTATGCGGGAGTGTGTGTATGTGTCCATCTATCAATTTTGTTTTCTTTTTAACTTTTGTATGTGTCTTATCTAATATTATTTTTTTTGGGGGGGAGGGTGAAGGGGTTAGCAGTGTTTGTTAAATCAAAGTCTGGCTAGTGGCATGCACTTTTAATGTATCAATAGGGATGTACTCCATGAAATGTGAAGGGTGTTTGAGGATTTCATTTAATTTGTAGGCCGGGTGACACTATTCTCATCGCTGCTGGCAGCACTCACATTGCATCTAGCATCCAGATTAAAAAGACTCTTTGCCTTGTAAGTCCTCAAATTTAAAACTTTTCTCTGTGATGAAGTCATTTTTGCCTAAGGAGGTATCCCGGGCATAAAAGGAAAGTTGCATTTTCAAAATTTATTCAAAGTTTTTGTTCATGCCAAGTGTCATCCTATGCTAGTATTATGGCATAAATTGATTTTTTGGTTGCTAAAGGAGGAGGGTCGTGATAGGCGTGGCGAGCCAACGATAGACCAATGGTAAAAAAAAAAGCCATTCTCTCATGAAATAAAACCCATGGATGATTATGATTGGGTTTCATTTCTAGCCTACCCCAACTTGTTTGGGACTAAAGGCTTGGTGGTTGTTGTTGTTGTTGTAACGTACTGACTCATGTTCTTCATGTAATTAAGGTTTTTGTTCCTCTACAGTCTTATTTACAAAGACTTTGTGTTTGCTTTGAAAAACCCTGTTAGATAGCTCTGATTTTTCTAGAGATTTTAATGCTAATAGAAGTTTGCGGACTCCAATCTTTTTAGATAGAATATAGGCTTTTGTTAAATACTATCTTCAACGTCTATTCCCTTGGTTCAGATTGGTGCTGGTATGAATCCAGATGACACTGTCTTGACTTGTCCCCGAGGCGCTGACAGGTTTGCTGCTGTTTAATCTTCATCATCTGTTATGATTATTTTGATTGTTTATGGTAGATTTAAAACCACTCTTTTGATAACCGGTGTCTAATGCTGTTCTCCATTCTGTAAACCACTTCTGGGATAACCTAGTAAGAATTAACATCTAAGTCCTGCCAAAAAAGGAGAGGAAAATAAATAAACTTTAGCTTTTTAGTCGTTACTGTACTAATATAGCGTCTTAACACATACATTTATTTATACCAGTGACCATGATAATTTTTTGGTTGGTGGCACTAAATAATTGTCCATGTTAATTTTAATCAGTGCACTGGAGTTCCTCTCCACTTGCAAAATTGCAAATTTAACAATAAGAGCAGAGCTGGGTTGCTGTCTTCTTCACCGGGGTGGCCGCCTCACCATTGAAGGGTGCATTCTTCAATGTGAAGATAACCCATTAGATTATCTTTCCTGTCCAATAAGGAGCACTGTGACAAATCCGGTGAAGGGACAATTGCATGGTGTAACAGTGGCCAGAACAAGAATTGAAGGTGGTGCTAAGGCGGTGTGTACAAGTGGTGCCTTGGTGCTCCAACATGTGCGTGCTATTTATTCACGCACCTCTGTCTTCTTCTGGTTTGAAGTAGGGGAGAAGTGAAGAAAAAATTTGGTGATAATATTCTGTATAGGTTTGTGTATGGCTTCAAAATATGCTGCTTGTAGCCATATAATTTAGAAGTAGGGGCTCATTTAAAAAAAAAAAATTAGGGGAAAAGTGAGCGGGAAACAATGTTGTTATCCAGGGCTCGGTTCCTCTCTGTTAGTCTTGAATTCATAGGATTGCCCAAAGTGGACCTGAGCTTTTCATTTCTGATCAGAGGATCCATATATTTCCTAATAAAATTGTTGGAGTAAGGCTTGGGTGCTCTGGATAACATAAGGCTATCCGTGGTACAGTCTCAAAAATCTATCAAATAAACTTCAAATTTTGATCTAAGTAGCTCAATAAATTAGTTATATAATTGTAGCATACTAATTTTTACTATTTTTGGAATTTTTTTAACTATTTTTTATGATTTATGAAAGATGGCAAAAAAATGATTTAAAAATAAAAGAAAATTGCTAATATTTTATGCTATTTTTTGCAATCTTTTATAAATTATAAAACATAATAATTTTTTTTTTCCAAAAATAGTAAAAATTGGAATTCTACAAGTTCATTATATAATCAATTTATTGAGCTACTCAAATGAAAGTTTGATTTATAGGGATAAAAATGGATCTTTCTTTTTTTGAAATGGGATGGCCAGACATGCAATGCATGGACCAACCAATGAATTTGGTGCCAACTTTCAGAGGAGCTGAACCCTACTTTGGGTGGGTGTATGGCATATGTCATATTTTGATTTGTGTTGTTCCGCTAGTCTTTATGTATTGTTGATTATTATGTCAGGAAACTGATTTGGAGGATTGGGAATTGGATCCATAGTGCAAAGTTATGTTAGGTAGAAATGGATGCTAATTCGGCCGCCTACTTTTGGCCATGAACTGTTATTTTGTCTTTTAGTCGAAGGTCTTATTTCATGTTTCATTTTAAAGCAAAAACAAAGTTGTTACAAACTAACAATTCACGTAGAACAAGTGGCGGATTTTGCACGGGCCGGGGTGGTTTCTCTGTTTTTTTTTAACATGTATTAGTCCCAAAAATAAATTAATATTATTGTGGTTTAGTGTTACTTTCTTAATTTAATTTGAAAAATAAAATAAATTACTAAAAAAATAATACAACAGAAAGCTCGGTCTGATGCTAGGTTGGAGTCATCTAATATGCATCAAGCTTGGAGCGTACTTGATATGCACGAATTTTAAAGTTGTCATGATGCTAGTTTAAGATGCATCTGATCCGCATTACGATGACAACTTCAAGATTCGTACATATTAATCAGATGCATCAAGAAAGTGCATATTAACTAGGTTAAGATGACTTTGTTAATATGCACGAATCTTGATGCATATTAAACTTGGAGAGTGCATCATATTGCGGATCAGATGTATATTAGAAAGTGCATCAAGATTCGAGTGTACTTGATTTGCATGAGTCTTAAAGTTGTCATAATGCGAATCAGATGAATATGACTTGACATCAAATTGAATTCAGTATGATACCCATCAGATCGGAACCGACTCTGCTCCTTTTCTTGAGAAAAGGAGGATCCTCCTTTCCTCAAATCTGGATCGTTTAAAATTCATCGTACGGTCTCGATTACTTTTTATTTCCAAATCAATTTAATCTATTAAAATGATTCAGATTTAATTGAAGCCGTACGATGGATTTTGAACGATCCGGATGGAAGAAAAAGAAGTAGATTTTGATCCCATCAGATCGCCCCTGATTCTGTGCGTTTTAAGCAAGCGTGAAATTTCCTCAGTAATGTATGCTCTTCAAGATGGGTAGAAGGGCACATGCTTGGATGAAACCTAGCAATCCAACCATGGAATCATATCACTTGCCACCTCCCTCCCCATGGGCAGAAAATTTATGTCTCTGGAGTCACTGACACGTGAGTCCGATATGTATTTTAACATTTAAATATTAAATATAGTTTTGTCCCAGCCTCCCAGGTTCATTCTGAATCTACGTGTTAGTAATTTTACACCCAGGTTCATTCTGAATCCACGTGTTAGTAATTTTACAGAAGGTAATTTTATGTCCACATAGAAACAAAAGATTCGGTTCCACCGACCATTGCTTCTTTAGAGACGGTAATTGAGGAACCGGAAGCTCTTCGTAGGGGAGCATGTAATTAATACGAGGAAAAAAATGTTTCCAGGATGCGGTTCCTTGGAATTGCAAATTAACTAACAAGCTATTTAATTATTAGCTTATGCACACATTTAAACTAATGAATTTAGAAAGTTTTCATCCTTGTTAAAAGAAAATATGATGTCACAAAAAAAGACTATGGCATGCTTGCTACAACAACAACAACAAAGCGCCATAGTGTGTTTGTGTGCAGTGCTCAATTTGTGCACATCCTATTTGATTTGTACTTTTCAAAATTTTGAAAGTGTGGGTTTTGATTATATTGAACCATCGAATTTCAAAAGACATCTCACTCTTCTACGGGAGAAGTAAGTTCGATCCATGCTAAAGACAGAAAAAAAGAACGTGTGTGGAACCTACAGGCTATGATAAAACAAAAAATAAATAAATCAAAAGTACAATTAAATATGATGATAGCCTTCTTCTTCAAAAAAAAAATCTTCAAAAAAATAATATGATGATAGCAATATTGCATAATCGTCAGAGCGGATGCATGTTGATTGAATGGAGATCAATTGACCCCATTTATTTTTAATATTTTAGTATATTAATGATTTTTTTTTATATAGTTTAGAGTAAAATGTCTCCTGTAAAATTGATCTCCATTCTAAACACAAAAATTTTATATAATTGATCTCCATTCACATTTGGCATTCATAGTTAAAAAATCTAACTCCGCCTCTGATCATCGCAATAAATGCAAACAAACAATAAGTCTTCTTGATACTAATATACTACACATGAAACACGCCGTGCTTTGAGTGCATTATACAATACAATACAAAAAAAAAACTAAATGATTGTTACTAAGCAATCTGTAGTGTTAGAATGTAGAAATTCAAAAAATTAAATGATTGAATATATCTTGTAAGTTGTGGGATAATTTATCGACATATATATTACCATACGAGAGATTAATTGTTAAAATATAATAAAAAAATGTATCGACAGATCACTCTTAAACGTTAAATCAGTTGAGTGATAAACATGTATTATGCGACACATCACCCGCACATCTTTATCTTTCATTATGTGTGATTTTATCTGATAACAACGACTGGTGTTTCTTGTCGGTGACTGACCTGATAGCTGAAATAGGAGTAGGTCCGATGTTACTTTTAGGTTCAATTAGCTCTATAACTGTACGATTAGCATTAAGATTGGTACGCACGGAAATTGAAACGAACTTGCACGGATTTTAATGTACTAGCACGGATCTTAATGCAATCGAATGGTCATTTCACCATCAAACCAAAGTAGGTTCGATGGTCATCGGCCATCGGACCTACTCTGAATTCGACCTGATAATAAACATGTCATGATGAGAAATCTCGAAACCAATTAGAAGTCTGTACTCGAGGGGAAGCAAAAAGAGAGCGAAAGGGAGACTGACTTGACCGCACTCGGTTATATGTTCTACGACAATAAAATGGAACGAGGAGAGGACAAAAGAGGGAATAAGGAGAGGAGGTGAAATCGATATAAACTTTTGTAATTTTTCTCATCGATTTCTCACCTCAAATTTGAACGTAGAAGAGTTCACTTCTTTATCTGTTCTCTCCAATATTTTAATATCCAATCTGCATTACAAGTTTTCAGTGCATGAAATGATATAGTAAATAAAATAAAATTTTAAACCGTCAAAAACAATACCTTGATGATGCATACAATTGAGTTATTGAAGGAGGGGGTTTTTCTTCATTCTTTTGGGTCTTATTTGAATTTTTTTGCAGAAACTATAAAGTTGTGAGGAGCAATCGTAACAAATAATTTTAGGAATTTTTTCCTAACCAACAACTGTGTTACTTGCTTACAGCTTACCTCCCCTTTCCATTCTTTTGGGTCTTAGAAATTAGAATTAAAGTTATACCGTCTGGAGAAAGGAGAGGTAGTGCAGTTGGTTACGAGAAAAGTTCTAGAATTGTTGGTTATCCAAAAATTGAGAGTTCGATTCTCCCTCACGACAAACTGCGAAGATTTTCAAAAGAAGTTATATAGTCTGGCGGTCTCTGGCCTGTACAACTCACCAAACGTTGTCTATAATTTTACCTACCACAGCGGATCTGGGCTAGTTAGTTTTGTGTTTGGCATACATGGATGGAAACCTGGGAATTAGAACCATGCACTTTTTTTTAAAACAACAAGCGCGAATTTGTTGGTGCCGCAACAGCAGCGCCGCGAATCATTTCCACAGAATTCATTCGCCTAAGGTATCTTAATTTTTATGTTTGAATCTGATCCGTTCGTAATATAATAGCACAAATCATAATTAAACCCCTTGCATCACAGCTGTGACCTGATGATCCGATTCTGATCGGACGATCGGAATTAAACTCAAACGGTGAAGTAATGCAGAGATCCAGACTCGCACTTTAACTTCACTCCCAAACCGAGGAAACGAGCATTTAACAAATCCCGCATTTATTTCTGATAACTAAAGGACGAAAAACAGAGAGAGACTGAGAGAGAGAGAGAGAACCAAGCTTTAATTCGAATTCTCTCTCTCTCATTATTATATCACTTCCTTGGCCGCTCTCACAGCAAAAGCCACCGCGTTTTTTTTGGCTCCTTCTTCCCTGTTCTCCGGCTCCTCTGTGAGAGAGAGGTAACGTGAAACAATTAATTATTATTTTTCTTTAATTTTCAGATTTTTCGGATCTTTTTCCTGTTTTCTATTCCTCTCCTCCTTGGATCGAAGGAATGGGGGGTTCCGTCTTTCTCAGACTGGGTTTGAATCCGTTTTGAGTTGTGATTTCGAATCAATAGTTTGGTTGCCTCAAATGTTTGAATCTGTTCGACCATCTTTTGCGAAGTCTCAAGCTTTAAATTTAGCGAGGTTTTTATTGTCCTGTTGGGAATGTGGGTATAAGGTGTCTTCTTCTTTATATTTTTTTTGTTTTTTATTTTTTGCTTTAACTGCTGGTAATGACTAGCTTGAAGCTCCTAGGCGACTGTGCCCATTTTATTTGTATTGCAAAACATCTGAGAAAATGCAAGAATTTTTTTTATATTTTCCCTTAGAGTTAAAGAAAGCCCCTTCTCCATTATAAAACCTTACTAAAGGATGATTCCCCTCCTTTTGGTTTATACTGGATATGTATTCTTATAAAATATTAAAAAATGATAAAACTATATTGTCTTTTGCTTCATATCTTGCATTTTGGTCTGTCTATGTCAACCTTGGGAGAAATTTTAATTTAGAGATCGTTTGGCTGTCCAAACACTGTTAACAGTAAACTATTTATTATACTGACAAAAATGTGTACATTTTTCAATGCTTAGTAGTCTAATATGGAGAGAACTTTGCATGATATGATTTCAATCATGCTTTAATCCATCAGTACACTTTATTTTTAAAAGCGCTAATAGAGCCAATTTTGCTTGAAAATAATACAGCAACAATATCTTATTAGAATTTGTTAAAGCAATTCCAGTTTTTTTGCATTAACATTATGTTTATTAAACAGGATCTTTATGCCACCATCATGTCAACTGCCACTTTTCTTGATGAAATGCGGTGCAGTCCAGAGATTATAGACCAGCCTAAAGTTGAAGAGATAATTGATGTCATTGAGCATGTCAGTGAACACATACCACATTCACCAAAACGTAATTTAGCCGTTTCAAGCAGTGTGCGTGATCTCCTGGAGTGCCCTGTGTGCTTGAATGCCATGTATCCTCCTATCCATCAAGTGGGTCTTTTGAACAATTAGAATTCATGGATTAAAGAGATCTCATTAGTCACTAGTACTGGAATGCCATAGTAGCGGTTTTGACTGTTGTCTGGTCTTACCATGGTCTGGATTGTGTACCAAAACCAGAAAGTTTGTATTGGTATTTGGATGTTGTTCATGTATAACTCACAGATATTTTTATATAGTGTTTGTTATGCAATTATATTATAGAATTCAGCTTACTTGTATCAGGATTCAGAGGTTTATGTGATCATAATGAAAAGTTTTGTCTCATTAACACCATAAAATATTTTAATTAGTATCACAGTCCCCAAATATAGTAGCAGTTAGGTCTGGTACTTGTGTATAACATTACCAACCATTATAGCAATCCAATCTTCCAACTTTATGGCATATCAGTTTGTTTGTTTTTTCTCTTGAATAAAAGATTAAAATGTTTAGATTATTAATCTGATAGTAGATTGATATTAGTCACAGCACTAAATGGTTTCATTTCCAGTTTAAAATGTATTGGTTTCCTGCAACTAGGGCTGTAAATGAGCTGGCTCGAGCCGAGCTGGGCAAAAGCTCAGCTCGTTAACAGCTCGCGAGCTAAAATCTCAGCTCAAACTCGTGATGAGCTAGTTCACGAGTTGGCTCGCGAGCCACGAGCTGGCTCACTGGGTTTGGTTGGATCTTGTTTTAAGAAGAAAATAAATTTTACAAACATTTTTGGACTGAACTGGACCGAGCTGAACCGAGCTGGATCAAGCTTGATAGTATAAAATACACACAAATTCATACAAATTCACAAATTGATGCCTAGCCGAGCTAGCTCGCGAGCTGGCGAGCCGAGCTGGGCAAAAGCTCAGCTCGTTAATTTTGGCCCGAGCTGTTAGCGAGCCAGCTCGTTAACAGCTCGGTCCACTATCGAACGAGCTGTTACCGATCGAGCCAATGTGAGTCGCGAGCGAGCCACGAGCTTACGAGCTTTTTGGACAGCCCTACCTGCAACACACTTCCCACAATACTTGTAATTTTTATTTGTAGAATTTGGGGAGCTGATGTTGATCTAATATTCCTTTTTCCATAACATGCAGTGTTCTAATGGCCACACACTCTGCTCTGGTTGCAAACCAAGAGTCCACAACCGGTGTCCCACATGTCGGCATGAACTAGGCAACATAAGATGCCTAGCACTAGAGAAAATAGCTGCTTCTCTTGAACTTCCATGCAAGTACCAAAGCTTTGGATGTGTAGGCATATACTCGTATTTTTGCAAGCTGAAGCATGAGTCGCAGTGCCAATACAGGCCGTACAGTTGTCCTTATGCTGGGTCAGAGTGTACTGTTATGGGTGACATTCCTTACTTGGTGACTCATTTGAAGGATGATCATAAAGTCGACATGCACAGCGGTAGCACTTTTAATCACCGCTATGTTAAGTCAAATCCTCATGAAGTCGACAATGCCACATGGATGCTCACGGTATTAATTTCTATTCTCATTGCTTGTGCTTATAAGGAATTTACATCCCTTTATAAATTGAAGTACTGAATTTCTTTTGGCTAGTGAGATTAAAACAAGTACACCTAAAATTTCACGTATTTCCAATTCTTACCTTCTAACAGGTGTATTTTGTAAAATGGTGACATTTAACCTACTTTTAGAGCCCCATTTGTGCTAGCCGTATTGGGAGTAATGAACAAGGACAAAGTCATGCAGTTCTAAATGTTCAGTTTCAACTTTATAGAAATTTGCTTATTATTGGACAGATAAATAGATTTTGAAAATATCTGGGGAAATTTACTTGTATTTACGTATTTTTTTAATGATCTTGTTATTTTCACATCATTAAAAAATGTTGGGGTTTCAAATTTTGTATCTTTGGCTCATGTTCCAAAAAAGAAAAATTTCATAGACGCACTGTTATATTATAAATATGGATATACACATCAAAGACTTGTTTTGTGATGTATTGTTCCCTTTAAAGAGTAGTAGAGCGAACGGGTTTGTTATGTTCTGTCATGGAAGGTAAAAAGGACGATGTGAGCAAATGCTAAAATTTTAGTTCCAACAAATTGCATCACCCTTTATGCATATATGGCCAAGGAACCAAAGGTAAGAAGTAAAGCCATATAGGATACAGACTAAAACTATCACAAAAATACCAGCGTTCTAAACACCAGATTTTATAGACGAGGAGGGTTCCAATATCTCATGCTTTTCATATCTCATCATATCTCATACTTTATATCTTTATTTTCAAAGTCTAAACTGTCAATCCGAACCACTCAACATAATATCTATAGTAAAATATGCTTGGGATGAAATTTTACAATTTATATAAATTTTTTTATTATTTTTTAAGATGGGTAGAAAATCACTGTTCTTATGCCTACTTGTACAGGTTTTTAGTTGCTTTGGGGAGTATTTCTGTCTCCATTTTGAGGCATTCCAACTAGGCAACGCTCCTGTTTACATAGCATTTCTGAGGTTCATGGGAGATGATGCGGAGGCGAAGAACTACAGCTACAGCCTTGAGGTGGGAGGCAATGGCCGCAAAATGATCTGGCAGGGGGTCCCTCGTAGCATCAGAGATAGCCACCGTAAGGTGCGGGACAGTTTTGACGGCCTCATTATTCAGCGTAGCATGGCTCTCTTTTTTTCTGGTGGGGACCGCAAGGAGCTCAAGTTGCGGGTCACGGGTAGAATCTGGAAGGAGCAGTGAGCATAGAGATTAGGAAAAACTGTATGGTTCTGTTGGATTTTTGAATCTTTTGTATACAGTACGTATGAGCTTCTAAGAAAAGAAGAAGCCATGTGTAGTTTCAAAGTAGAGTTAACTGTAGTTTAGTTAAATTTAGTTTAAAGTTAGAAGGTAACCGGTGTAGTTTTTTGGAATTTAAATATGCTGAAATCCCTTATTTATGAACAGTGTTTCTGAAATATCTGAAATTCCGAATTCAGTCGTTCAACTTTTTCTATGCACGTATATCGAAACAACTAATTTTTCTGTGCACTTATTTCGTAACAACTCAACGGCTAAATTTGAAAAAGCAGAGATTTCAGAAATACTGATCACGAATGAGAATTTTAGCAGATTTGTTTCCGGTTTTTTGAAACTGAGCTCTAGAATGCCTCTTAGCTTTTCAGATGGAAAATGAAGAGAGAAAAAAAATAACAAAACGAAGAGAAATTGGTCGGAAATTTATTAAAATGAGGACAAAGACCTATTTAAAAATTAAAAGAAAGAAAAAAGGAAAAAAAGAGTTCACAGATTAGGAGTAGGGGTGTTCATTGGGTCCGGTTTAATCGGTTTTAAACCGAACCGAATTAGATTGGACTATTCGGTTCGGTTTTTTCGGTTTAATGGATTGGTTCGGTTCACTTTCTAAAACCGATTTAATACTTTGGTTCAGTTCGGTTTAAATATTTTCAAAACCGAATATAATGAACAGACCGTTTAACCTGAACTTCAGCTGTGAATCGAAAATTTTCAAACCCAGTCCCAACGCGAACCCAGACTCCTCTTTTCTCCCACTCTTTATTCTTTTAATTTTTTAATTCCAGATGGGTCCCACCTTAAGTCTCCACTCCCACTTTTCTTTCTCTCTTCCTTCCACTTTCTCCCCACTTTCGTTCTTTTTCTAATTTCTGCCTTTCTCACTCACTTGGTATCTTCAAATATTCTAAGAGCACAAATCATCAGCAAGCATTCACTCATGTGCGATCGTATACAGAATCAACTATTGTAGTATAAGGTAATCCATGGATCTTGATCTATTTTGAGTTCTTCACTTCTTGCTGAGTAGTTGGGGTATTGGAGAGATTTTTGTCATTTGGGTAAATTTTTAGTTGGGGTATTGGACGAGATTTTGATCGTGGTTTATGTGAATTGATTTGTATGTTCGGTATCAGACAATGTATGCTTGAATCTTTACAATTTAGTTTTGATTTGTACTCTTTTAATATACTTCGGTTTAAACCGATTGAACCGAACAAACCGAAATAAAACTTTGGTTCGGTTCGGTTCGGTTGATATGCTAAAACGATTCAGTTCGGTTCTATTTTTAAAACCGGAATAAAAGTTTGGTTTGTCTAGTTCGGTTCGGTTTCGACCGAACCGAACCGATGAACACCCCTAATTAGGAGTCAAATAAATGTGAAGTGAGAGGGAAATTTGAAAACGTCTCTTATTTTGGGGCAGGTAATATTTATTAGAATAATTATATACAATCCCCCATTCTCATCCCCTTCATCCCTCCACTCTCCAAAAAAGTGTTTTTTTTGTCTTTGAGCCCATTCTCATATCTCCTTCATCCCCCCACCCTCCAAAAAGATGTTTTTTTGTCTTTTAGTGTGGGTATATGGGGGACAACATTTTTCGCTGTTGGACATCAATGGTTAATACTGCAATGAACAAAGTTAAATACTAGATCGATGAATGGTAAATACACTAAAGACTGAAGTTAAATACTGCAGGAAATTAAATATCTGAAGTTAAATACTGATATTTCTAAAGTTAAATACTAATGTATATAAAGTTAAATACTAAGATATAGGATGCTAAATAGAATCCATGCAACTTATTTATAATTTTAGAGATTAATACTTTTGACTTTAAAGATAAATACTAACGTTCATAATGTTAAATACTAATATTTCTAAAGTTAAATACTGATGTGCGGGACGCGGGGACAATACCAAATTAGTTTGTCATTTTTGCGGGAACAGATTTGTGTCGCTGTTGGACGCGGACGGTTAAATACTCCAATGAATAGAGTTAAATACTTGTTCGATGCATTATTAATACACTAAAGATTGAAGTTAAATACTAATGTGTATACAGTTAAATACTAAGATATATGATGCTAAATAGAATCCATGCAACTTATTTATAATTTTAGAGATTAATACTTTTGACTTTAAAAATAAATACTAACGTTCATAATGTTAAATACTAACATTCCTAAAGTTAATTATATAGAACTCCATTCTCATCCCCCTTTATCCCCCCACCCTCCAAAAAGATTTTTTTTGTCTTTTAGTGGTTCCCATCCCCCCTTCATCCTCCCACCCTCCAAAAAAGTTGTTTTTTGTCTTTTAGTGGGGGGTGTGGGGGACAATATTTTTCGCTGTTGGACGTTAATGGTTAATACTACAATGAACAAAGTTAAATACTAGATCGATGAACGGTTAAATACTCCAATGAACAAAGTTAAATACTGCAGGAAATTTTTGTGGGGACAAACATGTTAAATACTCCAATGAATAGTGTTAAATACTCCAATGAATAGAGTTAAATATTTGTTCGATGCACTGTAAATACATTACACATAGATGTTAAATACTACGTGGAACCAGATTTTTTTGTCTTGTAGTGCGGACTTTTTTGTCTTTTAGTGCGGGGATAGAGGGGGGATGAAGGTGCGGGGACAATTATCTGGGTCCTATTTATTATATAACCGAGTAGCATTTAAAAGTCTGTTTTGTGAATTGTGATGTACCCTGCAATTAGGAGAAGGGGGAATTTCATGTATACCCTTCAAAATTTTTGAAATTACGTATCTCTCCCTCTAAAATTCATAATATCATATTTCCTCTTCTAAATTTTAAAACTCACAAATTTACCCAATTTATTAATTTTTCTATTAAAACTCATTATAAATTTATAAATTACGCATTTAACCTTTATATAAAACTAAACCCTACCTGTCCCTCTCTATTGATTTAGCCTTGTAGAAATCACATTCATTTAGCTAGCTGTTTCATCAAAACTATTGCATCAAAACAACTCGTATGTGGACTCTGAAGCAAGAAAGCGCTCGATGCAGAGAATCGACCGATTTTTTTATTAATCGAAATAAAATAAAATAAATATCGAAAAAGAGGATAGGATCTGATTTTTTTTCGAAAAGTAATAAGGTCGGGGTAATTTGCAACGTCCCTACGGACGGGATAAATAACGACGTCCGTCTTAATGGTAATCTCTCTTCGCATTACTACTTAACCCAAACGAATAAGGCCAAAAAAAAAAAAATTTCAGGGACGGGATGGATAATCTCGTCCGTGAACAGTGACAAAAAAAAAAAAACTTAGGTTTGATTTTGGTTAAATAAAAAAAAATTTAGAAAAATTATATTTACTAAATTATGTTTCAACTATAAAAACAATTATTTATTTTTAACTAAAAACAATGATTTAGTTTAGTAATAATTTTAAAAATAAAATTTAACATTATAGACACGATTTATATTTTAGATATTATGTCTATAAATATGATGGGATTTGATTTATGTTTTAGCTACATCAAATGACTTGAAATTCTATATCGCTGATCTTGATACATTATTAATCAATAGTTAATTGCATTAAATTTGAATTTAATTGGTAGACTATCTATGTGTCCGATGACATAGACATATTTTTTAAATTTAATTTATTGAGAACTCCATTACATCAAATTAACTATTGATGTAATGGAGTTAGTGCAATTAAAAAAATAACACTAATCTAACCACTAATCTAGTCATTTGAAAAATAAATTATTGTTTTTTAGTTAAAAATAAATCATTGTTTTTATAGTTGAAACATAATTTAGTAAATATAATTTTTCTAAGTTTTTTTTTTATTTAACCAAAATCAAACCTAAGTTTTCTGTTTTTTTTTTTGTCACTGTTCACGAACGAGATTGATAATGCCGTCCCTGAATTTTTTTTTTCTTATTCGTTTGGGTTAAGGAGTAATGCGGGGAGAGATTACCATTAAGACGGACGTCGGTGTTTATCCCGTCCGTAGGGACGTTGCAAATTACTCCGGCCTTATTACTTTTCGAAAAAAATCAGATCCTATCCTCTTTTTCGATATTTATTTTATTTTATTTCGATTAATAAAAAAATCGGGAGAATCGACAATAATAAGTTCCAAAAAGATCAATTGTTTCTAGCGACAAAGAGGATAGGGGAGGGGAGGGGAAGGGGAGTAGAGTGAAAAATTGAAATTTGTGAGATCTGTACCGTCCGATTTAGACTATGCTCCAGATCTGTACCTCCCGTCCCCTCCCGTCCCCTCCCTTCCCTTTCTATTTAAATTTGTGGAGCACAGCCTAAATTAACTTCTGACTCAGATCAACTGTTTGGAAAAAAAAAATCAGAGAATGGACAAAAAGATCAATTGGTAACGAAGTTTTGCAGCAACTCAAATACATTAAATTAAGTTCTGACACAGAGCCCATCCTTAGTATATGCATTTCATTTCTTTCTTTTTATTTTCATTCAGTTACTTTGTATTTCCTTACTGCATTTTTTTTTTCTTTTGTACTAAATTATTTCAAGCATGTGTTTCTGTTTTTAGCAGTAAGTTACTGGACTCATGTTACTTTCACCTTTTAATAGAAGGTGGGCATGACCCCCATATTTACTCAAGAAAAGAGATAATAAGTAATATAATAACTTGTAGAGGCAACTTCGAGGCGGCAATATTGCATGTTCTAGCATAGAACGCCAAAAGCAGGGGACAACATATGCTACTTACACGAAGCAGTAACACAAGATGCAATTTGATTCATTTTGGAAGATAACAGTAAAAGGAAAAACTATAGGTGAAAACCAAGTATTTCTTACTCAATTTCATAATCCGATCGGTTACAATTAAAGTCTTTTTATAGGCGAAGCCAACGGAAAAAATAATTAACAAATCTTTCTATTCAACGACGTTGTGCCATTTGGCATGACGCGTCTGCGCCATATCAACGTTGTTCTATTAATTCGCAAAATGGACAATTCCCTTGGCCTCTGATCCCTTCGCGAGCGTCCCCTCCAGTTCTTAGCATCACGGGCCCATCCTTCAGCGAGTGATCTGTCCAAGGCTCCGGTCTGCATTTATATCATGGGTCCCAGTTGCAGTGTTATCCATTTTAATTAAATGCCTGCCCGCACCCCCTTCATCCTGACCCAACTGCCCAGCTTCTTCATATATTCCAAACACATGTCTGACCGGGTCAAAACTGACCCGTTTGCCCATTTTCGCGATCCGGGGACGTAACATTGTTCATTGGATATGGATTAGTACGCATATTTTCTCCAGGTTTACAAGGTCTTCGGCTATCTTCGCATAATCTAATTTTTAACCATGCCACTATTCGTCAGTACTGTGTGACTACGTGCATAAACGTAGCTCAAAAGAAGGAAAAATAATAGAATTTTTTCCCCCGGACTCCCGGAGCTTAAGCATGGTTGGGCCACAATCTTTAGCTAATATGTTTTTGAATCAAGGAGTGATGTTAGAGAAGAGAGAGGAATCTGGTACCATTTGATAAATGGTAAAATGGAAGGGTGGAGGGAGGATTTTTATGTTTATATAAAGGGTAAAATGGGTAATTTATAAATTTGTATTGAGTTTTAATAGAAAAATTAATAAATTGGGTAAATTTGTGAGTTCTTAAAATTTAAAAGGGTAAATATGATATTATGAATTTTAGAGGGGTAAATACGTAATTTCAAAGTTTTTGAGGGGTATACATGAAATTCCCTCAAGAATTTAGTGTATGGAATTAGTCATGCGATAAGGTTCCGTTATGGGCCTTATGGCGTGGCACGTTAGGTTTATGGTCACATGCATGACATCTGATTTTTTTTATTAATAAAAAATAAATTAAAAAAAATATTGCGAAACCTATAGATTTTGGGAAAATTCAAATGTAAGTAGAACTGGATGGTTTATCCCGTTTCACAGGACGAAAAGCTTGTGTTAATGAGCTCCACTAATTAACGAAAACCAAAATAGCACTAATTAGGTGAAAGAAGAAAAAATAGGATGGTATAAAAAAACTCATGACTCATAACTTGTGATGGGGAAGAATTTAGAGTAGAGGTGCACAAAAAAACTCATAACTCACAACTCGTTTGGAATCAATTTGGATTCAACTCGCCAACAACTCGAGTCAAAACTGACTCGAGTTCATTGACTCGGTTGTCTCACGAGTTAAATTCAAGTTGCCTCCAACTCAGTTAACTCATTGACTTGATAAACTATGTAATGTTTTATTAGACTTTGTACTATTTAGTAATTTGGTAAACTTTGCAATATTTAATTATGTATTTGTCACTATTTCATTATGTAAAGTTTTAAATTGTGCATTATTTTGATAATAAATGATTGAGTAAAGATTTTATCCCCCTCACTTCTGTCCCCTAAACGTCCCCCCTTACTAACTGTTAAAGTCTAACTGCTTAGAATAGAAATCGACTATGCTCTCAGTTCGATCTCCCCTTAGAAAGAAATAAAAAAAAAATTTGATAACTGAAATCGACTGTTCCACCTTTTGCTCAAGCCCTAAACTCTTCAAAAAGCTAAATTTTTTTTCTTGATAGTGTTGACTCGCCTCCACTGAAGGCACCTGTTTCCTCCCTGAATCCAACAATGCACGTCGCCGGTCGATTTGCCGATGAGCTCTCTCTCTCTCTTCACCTGCGCTTGTCCACAGGAGAGAGAAGGAGAGAGGACAGCAAAGAACTCTGTCGCGAGGAGCAACAAAGTTGTAAAAGGGACGTGGGTCGTCTGATCAGAGGCATGAGAGCGACGAAATTCGATCGGTCACTCGTGGAAGAAAGAAATAGCAGACACGAGGCGCGTTTTTCCACTCCAGGAGGAATATGAAAAAGAGAGAGGTGGAGGCTTTCTGTAAGAGAGAGGGTGGAAGGATTTAGGATGGGTGCTCACCGAGAGAGAAATAAAAGGGGAGAGGGAGAGAGAGAGGGAGGGGATGGCTTTAAGATTTGTGCCAGGTGTATTTGAACAGTTGATATTCCTCTTATTTCAAAAGTATTTAATTTGATAACTAATATAATGAAAACATATTTAATTAACTCATATCAAAGGGAATTTTCGTTAGGATCTGTACAACTGATCGAATATCCATTATTTTTGAAATTCTAAATTTATTTATGAACTTCGTATGGTTTTTAATAGCGTTATTATTATTCAAAATCGTATTGCAAAAACTTGTATTCTAAATTACATACTATTTATTTTGAATTGAACGTCTTGAATTAATTTTATTAATATTTACTTAAAGAGGAGGGTTCAAATGCCTCCATTTTTTGTTATAATATGTTAGGTATAAATAGTTGACACATAAACTATTTATATTTGCATGACAATGTATGAATACTTGCAATTTCTTGATATTTATATTTGCATGGCGAGGTGTGAATACTTACAATATTTGCATGACGAGGTATGAATACTTACAATTCCTTGACACATAAACTATTTTTACTAGAAATACTTGATGCTTCTAGTATGAATACTTTCATTCTTGTAGTGTGAATACTTACATTGTTTTACTAAGATTAATTTTATTAATTTTGTTATGTATACTACTATACTTCCAATTCCTAGTATGAATATTTTATATGTTTTAGTATGAATACTTTGTAATTTGAATATTTTATAGTAATGATACTTTGAAAGTTAAAGTATGAATACTTTATATGTTTTAGTATGAATATTTTCTAAGTTTTAATATGAATACTTTCTAAAGTTTATCCATTTGCGTATTACTTGCAGTTAGCAGAACTTTGGTATGAATACTTTATCTCTTATATTATGAATACTTTCAATTTTATAGTGTGAATACTTACAATATTTTAATAAGATTAATTTTATTGATTTTGTTATGTATACTTTTAATGTTCTAGTATGAATATTTTATGTGTTTTATTATGAATACTTTACATGTTTTAGTATGAATACTTTTATAAAATATATCCATTTTTGTATTACTTTGTAGTTAATAGAACATTGGTATGAATACTTTACCTCTTCTAGTCTGAAGACTTTCAATCTTATAGTGTGAATACTTACATTATTTTAGTAAGATTAATTTTATTGATTTTGTTATGTATACTTTCAATGTTCTAGTATGAATATTTTATATATTTTAGTATGAATACTTTGTAGTTTGAATATTTTATAGTACTGATACTTTGAAAGTTATAGTATGAATACTTTATATGTTTAGTATGAATACTTTATAAGTTTTAGTATGAATACTTTCTAAAATTTATTCATTTATGTATTATTTTGTAAGACATTGGACCTACCCTTTTATGAAATTATTTCCTGCACAGACAAGTTTGTCCTCTAAACAATTTGAAATGACAAAATGGCTCTTTATTGAGTAAGTATTAATACTTGATAATGTATGAATACTTGTTCGACGAGGTATGAATACTTGTATGTCGAGGTATGAGTACTTGAACGACGAAGAACTCGAAAGTACTTCATCATGGATCTCATTTGAAAGAGAAAATTATGTAGAAAACATTCGTGATTTTAGATTTACAAAATTTCTCACGGATCGTTAGAAATATTGACTACATTAAATGGAGAAAAAAAACCCACTTCTAAAAATATGTAAAAGATGAGTGTGTGACTAGAGATAAAAGAAAGTTGATGTCCAGTTTTTTGTTTAAATACTTGATCTCTTAGGTATGAATACTTGATATATTATATAGGAATACTTGCGCGCATAAGTGTTCATACATGCGCGCGCAAGTTGTAAATTTTTTCAAATTTAAGTGGTCCCCAAGTAGTTATTGTTTCTCCCAGTTAGTTAGTGGTCCCCATTGTACTTTATGGATAAGTTAGTTAGGGAGACATTTAGGGGATAGAATGGAGGGGACTATTAGTCGCTCCCTAAATGATTTTATAAAAGAGAGAATTTGTATTAAATCTTGTGTATTTGATTACATTGACATGACGCTTATTTATAGGCTTGACTATGATTAATGCTAAACAACACCACTTAAATATCTCCCACCTACTACCACTACATTGTTAATGAACTCCTACAATCTACACCCACTAATATCTCCAATACAATATATTTGATCCTCTATTAGATAAATTATTGGATCCGACTAATTATACCCAAGGGTTTGTACCAACTTTTTATCCAAACCACTTTGATTGGAGCGAATACTGTAAAATTAAAATCCTATACTGTAAAAGACAATAGCGAATCATATAAAATATGTGATCAATTTTTTTAAAATTGCACATCTTGCAACTTCCAAACTCTTTGTACTCGATATACCAAAACTTTCAATCTTGTTGTAATTTGACAGTTAATGACAGTTAACTGTACTTATTGTACTTTAAAAACTATCAACTTGCGTACTTTTCTCCTTCTAGATGTTTTTAATTTTTTTTTAAAAGTTTTTTTATCCTTCTAGAAGTTTTCAATATTATTTTTTTGTTTCTTTTTTATTAAATTTCTCATTTTTTCATTTTTTTTTTGCAAATAATCTGTAAAAATAACAGATTCAAACTATAAAAAATGAATACTGTAAAAAATAGCTATGTAAACCATAAAAATAACGACAAAATCTATAGAAAATTGAATACTGTAAAAATTAACTATTTAAACTATAAAATTGACGATGAAAACTATAAGACATCAAAACTATCAAACATATTATAACAAAACATAATTTTGTCCAAACACAGACATATCACACTGATAAACTAATTACAAACACACTATCTTTATCCAACAAACAGACTTATAAACTTTGTCCAATAAACAACCTTATAAACTTTGTCCAACAAACATACTTATAAAAACAGTTCCAACAACACAAATGTTCAAACAAATTCCTTATAGCATAGATCTCTGATGCTGATTGTTCGGATGAGTAAAAAGCTTCATTGTAAGAATGAGACGTTCTTTTGAGATATCATCATACAATACAAAATAAGACAAATATTACAATTAAAACTACAAATATTAACATGTGTATTACAAAGAAAATAATATTGTAAACATTGAAGGGAATACTGTAAAAAATGGAGATGTTTACTACAAAACTTACATATGAAACTATAAACATGAATACAGTAGAATTTGAAAGTAATACTGTAAAATTGATGATTAAAACTATAAAACACGAGTACTGTAAAAATTAAAGAGAATACTGTAAAAATGTGAACCAATACTGTGACATAACCATATGATACTGTAACATAATGATCTAATACTGTAAAAAATGTAAACCAATACTGTACATCAATGATTATCCAATACTGTAAAAAATGCAGAGAATACTGTAAACATTACAAATGTAAACTATAAAATTATTATATTTCCTGTATCATGCAGATTCTAACTAAAACCCTGAGTACAGTACAATTTAACAATGTAAACTACAAAATATTGTAAATAAAATATACAAAAAGAGAATAATAACTTACTGAAGTATATGGTGAAATAAAAAATCATGGATGAATACTGTAAAATCACATATGTATACTGTAAAATAAACATGGTGAATACTATAAAACAACAACATTAACACTCCAGATCGCCTCTCTCTCGTATCTCCCATGGAGGAAATACAAGGGGCGGTGCGAAGATTGGCAAAGAACAAAGCCTCCGGCCCCGACGGCATCCAAATGAGTTCTTGCAAATGCATTGGAATGAAATGAAGGAAGAGATCATGAGCATGATGGAAAGCTTCTACAATCACACCTTGGAGTTGACAGCAATCAACTGGGCCAATTTGGTGATTATTCCGAAATCAGAATTAGCAAGTGAGGTGAAGGATTTTAGACCAATTAGTGTGCTCAATCTAATTCCAAAATTAATTTCCAAGATTCTTGCCGATTGATTGGCGGCTTCACTACCCGATCTCATCTCCAAAAATCAAATGGCCTTTGTCCAAAAAAGACAAATTTCTGAAAACTTCATTGCAACTCGGGAGATGCTACAACACATCGAGCAAGAGAAGAACCCGGCAGTTTTTGTCAAAATTGACTTCGCCAAAGCCTTCGATTCGGTAAATTGGAAGTTCTTACTAAATGTTTTGAGTGCTAGGCAATTTCCATCGAAATGGATCAAATGGATCGAGCAAATCTTAATCACCTCAAGTTCAAGAGTACTCATGAATGGGGAAGAGTCTTCCTTTTTCTTTCACAAAACGGGTCTCCGACAAGGAGAACTGTTATCACCGTTGCTTTTCGACTTAGCGACGGATGTGCTACAACGGATGATTGGAAGGGCAAACACCCTCCTAATACAATCCATATCGAATAGAATTCCGGATTCGATAGTGGCAATGCAATACGCCGATGACACGACCTTAATAGCAAATGCCGACACACAAACCTTGGTGACAGTCAAACTGGTCCTCAAGCTCTTCACGTTAGTCTCTGGACTTAAAATAAACTATAACAAGAGTAACTTTGTCCCGCTGAATATCGATAGTCAGCTACTGCCCCTGGTCACACAACTCTTGTCATGTCAACAGGCAGTGTTTCCGTTACAGTACCTTGGAATGCCACTATCTGTTATGAGGCTGGGGAGGGTTCACTTCATGCCGTTAATCCAGAAATTGGAAATAGTAAATCTGTATCGAGGGGGGGAAGGCTGCAATTGGTGAAATCCGTGCTTTCTGCAATTTTGGTATACTTCATGGTGTGTTTTAAATTGCCCAAATGTGTAATAGATCGGTTAGACAAGGTGAGGAGATCATTCCTATGGGGTAAATCAGATAGTGACAGGCCGGGAATAAAACTGATTGACTGGGATAGGGCATGTTTGCCAACGAAGTGGGGAGGGCTCGGAATCCAAAATCTGGAAATTAGAAATATGGCACTCCTAATGCGGTGGTGGTGGAAGTTGTATGAAGATGAACCATCCCTTTGGAGTGTGGTGGCTACGACAATTCGAAGCGTAGGAGTCTATGCAAATGGGCCTCGACTTTGGGCAGCGAGGGGTTCGTTCTTTTGGATGCAACTCCTTCGAATTAGGCCGGTGTTCATATCTGCACGGTTTGGCAAATTGGTGATGGAAGCGCAATTTCGTTTTGGTTTGATGCATGGAAAGGGATCCCGCTGGTGGGACCCAATCAACCAAGACCAGCTTTGCTGAATTTATCGCTAAGGGACGCACTGCCAATCATGCACATGATGGATGCTAATCTTACAGATCAGGTACCACTAACCCTTTCTAATTGAAGGGATTTGCTGGTGTGGTGATGGGAGCGTTCAGGGGCATACACTGTGAAATCGTGCTACAGGGCAGTGCTTGGCGGAGGCAAAATCAAATGGAGTTTTCACAAATCATGGAGATACAAAATCCCGCCTACCGTGAAGATCTTCATCTACCACATGCTACAAGGGAAAATTCTAACACACGACGTAATGACGAAGCGAAGGATTACATGTGACTGCTGTTGTATTCTTTGCAACAATTGCCATGTGGAATCTATTCTCCACCTTCTATTTCTATGTCCTTGCGCAGTTGCTGTCTGGTTTGAAATTTCGGTTATCACTGGTTTTCGCCTAATGGTACCAGACTTGACGGTACAACAATTTTTCACTGCATCCAGGCTCACTGCTCGGAGGAGTGGCATTAACGAGAAGGACTGGGCACCAGCCTTCGTGGCTGCTTGCTGGCATCTCTGGAAGGAACGCAACAAAAAAGTTTTTGGAGGACAGGTAAGACCACCTGAGGTAGTAGCTAGAGAGGCAGCAAAGGTCACTGAGATGTGGATGCGCTATTGCTAATGGCTTCTGGGGATAAATGAAATATGTGGTGGTATTTAATTTTCTGATACTTTGTTCTCTGTTTCTGATGTATTTGGGATAGTGAGAGTTATAGTGATAAACTCTGATGGAATTGCGGATGTCGACTTTATTGTAAGGTGTCTATATTTTTATGCTTGTGATTAATACAACATTGGCAGCATCTGCCAATTTTTCAAAAAGAGAGAGAGAGAGAGAGAGAGAGCTTTCAAAGAGAACAGTGCCAAAATCCTAAGAGAGAGGATTTAAGGGAGAAGAGAGTTATTTGATTGGACATGAGGGTGGTGAAAATTAAAAGACAGGATAGTGATTGAAGAGGCGCGAATTATAAAAATCCTTATTACATTTGAAACACGGTTATATAGAAAAGACTGTGTATAATGAACAACACAGTTCCTGAACAAATTGTATAACTTATGACTGGGGTCAGGGGTAGTCATAGGCACGGAAAACAAAAAAAACCTAAACATGATTTATACACAATTATTTTTTAAAAACCGTGTACATTTGTTCTAAATTTTTTTTAATGTGCTTGTTAGCATCTATGTGTTATTCTGACCATTAAAGAAACATGAAAGAAACTAACTTATACAAATTTGAAACAATCTATATAATACATACATATTTTCATGGTTATTGACAACTTTTGTGATTAAACCTTCACAATCAGATGGTTTAAAACAAAATAAAGAGTAGAGTGAAAATAAAGAGATAGTTGAGAGGGAGCCAGACAAGAATTGGACTTAAGAGGTAAAAGGTGAAAGGCAAGCATAGAGAGGAGGCGACTGGTACAAGGAATTAATTTTGAGCAGGGTTAGTTGAGAAAGTTGGTGACAAACTATCATGCACTGTTCAGTATTATCAAACCGTGTACAAAAGTTGGTGACTTCCGAACACAGTTCGTGACTATTGAACCATGTGGGTATATGGGAGTTTTTTTTTCGCGCAAACGCCTCCTCCTATTACACACTGTTAATGTGCAATTTTTTCTCAACATGTATGATATGCCGTTTATGGTCGCATTTTCTGTACTAGTGCCATCTTAACTCTCTCAATCCTTGCTCTATCTCTCTCGAATTTGATTTAACATATGAGAGAAATACAAAGAGAAGGAATCAAAGAAAAGAAGAAGAAAAGGTTTGCGATTTTATTTTTCTTTTCTTATTCTAAATCGAAATGCGAGGGCAAAGATCATAGTTTGAAAAATCGGCCGAGTCAGACCTAGCTGATTTTTCCCGAGTTAACTCGGATATTGATAAAATCAGTGTTAAATTGACACAATCGGCTGAATTTTCACTCATTTTCTTGCCTTCAGAGCAAAAGTATAATGTTTTGGTGATTCAATTGAGTAAATTTTGTATTTCTTGGAAGGCAGTCAAAAGAATTTTGGGAGTCGCCATTCAAAAAGAGGGGAGTCGCGATTTATAACGAAGAAGAAAGCTTGAATCATTATAAAATATTGAATATACTTGGTTTTTGATGGTGTACAGTTATGTTTTGAAAATATAACATGGTTCATTGTGGGTCATGTTCAGACATGTTATTAAATAGAGAGGAGCGGTCCAGTTATTAATCTGAATTTATTAAAAAAAGATGTTTAGACTGTCTGAAACAAGGACAGGTTATTAATGATAGCATGATTTTATTGTTCTTAAATAGAGACAGTTTGTTTTGTTTATATATTATTTTTACTTGAGTAAAAATATATTACTAATTTTTTATGAAATAAAATATTTTCTATAAAAATAAATTAACGCATATACAAATAAAATATGAAAATGTAGAAGTTAAAATTAAATATTTTATTTGTCTTTGGTAAATTTATTCAGTTTTTTATTGTTTTATCGAATAGTACGTCTATTTAATTTTTAAATTAGATAAATATTATTTTTTTAAGTAATACAGTGCAAATTTAATTGTTATATGTCCAAATTTAATTATTATGAGTGTTGGAATGGGTTAGTTGATAAATTTTGTACAAAACATGCTTCTGCGAAAAATCCGAGTTTCCCACAAAGATTGTCACCCACAAATACCGGACATAACAAAGATTGTCACCCACGACAAATCGAGCTGTAAATGGAATAAACCCTGAGTTGGCTCATTCCTTTCCTCTACGTCGTGGTGCTGTGAAACACGCCCTTAGTAGTTAGTTACTGGCACATCCCATATTGTTTATTCAGCGATAGGGTCTCAACTACTTTTGTTGATTCCAGAACAAGTCTTAATGGTTAATTAATTACAATATAAAATGTTATTTTCTTTTTTTATCTTATGCATTTAAAACTAAAATAATTCACGTTACGGTTATTCGATCGCCAGCTATAATTTAGTACCCTCACAATGCACAATCTTTTCCACCACCGGCAGAATATATAGCCATATAGGAATAGCAAAGAAAACACAAGTTGAAAATTAAAGCCTCTAACTGCCTAAACCCATGGCTGCTCTCACACTCTTTATCTTCTCCCTCCTTGTATCAACAACCTTTGCCACTGAAGACCTTGAGAAAGCTCAAGTCGTTGAGAAAGAAGAGAGACCTGCATTCCAAGCTCTTCCTCTGCAGCTTGGTCCTGCTAAAAAGGAATTCTACTTCCATATGTACTACCACGAGAATTTCGGTGAAATTGGGATCACGGATGTGCTCTTGTGGGACGACCTTAACAAAGAAAAGCTCGTGGCCCGAATGCAAGGCGCAACTTTTCAATCAGATCGAACAACTTATGGCTGGCACATGAATTGCAGCATTGAGTTCGAGTTGCCCGAGTATGTACTCAATTCATCCTAGAGACTAGAGAGTATTTAACTATTTAAAATTTATATTTTTTATTTTGTTGATTTTCGGGCTCTGAACTGTTTCATCTCAAATTTGCAAGTAGAAAAAATGAAAAAAACACCATTGCACGCTTAGTGGAAAAAAAAGAGAATTAGAAATGTGCATATTTAGAGCCATACAAAGAAAATGTTCCAACGTTTGGCTCTATCTGGTACTGTTGTAACCTGCCAGCGAACAATTCATTGATTTTATTTTATTAAACTAATTATTTTGGTAATTTTATGTGAATGAAGATTCAAGGGTTCGACCCTTCAGGTGATGGGGCAGGAGCTACAACCGACGTTTCCAAGGAAGTTTCCTATTGTCGGTGGGACAGGGGTGTTCACATTGGCACATGGCGTGCTATATGGAAGAAGACTGGGCTCACCGGACGACTGGCTTTGGATCGAGCTTAATATCCACGGGTACTACACCCCAATATTGTAGCACCCCCCTGGATGATCATATCTTGCTATACCAGATAGTAATGTTCGTATTACTAAGGTTTACGCCACTGTGCTGCTTTGTGTTAAAATTATATTACTTAGTTTGCTGCTTTGCTTTGATACTGGGTTCAGTTAATTTCTGTTCCGAAAGGAACTAATCTGGTTTTCTTTTTATAGTACCAGAAAAAATGTACATTGTTGCCAACTTGCCATATAAATGATGGATTATAGTCTTTATTTTCTCAGTCCGAATTCTTTCTCTACCGATCGAGGAACTTATTTTTTAAATGGCTTTAGAAGAACTTTGATGACAGTCATGTTTGGTCTAACCAGCAGATGGCCGTTGATGGGGCTGTTCTTTGCCATTGATTAATTTCATCCTACAGTTGGTTTTTAATTACTCTTTGACATTGGTTGGGTTACAGAGACCGATGGCTTTGGGAGGGGGGGGGGGGGGGGGGGGGGGGGGGGGGGGTGTTGGGGAGCACATTTATCATCGGTGTTTTCACATGAGCCGTTAGTGTTGGCTAAATCAAAACACCAACTCTCTTTACTGTATTGAACCGATGGTGATGTTCTTAGAAGCAGGTTGTAAATACTTAGAACCTAGATTCAAGTATACACCAATTGCTCCATATATTAAAGCGAATAAATCCAGTACAAACCCCGGATTCTCTCTCTCTTTCTCTAACTCACTGCGAAAATTAACTTCCCAACAACGACCAAATCATCAGAAGCATTCCTCTCCCGACGTCGCAACAAGGCTTCCTTAATCATGTTTAATTGCTTACATTTGTATGTTAGATCTCTCACCTCTCCTTTATTTTCGGTGTCTTTAATTTAATAGTTATTTAGCATGGTCTGCCTAAATTAGGGTTTGATCTCTCTAGTTTTCTCAAACTAGAGTTTGTACAATGACTGAAATTGTGAATGTGGCAATTATGGTAAGCTTAATTTACTGTTTAGAGCATTATTTTATTATTAATTAAAGAAGCTTTTAATACAAGTTTTTCAAATATAAACAAATTAAATGACTATAATTAATGTAAAAATGACAAAAATTAGTGTTTGGCTTGAGAGGATGAACGCAAAAACGTCACTGGACCTGTTGTAGGGGCGTCAATGGTATCTTTTTAGCTGTTTACCCGACTCGTATCGTATTCGATAAGGCGGGTATGGGTAAGGTTTTTTTTTCCGTTAGTTTATTGGGTATGGGTATGGGTATGAATTTTTTTTCAATAGCCAAATGGGTACGGATATGGGTAATGACTATTTCGTACCCGTTACCCTATAGGGTAATTATAAAATCTAAAATTATATATATTCAAATTCAATATTTATTTATTCTTCCATAATTCCATTTTGGTGCCTCTATAATAAAGTTTGAGTAATAATTAGTGATATGTTTTTGTTATTTAGTAGGCGAAATGAGTAGTTAAAAATAGTAGTTACTTATCAAATTAATTTTTCTTGCAAATTAATGGACATCCATAATTATTAGTTTCATAACACAATGCAACAATATTGATTTCCTTTTAAAGGAGAAGGTAGTATATGCATGCAGTGTATAACTATATATACAATATTAGGTAAATTTTTATGTATGTTCTTCAATAAATTTGAAATTACGTATTTTTTTTCTTTTTATAGTTATAATATAATATTTATCATTCTAATTTAAAAACTTACAATTTATCAAATTTATTGCAGTTTCTACTAAAATTCATTTAAAAATTTGAAGTTCTCATTTTAATTTTTATTAAAAAAATAAAAAAAATATGTGTAACATATGTAAGAGATATGTTCAATCTTCAAATTTATTGTTTCCGAAGATAAATATGTTTTTTTACTTGTGATGCATGCATATGCAACAGAATTTATTGAACAATAGATAAATAAATCTAGGAAGTGACTAACAGTCCCCTCCATTATGTCCCCTAAACATCCCCTAACTAACTGATGTGTAAAGTACAATGGGGACCACTAATTACTTGGGGGACCACTTATATTTGAAAAAAATTACAACTGACGCACGTATGTATGAATACTCATGCGCGCAAGTATTACCATATAATATATTAAGTATTCATACCTAAGACATCAAGTATTAAAAAAAAAAAAATTAGACATCAACTTTCTTTACTCTCTAATCAAACACCCATCTTTTACACATTTTTAGAAGTGAATTTTTTTTCTCTGTTTAATCTCGTTAATTTTTCTGACAATCTGTGAAGAATTTTGCGAATCTAAAATTATGAACATCTTTTACGTAATTTTCTCTTTCAAATGAGATCTATGATGATTTACTTTCGAGTTCTTCATCGTTCAAGTATTCATACATCGGTGTGCAAGTATTCATATATTGTCAAATATTCATCTCTAATATGTCAAGTATTCTTCTCTAAAATGTCGAGTATTCATACTTACTCAGTAAAGTGTGAATATTTGTGTTGTAAAGTATTGATGAGAAACCCACAAATGTGTCTTGGGCATTAACTACCTAGGGGACTACAAACATCGCTTGACCACGATAGGGACCACACGCAGAAAACTAAGGACAAAGGGATGCATAATGACCATCTCAAGTGTTAGCTGTAATTGTTGTAAACGTTCATTTTTAAAATATCAAGTATTCATACTTACACATTGAAGTGTGAAATTTATGTAGTAAAATATTCCCTAAAAACCCCTAAATGTGCTCCGTTCATTAACTAGATGAGGGGGCCACCACCGCACAATTACCAGCACAGTAGTTTTAGTAAAAATATTAATATATAAAATTTTAAGTATTCATACTTACGCATTGAAGTGTGAATTGTTATGGTGGTAAATCAGTTAATTTATTTTGTGCTTGAATGTATTGATAGGTACTGAAGAAAGTATTCATACCTATAACTGAAGTATGAATTGTTTACATATGATACTTGTATTTCTCAAAATATATATAACATATCAAGTATTCATACCTAAGATATCAAGTATTTCTAAAAAAATATTAATATCTAAAATTTTAAGTATTCATACTTATGCATTGAAGTGTGAATTGTTATGTTGTAAAGTAAAGTAAATTAAATCAATTAATTTGTTTAGTGCTTGAACATATTGATAGGTACCGAGAAAATATTTATACTTATAACTGAAGTATGAATTGTTACGTTGTAAGGTATCTCAATTTAATTTTTTTTACAAAGGACTCTAGTTGGCGCTTGATTGTATTAATATGTAATATGAAAAGTGTTGACACATGTGCATTGTTGTGCGGATATTTACATTTTATTTTTTATCAACTTATTGTTAGAGAAATGTATTTTGTTACAATTTTTTTGAAGATTGATGGTATTAACATGTAATTCTGGAAGTATTGATACCTATCCACATGTAAAAATAACTATATTAACATGTACAAAGAGATCCCTATCTAGGGACTGTTTTCTAAACAAATTTATTTTCTATCACAGTTCAATCCCTGAACTCTGTCAGACCGAAAATTTTACACCACAGACCCTGCTATTTACCAAAATTCACACAGAGGTGTACATAATACTGAAATTTTATAGAAGAGACCCTAGAATGCTAAAGAATTATCCCAGAACAATGCAGAAAATTAAAAACTTACAAAACAGTCCCTAAACTGTACCAGAATCGATTTTTTTTCGCTGGTACTAATTGGCAGCAAAATTTAGAATGCATAAAAATAGCAGAATTGATTTGGCATAAAGAGAAAAACATTGGTATGATACAGTTTTCATTTGATACCAAATTAATGTGAATAAAGAAGAAAGGAAATCAAAGTTTATTACCCTTAATTCATCAACAATTTTAGTGAACTTAAGATTTAAATTTCCAACACACAGGGAAAAGGAATTCAAGCAAATCAATCAAATTTTAAGAGTAAAAATTGATTTTTAGGTTAAAGAAGAAAAACACATGAATTTGCAAATGTAACGGTTCTGATTCCAACAATTGCTCAGATGAACTACTATTACCAATAACAATCTTTCCTTTTATTATAGAACTTGAGTTCTCTTCCTCCTCTGAAATAGCGCCTTTGGCAGGCAGAGTGTGCCTCCATCCCAACTGATTGATGAACCTCGATGTGATGACTAACCTGAGCTTGAGTGGTGATGGTGCACCGTCTTGCGAGGGGAATAAACCACGCAAGGAGAGAATCAACACATATATATGTACTGAAGGGAGGGAGGGAGAGAGAAGGCAGAGGACCAGTGATGGAGGCAGAATCGGAGCCAGGCTTGGCGTGGATGGAGTCAACTGCTGACAGAGGTCTGAGGCGGTGGAGTCAACTGCTCTCCCATTAAATTCTGTAAGTGGCGCCATCAACTAGTTCTCTCCCTTCTCTCTCCCTCCTGTAGCCGGCGATGAAAGAACTTGTTTGGGCGGAGGGAATGCGATTGCAACCGAATGAGCGAAGCAGAAGTGATGCGAGAAGGAACGGTATCGGAGAGGACAGCGGTGAGGCATCAACTGTCAGACAGAGCTCTTTAGCTAACTGAGTTGAAAACTAGCATTGAGATGCGGGAGACTTTTAGGAGACAGATTCAAAGAAGACAAAATCATTTCTCTTTATAAAATTTTCTATATGGCTGCTTGTGTTTTGACTTAATTCCAATTAATGTCAAATGAATGTCAAAGGTGGAGTATAGCTGTATACGCTAGCTGGCAACTTTAATAATACTAACTTGTACAATACTAACTTTTTCTATTATTGAATTTTTTTTTTTACTATTTTTATGATTTATGAAAGATGACAAAAAAATAGCTTAAAAATAATGAAAACACTTATTTCATACATTTCTTTTCTCCAAAATTGACATTGCAATTTCATTCGTGGAATGGATTATGTTAACGGAAAGTCCATACATTTCAAAAGTAAAATCCTAGGTTTCTTTCAACAAAAGTCTCAATTACAATGAATAAAGAGCATAAGCTATCATAAATATATTGAAAGTACAAAAACTTACTAATGAAACAAAAAAGCAGATATACTCTTAATAATGAAAACTGGAATTTTTCTTGTACATACCGTTTTTGTTTTATCAGTATGTTTCTCTTAAACTATGAAGAATTCCATCAACCGCAACATCAAACGCATCTTTGAAGTCTTCAGATTTGTACCTTGGATCCTTATAGATAAGCCTTGGTATGGTTTTTATCACCTCTTCCCTCATCTTTTGAATTTGCTCGCCGCTGTACTGAAGCAACACATCCTCTACCCGTATCAGCCCTGCTTTCACACCGTACTCTGATATAAACACCGAGAAACTGCTGAAATTTTCTGGGAGATGCCATTTATACTGCAGCTGAGCTGAAGCATTATGAAAAAACACCGGTATGCACCCGGCTATCATTGAGTCAAATATAGACCGCCTAGTGTACGTGTCACCGGGTGGTTGGAGGCAGAATTTCGACTGCATCAATACTTTTATCAAATTGGTCGGCGAATTGCAATCAGGGGTCCCGGGTGGACACTCGTACAGATTACACCTGTTTGATTGAGAGCATTGATCAATTAGATGATTACGTACCATGTGAGGCATGTTTGACCTTCGTCTCCCCGCAAAAGCAAATAGCCAAGGTCTCTCTTCTGACCTTACCTTCTGTTGCCATGTCACCACTTGGCTCTTATTTGATGGGTGAAAGTACGTCGGATAGGGAATTGCCATATCATTATTCTCCCAAGGTCGTCTTTCGATGGATACCACCGTCATATTGTGTACCTCTGGAATCACCAACAATTTGCTACCCCATTTAGTATCCGGGTAACGTTGCAAGTCCGATGTGGTGCGGCCCGCCACGAAGAAGTGATCTCTGCCACCCTTGGCGACCCACTCAGGCCTCTGCTTGAGCCAGTCGATCAACTTCACGGTCAATTCGTCTATCTTTGATTTTTCGGTATTTGTTTCCCATAGATATCTAATGACATCGAGACCAGGATAATACGGGATGAAAACGGCATTAGCCATCGAATAATTTGTGGTCTGGCACTCGTACTGCTTCATACGGTTGTGGAATATAATTTCAAGTACCCATTGATCGGTGAGGTACCATCCTGTCTCTTGCAGCACCCCGTCGGTGTTGTTGAGTTCGGGACCAAATCCGGAATTAATGATTACCGGACACATGTCAGCCCAGAGGGAAAACTTGTGACAATCATTCAGTATTTCTGAATTGAATTGTTCAGGTAGGTCGTAGACATAAATGTAACGACCGGTGCATCGGTCGATTGCCTGAACCTGACTTTCTGACGGGAAGTCGAGTGAATTGGTTGGAAAAGGAAGATACACAGATTGAGAAAGGAATGATACAAGGGATAGGATGATTATAGAGATAGGGAATAATAGAGGGCAGAGGTACTTGTTGCTTAGTGCTGTAGAATAAGAGAGCTCCATATCTTCTTACCTCTCCTTCTAATCTGGAAGGATTGCAACTATTATTTGCTTATGCATGAAACAAGGTGTATAGGATAAAAAGAAGGTATATATCAAGTGTAAAGTCAAATGCTAATAGTTGTACAACTACTTAATTATAATAGTCGTTTGCCCAAATTGTTAAATAGTTCTACATGATTAATGGCTAACAACAACTACGTACTCGCAATAGCAGCGAGAGTTCTTTGCCAAAAGGGGAATTACTTGCACGTATATTATGTCAAAAGAGAAAGAAATAATATAATAAAGACTTTGAATTCGTCATTGAAGTCTATTTAAATATATATATCTTGAAACGACCAGTAGAGCTCAGACTGTACATGTGATATTATAGTAACCGGTCATATTTTGAAATAGTTTTTCCAGAGTAACCATGGGACATGGAAGGACGTGTTATCCGTGAATAGGTGTTGTCATCATGCCCATAGGATTTGGAATTTATGTCGTTACTCGTTAGAGATGTAAAAAAAAAAAAAATACGGCGTGATCGATTACGTTATGTAATGCTACTGGTTCGGATCTGTCACAGCATGCATGCATGACACGATACGTATGTCAGTCACGCTAATTAGTTTGATCACGGTATGAAATATGACTTGTATTATTAAACGACTCATAGTTCAATACCTCACTCTAAAGATGAGAAATTTAACTCCTTTAAGTTATGGCAAAAGAAAAAATAAATATAGAGAACATAAATTACAACTCTATTGAAGATTAAAAATATTTTCTTAGATGACGTCTTTTTGTCTTGATTTTCAAGGACTTCGCCCCTCTCTCTAGAACTTTAACCTAACTTATCTATCTTAATCGGTAAGGAATTCGTGATATAGTGCTGGATTTAATAACATGTAGCCACGCACACTGAATTTCATACAAGATGGAGGTATTTATAGGGTTTCCTAATCTAATGGGAGTAGTGGGAGTAGTGGAGGACATTAGCCTTTGATCATAGGGCCAAAAATAGCACTCCAAAAATAGCAAACTTGGACACCACTCAATCTTGAAACAGTGTGGATGATCTGGATATCAGACATTCTAGAAGGCTTCAATTAAGGGCTAAGATTTGTCGATCTAATAGTGCAGAATAATAGTCCACAGATTGAATCCGCGTCGCGTGCGGCCATTGGGGCTATGCCGCATGAGGCATAGGTTGAACCCGCACGGCTCCAAGACTTAGCGGATTTCTATCAGTTTTAGCTATCTTGGATGTTGTGCACTTCGTGTAGACTGTTGCATACGTCATATAATGTCCTGATTTTGAGGTCATATTCAATAATCACCTAAATTGGACATATTTGTTCTGTTTTTGGCCTAAATACACAACTTTCTCCAAAACCCGCCAAAATTACTCAAAAACACGTTTGCGGTAAATATTTCGAAAAAATGACTACTTTGCATTCGCTTTTCGCTATTTTTTGTCATAAAAGATAGTGATTTTCGCTATATGTTTTGGTATCATCAGATAACTCAGATTTGGGGTGTGACAATTCATGATATTTTTTTGCAAAAATTGTTGAAAAAGAATTAAATAGATAATTTTTTAAAAGAAATTTGGACTCCACTTACTTATGTTACGGCATCATGATGTAATTATAGTTATGAGTCCTTAACACTTTGCTCCGCTAGTTTGTTCGATAAAATGACCAAGTTTATATCAGTGTGGGTTTGTGTCATGAAAGGGTTGAACTAAGAGCATGCAATAGCACTTTTGATTTAAAAAGGTTGGGTATGGTTCACTACTTATAACTAGCAGGTTTTGTCATAGAGATAAAGCTCATAGTGTCACAAAATAGCAACAAAAAGAAAATAATTTTTTGCATGATATCAACACACGAAATTCATAACTTTCTAGCCCAAGCTTGTTCCAAGCTTTGGGGGGGGGGGGGGGGGGGGGGGGGGGAGAACAAAATCACCAACAAATGAGGGCATATTTTCGTAAGAAAAACGAAATATTGATAATTCCAAATGATTAGTTTTTGTAAATATTAAGGCACCTTTGAATATGAAATTTGATTGATCAAATTGTGGGGTGAATTAAAATTGATCGGGGAAGTCCAAATTATTTTCAAAAGAATTCATGAAGTTTTTAACGAAAGAAAGATCATATGAATTTTTTGCATTTAACATTGTATTTGGAATTTTGGTTATATTCGGGACTAGCCTGATACCTAGGTTTGGATTTTGCTTAAGGACAAGCAAGGTTTAAGATTGGGGAATTTTGATAAGCCTCAATTATATATACTTTTAGCACGGGTTTAACCTCAAATTCATGGCCAATTACCTTGTATTTTTAGCTTAATTTAGTATAGAATTATGCCAAGGACCAAGTTACTGCTTTTAGTTTGATTTGATTGTAGTTTCGCAGCTTTTACACCTATTGTGCGGTCTCTGGGGCACTATGTGTGGCTGAACAACTATTCTTGAAGTCCCGACATCGATCCTATTGAAGTCAAGGCCATTCAGAGCAACTGTGCGGCCCAAGATGCAGCCTCCCTAGCCCGCACAAACCACTCAAATGCTTCAAATCAATTGGTGCGACCCCTTCTGCATGCATACCTGGCCGCACTATCCAGAAGGGCAACATCAGAAAAGACAGGGCTTCATTGCTGCCTAAGGTGTGGCCCCCTCTACCCGCACAACCCCTCAATTCTCAACACAAACACCTTTGTGTTACCCCCAGGCCCGCATGAATGGCCTCACGAACCAGAATTTCACATGATCTCTTGCCTTAATGACGCAATATTTGCCCGATTCACTTCATATTTTGTCTGTTTTTTTTCAAGGCACAAAAATTGTTATAAAAGATAGGGCAAGCAGCAAGAGAAGACATCTCTACTTTGGGGATTCAAATCAAGCCACCTTCCATTACATCTCTCATCTCTCTCAAACCCTAACTTGAATCTCTCATCTTTCTGAAGTGAATTCGAGGTGACGAAGCAGATTTGACGACTTTTCAAGGAAGCTTTGCAAGGAAGAACTGAGGCATAGCTCGGGAATTGGTGTATTATATTTTCTTTGTTATTTACTTATTTTATTTGTGTAGTTTACTTGAATTTTATCATGGATGGTTTTGTTATTGCACCTATAAAAGTCTAATCTCCTCTCTAGGGGCTTAGGTTATAGCATGAACTTGTGTTGAATTATTTACTTGAATATTCTCTTGTATGATGATTATTTTGGATCGATGTTTGGTTCTTATTTTATATATTTGTGAGTAATGCATGAATTGTGTTTTTAAAACCACATCTTGCGGATGAAGTGAGAACCCTCTTGTCTTCAAGGGTGTTATGACATAGATAAAATCGAATTTTGTACATAAATAATCTTAGGGATAATATATTAGATGGATCAAATCAAGTCTACCCCTGACCATTAGAACCAAAGATTGGATATGAAAAGTTGTGAAAAACCAATTTAAAAGTACTTCTCAATCGGGAGACTTAGAGTATATCTAGTTGTTGGTACGAATTAATAGAGTATTTAACCTTCAATTAAATAATCCTATTAGGTAGTGATAACCCTAAGACGATGTACATTAACATGATAGACTCGAAACACGAAAAATATTGATTCTGGGTTGAAATAGGCCAACTTAGTTAGAATTCCCATAAAAAAAATATGAATTAAGATAATATATCGAGTATTGAATTAACCAAGTGATTGTAGAACAAAAGCCCCTAGATTTCGTCTAATTGATCACAAAATCTTTTTTTTTAGTTAATTTCAATTTAGCTTTTGTTACAAACCAACTCCTCTCGGGTATTGAACCCAACAATTGTGTGATTTGCAACAACCCCCCATGTACTTATTTGCATTTAATTTAGGATTAATTAATTTAATAGAAATTATAATTGCCTTAGTCTTTGGATTGATACCCATAATTACTATAAGGATAGATTGTGCGCTTGCAATTCAATCGAACTTTGTGTATTCAGGATTTTATAAATTTTAAGGACCCTTCTAATTGTACCCAAGAATTTGTACCCACTTTTTACCCAAACCAACTGTCATTTGACGCTGAAAAATACTGTAACAATAAGATAATAATACTGTAATAGACATTATAAAATACTGTAAAAGATGAGATAAATTTTGTAAAAAATAATAACTTGCAACTTCCAACATCTTTGTACTTGGTGTACTTTGTACTTTCAAAATTGTTGTACTTTGACAGTTAATGACAGTTAACTGTACTTGTTTTACTTAAGAATCTGCCCACTTGTGTACTTTCCCCCTTCTAGAAGTTTTTAATTTTTTTTTTTAAAAATTTCTATCGTTTTAGAAGTTTTGATTATTATTTTTTTTCATTTTTTTTAAAATTCATTATTTTTTTTCATTTTTTGAATTAAATAATCTGTAAAATTACGGATTCAAACTAATGAAATTGAATATAGTAAAAAACAGCTGCGTAAAGTGCAAAAATAACGACAAAATCTATATTCCAAAATACTGTAACACAACATTATGAAAAGTTGTAACAATAAAATATCAAAACTGTAACAAGAAATACTACAGCAATGAAGTATGTAAACTGTAACAATTACCATAACAACTATAAAACAACAAAAATATAAAAAAAAAACTTTATAAACATAACTTTGTAACAAATATAGACAAATAATGTAACAAATATAGACAAATATTGTAACAAATTAACTCATTCTGTATATCAATCAGTATCAACATACTGTAACAAATGTAGACAAATAATGTAACAAATGTAAGAACAAACTGTAACAGATATACTGAATATCAACCAGTGTCGAAAACTGTCTCAATTGTAGACAATTAAACTAAGACTGAACATCAATCAGTATCCAATACTATAACAACTGGAGACAAATAATCTAACAAATGTAAATAAATATTGTAACATATTTATCTAATACTTATACACAATGTTCCCAGTGGTTCTTCTTACACACAGGAACAAATAGCCATTTGATTGTCTCAAACTGTTGGCCAGGCAGTTGAGGAATAGCCATCACCACCTGTTTCTCTGTGTATGTGTGCATCAAGATTTGCATTTTACAAGAGAACATACTATAATAAATATGAACAAATAATGTAACAAAGGAAAATCAAAACTGTACAGTACTACAAATATGAAATGAAATAATGTAACAAATGACTAACATAACTGTAGCAAATAATGTACAATACTACAACAAATTCTAGAACTGTAGCAAATAAATGTAAATGAAAATACAAAAAGAGAATAAAAAATTACTGAGGTGTAAGGGGAAATGAAAAACTAAGGGTGAGCAACTGGTGTTTCAGATTGCATCACCTGCAGAACGACCTCAACCAGCTGAACAAAAAAAAAATTATATGTTAAACATGCAAACATATAATGTAACAAAGGAATAAAAATACTGTAACAGATATGAATAAATACTTTAACAAACATGAATACACTAAATTTGCATGCAAGAGCACTGAGTTAAATAATGCAACACATATAAAACAATACTGTAACAGATATAAATAAATACTTTAACAAACATGAATACACTAAATTTGCATGCAAGAACACTGACTTAAATAATGCAACACATATAAAACAATACTGTAACAGATGTGAACAAATACTGCACAATCTTGAATAAATAATGTAACTGGAGACTGTAACTTAGAGGACTGAACAAATAATGTACTAGATTCAAAATTAAAAACAAGTATAACTGGTTACCTTTGAGCTTTTTGTGAAGATTTTCTTCATTCGTATACTCGATTATCTTTGACCACAGCACGAGGCCGCCTCATGTGAAGATCAAGAGTTGTTCATTCCTGCCTTGTTTGATCCATAGCAGGGAGAAGATATAGACCAAATCGAATGAACAGATCGGTAAAGGAGATCAAGAGTTTCCGTACGATCCCTTGAATCGCTCCGATCTCTACTTACTGATATCGCCTTCCGATCTCAGATTATATTCGATGATTAAACCTCCGATTAGTTGAATGTCGCCTTCCGATCGTCGATCGTCAGAATGAGATCGTCACAAGTTTCACGGCAGCGAGCAAGATGATAAAACTGCAAAAAAATACGACAAATCTTAGAATTAAAACTACAAATATTACAAAGAAAATAAAACTGCAAAAAAATGTACACAAAATACTGTAAAAGATACTGTAACAACTGTGGACAAATAATGTAACAAATATAGACAAATATTGTAACAAATTAACTCATTCTGTATATCAATCAATATCAACATACTGTAACAAATGTAGACAAATAATGTAACACATGTAGGAACAAACTGTAACAGATATACTGAATATCAACCAGTGTCAAAAACTGTCTCAGCTATAGATAATTAAACTAAGGCTGAACATCAATCAGTATCCAATACTATAACAACTGGAGACAAATAAATTTGCATCACCTCAACCAGCTGAAAAAAAAAATTATGTTAAACATGCAAACCTATAATGTAACAAAGGAATAACAATACTGTAACAGATATGAATAAATACTTTAACAAACATGAATACACTAAATTTGCATGCAATAACACTGACTTCAATAATGCAACACATATAAAACAATACTGTAACAGATGTGAACAAATACTGTAACAGATGACTGCATCATGCAGACTGTAACTTAGAGGATTGAACAAATAATGTAACATACTAAGAAAAATACTGTAATTTATACGGAGTGGATCATGTAACAGATAGCACATATGCTGTAATAATCACAGTCTGAAGACAAGATCTAGATTCAAAATTAAAAACAATAGAAAACACTGTAAATATCAATAGAAAACACTGTAACAAATGCAACTAAATAATGTAACAAACATAAATCAACACTGAACGAAAGAAAAACTAATTTCGTACAACTTGCAACTGCAAACATAAATCTGGACTCTGATCTTAATTTTGAAAGGCAATTGATACACTTGCAACTGCAAAAATGAAAATTAAAACCTAATTTCGTACAATGAACGATGAACTACTGGAAAAATTGAGAAAAGAATATTGAACAAAATTCAGATTATTAATTTAGATTCAGTGAGCGATGAACTACTTACTGATATCGCCTTCCGATCCGTAAACCTCCGATTATAGTAGATGATTAAACCTTCGATCAGTAAACCTCCGAGATAAAGAGAAGATGATATCGCGCAAGGATAAAATCGTAGAAGAAAAATGTAACAAATGTAGATCAGCAAACCTCCGATCAGTATTATTAATGGAAGAAAACCTCCGATCAGTAAACTTCCGATCAGTAAACCTCTGATCAGTAAACCTCCGATCGCGAGATTCAATTGCGAGATGTAATGGCGGAAGGAAATGCAATCGCGAGATGTAATGGCGCAAGGAAATGCAATCGCGAATGCAATCGGGAGAGAAAAGAAAGGAATCGCCAAAATAGGAAGCGAGAGGAGATGAAATCGGGAAATTTTTTAATTAGCGGAAATGAAATCGCCAAAATAGGAAATGTGCAATGGTGGTTTATATAATGGATGCACTGACCGTTAACGACGGTTAACCCAGTTGGATAGGGTTGGATAGGGTGTGGGTAAAATCTGGGTACAAAACAATGGGTATAGAAACCTTTTCTCAAATTTTAAAGCAAATAGTGTATGACATTTAATTATATACCCAAAATACATATCAGGAGGGTCATTGGCATATAGTAGACAGAACTATATATGCACGGGTATTATAAAAAGATTAAAGCGCAAAAGAAATTCAATGCAAACAAAACATAAACAAAATATCAAAATATTATTAAAGGAATCATAGATCAACCCTCACTCCAGAGATGAGAGGTTTACCTACTCATAGTCATGGCGAAAAAAAAGAAAAATAAAGAGAATATAGATTAATCTCAAGAAGAACTTTGTCTCTTTAGATGACGTCTCATTGTCTTAATTTTTAAAAGTTTTGCCTCTCTCCCTAGTAAATGTGATAAAATTACAAGTAATTTAAAAAAAAAATCTGATATATATGAAATCCCAACAACAAACAAAAACAAAAACAAAAACAATCAGCTCTCTTTTTATAGTTCTTCTTAACAAAGCTTATTAATAAAATTAACACCTAATTAAAGGTAATTAGGCGACAGGAAACATCATTCTCTTTAGTGCATGTAACAAACCAACCAACAGCTTCTTTTAGAGTTGTACATAGCATCCTACCTCCAGCGCTATCTTTTTAAGTTCTGAACTACGGGCCCACAATTCAGACTCCAGCTGTCACCGATGAATTAACGAATTTACTCTTTGACTAATTTTCCTTCTGTTTTGCCGGGGTGGGGGGGGGGGGGGTTTAAAACTGGGGCCCACAAAGAGCATTTTGAAAAAAAAAAATGGACTCCTTTCGTAAAATTTAAATCGAATATATTTGGAATTAGACTCCTTTCGTAATTCTTAGAAAATTTTGTTTCAGTAAGACGTGATGATCGATTGAAGTGATTGCCAAGCACGTTGGTGGTATAGTATTTATTATTTCTTTCTCTTTTGACATAATATACGTGCTAGTTCCCCACGTCCTTGGTATTTCTTTTGGCAAGGAACTCTCGCTGCTATTGTTGGGTAGTAGTTACTTGCCACTAATCATGTTGAACTATTTAATCATTTGGGTATAACGCGCACCTATTATAAGTAGTTATACAACTATTAGTATTTGACTTTTACATTATTTACCTTTCTTTTAAATCCTACACCTTTGTTTCATGCATAAGCAAATAATAGATGCAATCCTTTCAGATTCAAAGGACAAGTAAGAAGATATGGAGCTCTCTTATTCTACAGCAGTAAGCCACAAGTACCTCTGCCCTCTCTTATTCCCTTTCTCTATAATCATCCTATCCCTTGTATTATTCCTTTCTCAATCTGTGTATCTTCCTTTTCCAACCAATTCGCTCGACTTCCCGTTAGAAAGTCGGGTTCAGGCAATCGACCGATGCACCAGTCGTTACATTTATGTCTACGACCTACCCGAGCAATTCAATTCAGAAATACTGAATGATTGTCACAAGTTTTCCCTCTGGACTGACATGTGTCCGGTAATCATCAATTCCGGATTTGGTCCCGAACTCAACAACACCGACGGGGTGCTGCAAGAGACAGGATGGTACCTCACCGATCAATGGGTACTTGAAATTATATTCCACAACCGTATGAAGCAGTACGAGTGCCAGACCACAAATTATTCGATGGCTAATGCCGTTTTCATCCCGTATTATCCTGGTCTCGATGTCATTAGATATCTATGGGAAACAAATACCGAAAAATCAAAGATAGACGAATTGACCGTGAAGTTGATCGACTGGCTCAAGCAGAGGCCTGAGTGGGTCGCCAAGGGTGGCAGAGATCACTTCTTCGTGGCGGGCCGCACCACATCGGACTTGCAACGTTACCCGGATACTAAATGGGGTAGCAAATTGTTGGTGATTCCAGAGGTACACAATATGACGGTGGTATCCATCGAAAGACGACCTTGGGAGAATAATGATATGGCAATTCCCTATCCGACGTACTTTCACCCATCAAATAAGAGCCAAGTGGTGACATGGCAACAGAAGGTAAGGTCAGAAGAGAGACCTTGGCTATTTGCTTTTGCGGGGAGACGAAGGTCAAACATGCCTCACATGGTACGTAATCATCTAATTGATCAATGCTCTCAATCAAACAGGTGTAATCTGTACGAGTGTCCACCCGGGACCCCTGATTGCAATTCGCCGACCAATTTGATAAAAGTATTGATGCAGTCGAAATTCTGCCTCCAACCACCCGGTGACACGTACACTAGGCGGTCTATATTTGACTCAATGATAGCCGGGTGCATACCGGTGTTTTTTCATAATGCTTCAGCTCAGCTGCAGTATAAATGGCATCTCCCAGAAAATTTCAGCAGTTTCTCGGTGTTTATATCAGAGTACGGTGTGAAAGCAGGGCTGATACGGGTAGAGGATGTGTTGCTTCAGTACAGCGGCGAGCAAATTCAAAAGATGAGGGAAGAGGTGATAAAAACCATACCAAGGCTTATCTATAAGGATCCAAGGTACAAATCTGAAGACTTCAAAGATGCGTTTGATGTTGCGGTTGATGGAATTCTTCATAGTTTAAGAGAAACATACTGATAAAACAAAAGCGGTATGTACAAGAAAAATTCCAGTTTTCATTATTAAGAGTATATCTGCTTTTTTGTTTCATTAGTAAGTTTTTGTACTTTTTTTTTTTTTGAAACGGAAGTTTTTGTACTTTCAATATATTTATGATAGCTTATGCTCTTTTTTTTATTGTAATTGAGACTTTTGTTGAAAGAAACCTAGGATTTTACTTTTGAAATGTATGGACTTTCCGGATTTTTTTTTTTATTTAGTAATTATAACCCAAAAATCACATAAAACAGCCAAGGATACAAAAAAGTTAGGAAAATAGCCTCCACCGGATTGGGCATCCGGTGGAGCAAAGTTGGGCCGGCCCACACCGGATTGGGCATCCGGTGGAGCCATTTTTGCTCTGCCACAGTGCTGCACACGGAAGGTTACACAGAATTGTTCCACACCGGTTCCGCAATCCGGTGGAGGTCCAAAATTTTCCTACCCCGGTTTCCCAATCCGGTGGAGACCTCAAAATTTTTCTGCACCGATTTTGCAATCCGGTGGAGCTATTATTCTGACCTAACCTCGCGCAACTCCTTCTTCCCTCATTCCAGCAGCTTCTTCTTCCTCTCTGTCTCGTTTTTCTCTTTTTTTTTTCATATTTTTCACCATTTTAAATCCAATTTGAAGAATTACCGTATGAATAGATCGCCACCGCCATTGTACTCAGCAGCTTCTTCTGATCATTATTGTAAGTTTTTTTCTGCTCATAGGTTTATATTTAGTGTTGTAAAATTAAAAAATAATTAGAGTTAAATTTGTGTTTGTTTTTGTTCAGCAAAATGTCTCTGTTATTGATCAATGTGTATTATGGTGGTAACCTCCAAAACACTCAAACCGGTGTTGGTTATGACATAGGGGCTGCATTTACATTTACCGTTTCCGATTCTACTAGTTTTGCTGTTGTAAGACGGCAAATATATGTTGGACTTGAATTGCTTCCAAGTCGAGTCAAATTGACAATCAGGGCACGTTTGAACACGGGACCACCTGGATCGTACCATTTCTCTCTATTTCGGATAGAAAATGAGGAAACTTGGGATGCCATTAAACAAACTGCACCTCAAGTAGCCGGATTTAAGGTTATAGAATTGGTAGCTGAGGCGCAGCAGCGTACAAACCAAACCAGTTATGATCCGTGCCCAGATAGTTTGCCTGGAGGAAGCAACACACCGTCGGTTCAGACCGACTTTGATCCTTACTCGGGCAGTGTACCCGAAACCACAGACACACCTGTAGTTCAGACTGGTGATGACCCTAATGAGCAATCAGACCCAAATGCATGTTCTGATACAAGTTCTTTTGATAATGATGATTCGGCTGAAGGGCAAGACTCAGATATGGACGAATATGAGGCTGAAAAGAATGCCCAAGAAATATTGAAAGAGTGGCACAAGTCGATTCCATTCATCAATCGAGGTCTTAGGCATCCATGTTCCTCATTCCACGATGATGTGCCGATGCCATACGCAGATCGTGAATTTCTCAAGGAAACCCCCAGATTAGATGAAAAATTTGCTGAAGGTCAAATGTTCGAATCCAAAGCCAAATTAATATCAGAACTTGCAGATTTTCACCTACCCAAAAGTATACAGCTAGACACCCTAAACAGCAGCAAAACCAAATATCGAGTTGAATGTAGATATTCTAAATGCAAATGGAAATTATATGCAACAGTAGTACCAACAGGTGCATGGACAATTTCCACCAACCCATATGTCCACACATGTTTTGGAAATGCTGAAAAGTTGGATAATGCACAAATGACTGCTAGAAAAATTGCTGATATTATTAAACCTGGTTATCAAAAAGATCTGGAGTTAAGCATTAAAACGGTCAGGCATTTAGTTAAGGTGAAATTTGGGACAGTAACACCCTCGTATAACAAGTTGTGGAGAGGTAGGGAACTTGCAATGGCTGACATGTTTGGGAGCTGGGAGAAGTCTTACGAGCTGCTGCCATTGCTTTTGGGTGCCATCAAAGAATCTAACCCAGGTACACAGTATCTACTTGAGCATGAACCATCGAACAAGTATAATATTAATATTTTCAACCGAGTTGCATGGGCATTTGGGCCGTGTATTCAAGCATGGCCTCATCTCCGACCCGTTATCAGTGTTGATGCTGGGTTTCTATCTGGAAGATACAAAGGTAAACTTTTTATGGCTTGTGCTTATGATGCAGAGCAACAATTATTGCCACTTGCCTTCGCAATTTGTGAAGAGGAGTCACTCCCCAATTGGGGTTGGTTTATGAATTGGTTACGTATTAATGTTGTTGGTCCAGGAAAAATATGTGTTCTCTCGGACCAGCACCTTGCTATACGAGGGGTGTTTGAGGCCCCCAATCTAGGATGGTGCGAGGCAAAAAATGAAGCTGTCCACCGATTGTGTTCACAGCATATTGCAGCAAATGTTTGGAAAAATTTTCCTCAAAAGTGGCTCCGCACGGTTTTCAAGAAATATGTTAAGAAAAAAAAAATTTGGAGATTTGAAGAGGGGATGGATATAATTAAGCAAAGAGATACAAAAGCACACGACTACATCATGAAAATTGGTAAACGGGACCGCAAGAATATGAGAGAGCCTTTGGCTTTGCATAAGTGGACACAAGTGCATGATGGAGTCCTTAATCGATGGGGTATAATGAACTCTAATGGCTCTGAGGTACTAAACAGTGTCTTCAAGGTGGCCAGACAATTACCTGTGTGTGCACTTCTTGAGAAAACATATTACAAGTGCGTCGACTGGTTTGTAAAGAGACGGGAGGCCGCGTTTGGGTGGGAGGCTTCAGGATTGGATTTTTCGTTGAGAATTACACTGATTTTACATCGTCGTAGGGAAAAGGCAAGAATGCACGAAGTCAGACCGATGTATGCTGGCCACAACAACTATGAGGTTGTTGATAAAGATGGACTTCTTCAAACGGTAAGTCTCATTCCTTAGTCTCATATATATGTACTACTTTTTAATTAATTCAATTCAAGAAATTTGATTTTTTTTAATTGCAGGGTGTTCGAGGCGAGGTCAAGTATAGTGTTACCTTTCCTCCAGAAGGAATGCCTATGTGCCTGTGTCAGAGACCTCAATTAACAGGCATCCCATGTAACCATGTTCTTGCAGTTTGCTTCTTCAGGAATTTAAACCATAACGATTATGTAAGTCCATATTTTAGCTTACAAAATTATATAAACACTTGGTCTGGAGAATTCAAGGGATTTGGAAATGCACGGAATTGGCCATTGTATCATGGGCCCATTATAAGGCCAGATCCACACAAAATAAATAAGGGTAGGAGACAACACAAACGAATTCTAATGACAATGGACAAAATGGAGGCCCCTACCAGGATTCGGCCACAAAATCAGAAGACTTCTAGAGCTAGACATTCAGGTATAAAAATTTAAAAATTCAATGGACAAACAATATGCATGATTACTATTTTAATTGAACTAAATTGTTCTCATTTTGTGTTAGGTGCATCGACTTCATCAACTCGACGCTCTTGATGACTGTTAATGTATTTTATTGTATTGTTATGATGACACTTTTATTGTATTCTTAAGATTTCCAACGACACTTTTATTGTATTCTTAATTTCCAACAACACTTTTATTGTATTCTTAATTTCCAACAACACTTTTATTGTATTGTTATTTCGAATGACATTTTAACTATTTATGAATTATGTATTATTGTGAACCGGTGACATTATGTAAATTTAAAGGTTCCCAATTGTTATCAATGTGAAACTATCGATGTACTAATATGCAAATAATAATATAACAAGTCCATCTTAATATAACATGCAAATAATAATATAACAAGTCCATCTTAATATAACATGCAAATAATAATATAACAAGTCCATCTTAATATAACATGCAAATAATAATATAACAAGTCCATCTTATCAAATTCAGAAGTTCTCAAACCGAAATCTCATCTCCATGCACATAAATTCTTCAAAGCATTGCACACTAAAAAAAAGTTTGTAAGAATTCGTCAGAAATGCATCATTTTTTTCTATTAAAAAATTATAAGTTGGCACTTACTTAGTCGAAACATGCTAACGACGCTGTCGTCGTCGAGGTCTGAGGGCGTCCGTCCCGGGAGTGTATAGGTTAGGTGGGCAAGGTTGTCTCCTTATTCGAGCATCCTGAGGTTGATTTGACGTGGATGGACCCGGCTCTGCGGTGAGCTGTCCCGGATCTGCTGTGGATGGTCCCATCATCCTAATGCCTCCTGTTAGCTCGTCGATCATAAACTGAGATATGGATCCTGACTCTGTGCCGCTCATGAAGTTGTCCCACTCCGAGGGAGGCTCCTCAGTAGAAGGGCGACGAGGATACTGATCAGGGAAATCATCACTCAAATCAATATCGTCCAGGTCTGTAGGGATCCTAGCACTATCGAGTATGCCGCGGAATATGTGGCTCTGACCAATATCGTCCATAACGTCACGAGTATGCTCGAGCATCATCTTCCCAATTGCCATATGTCCCGGAGTTTTCACCATGGTTATTGCCTGCATCGTAAGCTGTAGCTCTCGAGCAATCTACATAACACGAAAAAAGTAAGACATTTTGCATATTAATATTGAAAAAAAATGGTTATGTAGTTCAATTTAAAAAAAAATTAATGTACGAACCACACGAGAATGCCTATGACCGTGGGGAACATATGCTAGTGTCGCGACATCTCCTGTCCGCGGTGGAGCCAACCGGTGTAGATCTTGTGGATTGTTATCTGAGATATATACTGAACTCATACCATGTAAGTAGAACCAATTGATGTACTGGTGATGCATCGACATCTCGTACGGTCTATGCTCTCTAATGAGTACTGGATCCATATCAATGAAGGACTTATGAGTAAGCGCCCAACAACCATCCATTGTTGAATTGCCATCGTGACGCCATGCCTCCCGTAGATAAGAAATTTGATCATATGCTAAAGGAGGAGGAGGCGGGACCTCTTGGTACTTTCCAAACTGACGCATAACCCTATTTGCATGCTGATACTCCACCATCCAAAAATGAATCAAGTAACAGCAGCTCATCCAATACCTCTTTTGTCGTCGAACATGTCGAGGTGCATGATTGTAGTATTGTTCGTAAGGTCGCCAGTTAACTGTATCATCGGCTAATCTATCGAACGCATCTCTGTATGTGGCTGTACCTCCTGTGCCAAAAACAAGGAAAAACAATTATAAAAAAAGAGGTATTGTAATTTAATCGTACTGTGCTCGCATTATAAACCACAATTAATTTTTTTTACCTAAGTGAGGGTTTGTTGTCCACGCATGGTGAGTGGTCCACTTCACACCGAATGCATTCCTCGTATCCAGGTCGTTGCCTCCGAAGGGAGGTGGCTCATTTCGGGGTAAAGGTCGACCAATACTAAATCGAGTCCATGACCACATCTGTAACAGCATAAGTGGCCCCGCTATCGTCTCCACCCCCGCGAGACAAGCACGTGACAACTCTCGATAAAGATGTGCAAGTACAGCACCTCCCCAATTGTATTCTACTCGAGTCTCCAGATCACTCAGGAATTGCAAGTACATCGCAGGGACCCCGTCTGCACTCGAATCTGGAAACATAACTGACCCGAATATATCCATACAAAATCCTCGGGTGTACTGTGCAACTCTCTCATCATCGTCTCCAGCTACTAGTGGATGCACAAATTTGGTCCGCAACCATTTCAGTTTAAGCGAATAACTAGAGACGGCCAATCGCGCTTTATCTGTGTTAAGATCATACCACCTATGTTTATATGGCATTGTCGTCTCCAGGTCATTATAAAAATCCGTAGGATCAGCTCCTAGATCATACTCTAAGTATGGGTTCCAATCGGTATCGCTAGTGCCAGTAATTGGGTAGCCTGCCAATTAAAAGATTTATACAATCAACAATTTATTTCTTAAAATAATTAATTAAAATAACCGATAAATAATTTTAAATAGTTAATTACCCTTAATCGGTAAGCCCCATAAACATGCAACATCTTCCAACGTTATTGTTACTTCACCGACTGGTAGATGAAATGTATTTGTCTCCGGCCTCCACCTCTCAACCAGAGCAGTAATCAAATACGGATCAAGTTTGCAATCATTAAGACGAGCAATTTGGTATAATCCTAAATTCTTTAAAGCATCGTCCATCCGACTGTTGTAAGCAATAGTAGGACGGTGCCTATTTAACTGGAGTGGTTTTACATTAGGCTGCCAAAAAAAATTAAACCATTATAACTCCTTCAAATATTTCATATAATGTTTATTTCAAACAAATAATTAATAAATTTAACAAAAATTACCGTATCACGAACTGTCCATGCTCTGTGATACTGTGGTGGTAATTTCAACAGCTCCGGATAATTCGGATTATCCATTCACCCTGTTAGAAAATTTAACTATATGTAAGTCCGACCTAAATTAACTACATACCATACTATTGAACTACATATTATTAAAAAAAATTATTTTAACCATACACAAATTTATATTATATTATACCAAATAATAAACTTCACATTTATCTAATTTTACGCAAATTATACTACATAACACTAAAATACACAAATTTATACTACATTATACTAAACTACAAATTACACAAATTAAACTACATAACACAAATTAAACTACATAACACTAAATTAAACTACATAACACAAATTACACAAATTTATAGTAAATTACACAAATTAAACTAATTATACTACATAACACAAATTACACTAAATTTAACTCTATTACACAAATTAAACTAATTATACTACATAACACAAATTACACTAAATTATACAAATTAATACTACAATTACACTAAATTGAAGCCAATTGCTAATTCAACACTAAATTACACAAAAAATACTAAATATACTAAACAAATTCAATTAAATGAGTTATTTTATTTAATTCGGCCAAAATTAAAAAATATAGAAAAAATCAGATTTTTACCTTGTTAAAATAGTAGATCGAAAGAGTTTCCAACTCGCTTGGACAATCCGAGAATTTTGAAATAATTGAATGGACAAATGATAGAATATTTGAAAAGAATAAAAAAAAACGGTTTGGGAGAGAAGAGGAGAAGGAGAAGGAGAAGAGAAGGAGACGGAGAGGAAAGATGGAGACAGAGTGGGTATGCGTCGGATTAAATTTGGAAAATAAGCCTCCACCGGTTCCACAAACCGGTGGAGCAAATATTTCGGATTTTCTGTGGCGGACTCTATGCTGGGTGGAAAACTGGTGTTAAATTAGGTCCACCGGATGCCCAATCCGGTGTAGACCGGGGGTCTCAAGCTCCACCGGATACGGAATCCGGTGGAGGCTATTTTTGAAAAAAAACTCCCCTGTTGGCTGTTTTATGTGATTTTTGGGTTATAATTACTAAATAAAAAAAAAAATCGACTTTCCGTTAACATAATCCATTCCACGAATGAAATTGCAATGTCAATTTTGGAGAAAAGAAATGTACGAAATAAGTGTTTTCATTATTTTTAAGCTATTTTTTATCATCTTTCATAAATCATAAAAATAGTAAAAAAAATTCAATAATAAAAAAACTTAGATTGAAATTTAAAATTTGTACAATAAGTTTTTCATATCGTAGCACGAAAAACCTTATGTTATCCATAACACTTAAGTCTTACTCATATAGAAAAATCTACCTTATATATAAATCTTGGGATTTTAAAATTATTTAGAATAACAGTAACGAATTAATTATATAATTAAAAAATAACTAGTATTAAAGTTGCCAGCTAGCGTATACAGCTATATATTAGGGGTGCAGACGGGTCAGATATTACCCGTCCAGATCTGGATCCGTGTCCGATTTTTTGTGGATTAGGATATTCGGATACAAATAATTACGGATTCGGATATGGATACGGATACAATTTATCTGGATTCAGATACGGATATATACGGTTTTAATTTCGGAATCGGATACGGATACAGATACGGATAATTATCCATATTAGTATATTTTATATTTTCGGATATCCGTATATTTCAAATTTTCGGAGAGGGGTGAGATTATTATCAAAATGAGCTCTACAATTGTGGCAGCCTTTTGGTTTTGTGTGGGTATTTTGGGCCTTCTTTAATAAGGTCTATAGTGTTGCTCTGTTTTTAAGTTTAATACAACATACTTTAACTCACCGCACAAAGAGATTCAGAGTAACTGGCACCATACAAGCTACATCTTTTTTTTTTATCTGTGTGACTCCTTTGTACTAATAATTATTTTGCTCCTTAATTTCTCTGAATGTGATGGATCAATATGCTTGAGTAAATAAATATTTTAAACTTTTGGATATCCGAGAGGTGAGATTATTGTCAGATATTCAAACCTACATCTCTCGATTCAGTCTTCACCGAACAACTATTATATCTCATTAATTGGTTTTTTGGAAAATGAAATAGTGACACATACTATACATTCAATTGAATTAGAGACATGGAAATAAACGTAAAAACAATAAATTATTTAATTCATTTGTTGGTTTTCTAAGATAGCTAATAGTTCAACATTGAAACAAATTAATTTCTCATACAATGAAATATAAAAAAAAATATTCAAAGATATTGGTCACTGAGGAAGTATTACCAAATTAATTTACCTAATTATATCGGTATATTATGTTGTTTTTATTTTCTAATAAGAAAAATAATTTGTTAAATATAATAAGTTATTTTTGTTACAATATCCGAATTATATCCGTATTCGTATTCATATCAGTTAGTATCTGATCCGTATCCGTATCCGTTTAATATCCGATCCTTATCCGTATCCGTTTAGTATCTGATCCGTATCCGAAAAATAAAAACGGATACGGATATGAGTTTGGTATCCGATCCGTATTCGATCCGTTTGCACCCCTAGCTATACTCCACCTTTGACATTCATTTGACATTAATTGGATTTAAGCCAAAACACAAGCAGCCATATAGGAAATTTTATAAAGAGAAATGATTTTGTCCCCCTTGAATCTATCTCCTAAAAGTCCCCCGCATCTCAATGCAAGTTCTCAACTAAGTTAGCTAACGAACCCTGTCTGACAGTTGATGCCTCACCGCTCTCCTCTCCAATACCGTTCCTTCTCGCATCACTTCTCCTTCGCTCATTCGGTTGCAATCGCATTCCCTCCGCTCAAACAAGTTCTTTCATCACTAGCTACAGGAGGGAGAGAACTAGTTGATGGTGCCACTTACGGAAGTTAATGGGAGAGCAGTCGACTCCACCGCCTCAGACCTCTGTCAATTGTCTCTATCTCCATCCATGCCAAGCCCGGCTCCAATTTTGCCTCCATCACTGGTCCTCTGCCTTCTCTCTCCCTCCCTCCCTTCAGTACATATGTGTTGATTCTCTCCTTGCGAGGTTTATTCCCCTCGCACGATGGTGCACTGTCACCACTCAAGCTCAGGTTAGTCATCACATCGAGGTTCACCAGTCAGTTGGGATGGAGGCATACTCTGCTTGCCAAAGGCGCTATTTCAGAGGAGGAAGAGGACTCAAGTTCTATAATAAAAGGAAAGATTGTTATTGGTAATAGTAGTTCTCTGAGCAGTCGTTGGAATCAGAACTATTACATTTGCAAATTCATGTGTTTTTCTTATCTAACCTAAAAATCAGTTTTTACTCTTTAAATTTGATTGATTTGCTTGAATTACTTTCCCGTTTGTGTTGGGAATTTAAATCTTAAGTTCACTAAAATTGTTGATGAATTAAGGGTAATAAACTTTGATTTCCTTTCTTCTTTATTCACATTAATTTGGTACCGAATGAAAACTGTATTATACCAATGTTTTTCTCTTTATGCCAAATCAATTCTGCTATTTTTATGCATTCTAAATTTTGCTGCCAATTGGTACCAACGAAAAAATCAATCCTAAGTACGGTTTAGGGTATGTTTTGTAAGTTTTTAATTTTCTGCACTGTTCTGGGATAATTTTGCATCATTCTAGGGTATTTTCTATAAAATTTCATTATTATGCACACCTCTATGTGAATTTTGGTAAATAACAGGGTCTGTGGTGTAAAATTTTGGGTCTGACAGGGTTCAGGAAATGAATTGTGATAGAAAATAAATTTGTTTAGAAAACAATCCCTAGATAGGGACCTCTTTGTGACAGTATGTAAAAATTTGTTATTTTTACATGTTGATAGGTATCAAATACTTCCAGAATTACATGTTAATACCATCAATCTTCAAAAAAAAATTGTAACAAAATACGTTTCTCTAACAATAAGTTGATAAAAAAATACTCTAAAACGTAAATATCCGCACAACAATGCACATGTGTCAACATTTTTCATATTACATATTAATACAATCAAGCGCCAACTAGAGTCCTTTGTAAAAAAAAATTAAGTTGAGATACCTAATTACAACGTAACAATTCATACTTCAGTTATAAGTATGTATACTTTTCTCGGTACCTATCAATATGTTCAAGCACTAAACAAATTAATTGATTTAATTTACTTTACAACATAGCAATTCATACTTCAATGCATAAGTATGAATACTTAAAATTTTATATATTAATATTTTTTTAGAAATACTTGATACCTTAAGTATGAATACTTGATATGTTATATTTTTTTTAGAAATACAAGTGTCATATGTAAACAATTCATACTTCAATTATAGGTATGAATACTTTCTTCAGTACTTATCAATACATTCAAGCACCAAATAAATTAACTAATTTACCACCATAACAATTCACACTTCAATGAATAAGTATGAATACTTCAAATTTTAGATATTAATATTTTTACTAAAACTATGGTGCTGGTAATTGTGCAGTGGTGGCCCCCTCATCTAGTTAATGCACGGAGCACATTTAGGGGTTTTTAGGGAAATTTTACAACATAAATTTCACATTTCAATGTGTAAGTATGAATACTTGATATTTTAAAAATGAACGTTTACAACAATTACAACTAACACTTGAGATGGTCATTACGCATTCGTTTGTCCTTAGTTTTCTGCGTGTGGTCCCTATCGTGGTCGCTTTCGAGTAACGTTTGTGGTCCCCAGGTAGTTAATGCCCAAGACACATTTGTGGGTTTCTCATCAATATTTTACAACATAAATATTCACACTTTACTGAGTAAGTATGAATACTCGATATTTTAGAGAAAAATACTTGACATATTAGGTATGAATATTTGACAAGGTATGAATACCTGCACACCGAGATATGAATACTTGAACGACGAAGAACTCGAAAGTACATCATCATGGATCTCATTTGAAAGAGAAAATTACGTAAATGATGTTCATAGTTTTAGATTCGCAAAATTTCTCACAGATCGTCAGAAAAATTAACGAGATTAAATAGAGAGAAAAATCCACTTCTAAGGAAAGTTGATGTCTAGTTTTTTTTTCATACTTGATGTCTTAGATATGAATACTAAATATATTATAGGGTTAATTTCTCGTATACCCTCAAAGAGTTGTTTAATTTCTTATTTACCCCTCAACACTTCAATATATCTAATTTGTCTCTTAACTCTTAAAAATCTTTCTTTTTTACCCATTGAATTAATTACTTTTTGTCAAAATATATTTTTTCCCATTGTACCCTTGTGTGGGCCTAATCAAACACTTATTTTATAGAGGAGAACATAATCAGTTATAGTTCATATCATTCTCTAATGAATAGAAAAGAGGATGTTGGTATATTCTGAAATTAGAACTCGGTTATACCCTTTTATTCCCAAAAAGAAAGGAATGAGTTGGTTCTGGTACGAGCGATAAATGCTGACAGAATAGAGGGGCTCCCTTACAGGAGAGTTGCGTGGCACAATGCTCCATCAAATACCAGTACGCCTCAAAACAGGTACAGATCCATCATACCAGTAAAAGGAACCTCCTGCAGCCTCACCTGCTGGCTAACAGGGCGCGTCGCACAAATGGAGTTTTTAATGGCATGCCAAGCAGAAGTTTTAGAGAAGAATTCCAGCTGGGCACTAATTTAGACAGTATTGTCTTTGAGATATAGGGAGAATAACAAAAGAGGCTAGTCCAAGAGCAAACAATCACTCTCGAACAAATTGATTAGGGATCAGTAGTTATTTGATTGTAATATGGTAGTTTGAATTTTTATGTTCGTGCTTTGATTTTAGATACCTCTTACAGGTTGGTGTTCACACCTGCGTGGCTTTAGAGTAGTTTTGCTTACTCTTTTAAAGTACTTGCAGTGTACTTTGGATTTCAGCAATTTAATGAATAGTCACTGGGCTTCCACTTTACCTTTTCGTTTATCAATAGGAAGTGTGGTTCCCGGACTGCCATTGCCACTCTGCGCGGATCCTTTGCTTTGAGACTCCAGTTGCTCAATAAGCTGAAGAGACAAGTTCGAATCTCTGAATAAAATAAAATAAGTGTTTGATTAGAGGGCCCACACAAGGGTACAATGGGAAGAAATAAATTTTGACAATAGGTAATTTATTCAAAGCGTAAAATAGAAAAGAATTTTAAGAGTTAAGGGATAAATTAGATATATTGAAGTGTTCAAGGGTAAATAAGAAATTAAAGAACTCTTTGAGGGTACGTGAGAAATTAATCCTATATTATATGGTAATACTTGCGTGCATGAGTATTCATACATATGGAGCCAGTTGTAAATTTTTCAATATAAGTGATTCCTCAAGTAGTTAGTGGACCCATTGTATTCTAGACATCAGTTAGTTAGGGGGGACGTTTAAGGGACATAATGAAGGGAACTGTTAGTCGCTCCCTAGATTTATTTATCTATTGTTCAATAAATTATGTTGCATATGCATGCATCACAAGTAAAAAAAATAAATTATTTATCTTCAGAAACAATAAATTTGAAGATTGAACATATCTCTTACATATGTTACATACATTTTTTTTTTTTTTTTAGTAAAAATTAAAATGAGAATTTCAAAATTTTAAATGAATTTTAGTAGAAACTGCAATAAATTCGATAAATTGTAAGTTTTTAAATTAGAATGATAAAAATTATATTATAATTTTAAAAACAAAAAAATACGTAATTTCAAATACCTTCTCCTTTAAAAGGAAATCAATATTGTTGCATTGTGTTATGAAATTTTAATTTCAAAATTTTAAATGAATTTTAGTAGAAACTGCAATAAATTCGATAAATTGTAAGTTTTTAAATTAGAATGACAGATATTATATTATAATTTTAAAAAGAAAAAAATACGTAATTTCAAATACCTTCTTCTTTAAAAGGAAATCAATATTGTTGCATTGTGTTATGAAATTAATAGTTATGGATGCATTAATTTGCAAGAAAAATTAATTTGATAAGTAACTACTATTTTGACAACTCATTTCGCCTACACAAACAAATAAATAATATTAAAAGACTACCAAAAAAGCATATATCCAAAAGATAACTCTTTAAGCTTTTAGCATCTCTAAATATTTTACAAATAGGTCTTCCCAACATTTTAATATTGTTTTAATTTATATCAATATAGTAAGCTTAATCATGGGGAAGGCTTTGCTTTCAACAGGTCCAGTGACCTTTTTGCATTCATCCTCTCAAGCCAAACACTAATTTTTGTCATTTTTACATTAATTATAGTCATTTAATTTGTTTATTTTAGCAAAACTTGTATTAAAAGCTTCTTTAATTAATAATAATAATAATGCTCTAAACAGTAAATTAAGCTTACCATAATTGCCACATTCACAATTTCAGTCATTGTACAAACCCTAGTTTCAGAAAACTAGAGAGATCAAACCCTAATTTAAGCATACCATGCTAAATAATTATTAAAATTAAAGACACCGAAAATAAAGGAGAGGTGAGAGATCTAACATACAAATGGTAAGCAATTAATCATGATTAAGGGGAAGTCTTGTTGCGACGTAGAGAGAGGAATGCTTCTGATGATTTGGTCATTGTTGAGAAGTTAATTTTCGCATTGAGTTAGAGAAAGAGAGGGAGAATCCGGGGTTTGGGTTTGGGAAGGGTTTGTATTGGATTTATTGGCTTGAATATATGAAGCAATTGGTGTATACTAGAATCTAGGTTCCAAGTATTTACAACCTGCCTCTAAGAACATCACCATCAGTTCAATACAGTAAAGAGAGTTGGTGTTTTGATTTAGCCAACACTAACGGCTCATGTGAAAACACCGATGATAAATGTGCTCCCCAAGCCCCCAACCACCCCCCTCCCCCTCCCAAAGCCATTGGTCTCTGTAGCCCAACCGATGTCAAAGAGTAATTAAAAACCAACTGTAGGAACAGCCCCATCAACGCCATCTGCTGGTTAGACCAAACATGACTATCATCAAAGTTCTTCTAAAGCCATTTAAATAAAAAATGTTCCTCGGTAGAGAAAGAATTCGGCAATCGCTGTCAAAAGTTTCAAGATATAGAGCCAGCAAGATCCGGGATAGAGAGAGTAAACATGACTATCATTAATAACTGAGAGAAAATAAAGACTGTAATCCATCATATATCTGGCAAGTTGGCAACAATGCACATTTTTTCTGGTACTATTAAAAGAAAACCAGATTACTTCATTTCGGAACAGATATTAACTGAACCCATTATCAAAGTTCAAAGCAACAAACTAAGAAATATAATTTTAACACAAAGCAGCACAGTGGCGTAAACCTTAGTAATACGAACATCACTATCTGGAATAGCAAGATATGATCATCCAGGGGGGTGCTACAATATTGGGGTGTAGTACCCGTGGATATTAATTTCGATCCAAAGCCAGTCGTCCGGTGATCCCAGTCTTCTTCCATATAGCACGCCATGTGCCAATGCGAACACCCCGGTCCCACCGACAATAGGAAACTTCCTTGGAAACATCGGTTGTAGCTCCTGCCCCATCACGTGAAGGGTCGAACCCTTGAACCTTCATTCACATAAAATTACCAAAATAATTAGTTTAAAATAAAATCAATGAATTGTTCACTGGCAGGTTACAACAGTACCAGATCGAGCCAAAAGTTGGAACATTTTCTTTGTATGGCTCTAAATATGCACATTTCTAATTCTCTTTTTTTTTTCCACTAAGCGTGCAGTGGTGTTTTTTTTTTTCATTTTTTCTACTTGCAAATTTGAGATGAAACGGTTCAGAGCCCGAAAATCAACAAAACAAAAAATATAAATTTTAAATAGTTAAATAATCTCTAGTCTCTAGGATGAATTGAGTACGTACTCGGGCAACTCGAACTCAATGCTGCAATTCATGTGCCAGCCATAAGTTGTTCGATCTGATTGAAAAGTTGCGCCTTGCATTCGGGCAACGAGCTTTTCTTTGTTAAGGTCATCCCACAAGAGCACATCCGTGATCCCAATTTCACCGAAATTCTCATGGTAGTACATATGGAAGTAGAATTCCTTTATAGCAGGACCAAGCTGCAGAGGAAGAGCTTGGAATGCAGGTCTCTCTTCTTTCTCAACGACTTGAGCTTTCTCGAGGTCTTCAGTGGCAAAGGTTGTTGATACAAGGAGGGAGAAGATAAAGAGTGTGAGAGCAGCCATGGATTTAGGCAGTTAGAGGCTTTAATTTTCAACTTATGCTTTCTTTGCTATTCCTATATGGCTATATATATATATATATATATATATATATTCTAGTTTTAAATGCATAAGATAAATAAGAAAATAACATTTTATATTAACCATTAATGCTTGTTCTGGAGTCAACAAAAGTAGTTGAGACCCTATCGCTGAATAAACAATATGGGATGTGCCACTAACTAACTACTAAGGGCGTGTTTCACAGCACCACGACGTAGAGGAAAGGAATGAGCCAACTCAGGGTTTATTCCATTTACAGCTCGATTTGTCGTGGGTGACAATTAATCTTTGTTATGTCCGGTATTTGTGGGTGACAATCTTTGTGGGAAACTCGGATTTTTCTAGCAGAAGCATGTTTTGTACAAAATTTATCAACTAATCCATTCCAACACTCATAATAATTAAATTTGCAGTGTATTACTTAAAAAAATAATATTTATCTAATTTAAAAATTAAATAGACGTACTATTCGATAAAACAATAAAAAACTGAATAAATTTACCAAAGACAAATAAAATATTTAATTTTAACTTCTACATTTTTCATATTTTATTTGTATATGCGTTAATTTATTTTTATAGAAAATATTTTATTTCATAAAAAATTAGTAATATATTTTTACTCAAGTAAAAATAATAAATAAACAAAACAAACCGTCTCCATTTAATAACAATAAAATCATGCTATCATTAATAACCGGTCCTTGTTTTAGACAGTCTAAACATCTTTTTTTAATAAATTCAGATTAATATATAACTGGTCCGCTCCTCTCTATTTAATAACATGTCTGTACATGGTCCACAATAAACCATGTTATATTTTCAAAACATAACTGTACACCATCATAAACCAAGTATCAGTGTTGTAAATAACGGTATGCGGTCGTCGGACAGACAGGGTGCCGCCAAACGATTAATCGATATGCGGCCGATTAATCGGAATTATGCGGACAATTTAACGTTTTTATTAAATTTATGTATATATATATCATAATTTATTAAAAATAATTTATTTAACTCATTAAACTTATTAAATAAACTTAAATTTAAGTTTGTTTTATTATTATAACATGACACTACGCTTATTTTTTCTTAACACATAAGCATTTTGCATGTGCAAGTAACACATTTATTTAAAGAAAAATAAATTTGAGAATTAAGCTTTTTCAAATACTAATAACATATTATTTGAAAGAAATGAAACATTCCAACATAAAATTACTAAATTTAATTTATGATAATAACTTAATTTTATAAATAAACATGTCGTACTAATTGAAAAAATTACATTAGTAAGTAAGAAAAATATATGGTATATAAATAATAGAAGAATTAATCAATTTCAAACTAAGTAAGAAGAAAAAAAAAACATATATAAAAAATATTGGATGTATATTCAAGCACAAATAAAACTACAATACATGATTTATAAACCCTTCCGATCACATATCCAGGCATTACTCTAGTCGTAGAGGCGTAGGGATAGGCGCGTATCAGCCTATGTGGCATTGAGGGATAGGCGTTCCGGCCAAGCCGACATTGGGAGAGTAGGGAAAATCATGTATTGTTCTAGTAACCATGCTAGTAGTTTGTATATTTGAGGTTTTAGGTAGGCCATACCTTATTATCATAACCTGGAACCTGTCCAAGTTTTCATTGTTGTGTTTGCTTCTGAGTTGGGGGTATTGGCAGTTGTTCATGATGCTGACCTTATCACACGCTATCATAGAAAAAAAAACAATGTGAAAAATAAATATTCACTGAAATAAACGGAAAAAAACGGGAATAAACGGGAATAAACAGAAATAAACGGAAATAAACGGACGATTAAATGGTAAAACGGTCGATTAATCATTTTTATCCGCTAACAGGCATCCGTTAAGCATATTCGGAACGGTTTGGCCGCCGTTTTCGATTAAACGGCCGTTAACACCGTTTTTTACAACACTGCCAAGTATATTCAACATTTTATAATGATTTAAGCTTTCTTCTTCGTTCTGAATCGCGACTCCCCTCTTTTTGAATGGCGACTCCCAAAATTCTTTCGACTGCCTTCCAAGAAATACAAAATTTACCTAATTGAATCACCAAAACATTTTACTTTGCTCTGAAGGCAAGAAAATGAGTGAAATTTCGGCCGATTGTGTCAATTTAACACTGATTTTATCAATATCCGAGTTAACTCGGGAAAAATCAGCTCGGTCTGACTCGGCCGATTTTCCAAACCATGATCTTTACCCTCGCATTTCGATTTAGAATAAGAAAAGAAAAATAAAATCGCAAACCTTTTCTTCTTCTTTTCTTTGATTCCTTCTCTTTGTATTTCTTTCATATGTTAAATCAAATTCGAGAGAGGTAGAGCAAGGATTGAGAGAGTTAAGATGGCACTAGTACAGAAAATGCGACCATACATGGCATATCATACATGTTGCGAAAAAATTGCACACTAACAATGTGTAATAGGAGGAGGCGTTTGCTCGAAAAAAAACTCTCATATACCCACATGGTTCAATAGTCACGAACTGTGTCCGGAAGTCACCAACTTTTGTACACGGTTTGATAATACTGAACAGTGCATGATAGTTTGTCACCAACTTTCTCAACTAACTCTGCTCAAAATTAATTCCTTGTACCAGTCGCCCCCTCTCTATGCTTGCCTTTCACATTCTACCTCTTAAGTCCAATTCTTGTCTGGCTCCCTCTCAACTGTCTCTTTATTTTCACTCTACTCTTTATTTTGTTTTCAACCATCAGATTGTGAATGTTTAATCACAAAAGTTGTCAATAACCTTGAAAATATGTATGTATTATATAGATTGTTTCAAATTTGTACAAGTTAGCTTCTTTCATGTTTCCTTAATGGTCAGAATAACACATAGATGCTAACAAGCACATTAAAAAAATTTAGAACAATTGTACACGGTTTTTAAAAAATAACAGTGTATAAATCATGTTTAGGTTTTTTTTGTTTTTCGTGTCTATGACTACCACTGACCCCAGTCATAAGTTATACACTGTTTGTTCAAGAACCGTGTTGTTCATTATACACAGTCTTTTCTATATAAATGTGTTTCAAATGTAATAAGGATTTTTATAATTCGCGCCTCTTTGATCACTATCTTGTCTTTTAATTTTCACCACCCTCCTGTCCAATCAAATAACTCTCTCTCTTAGGATTTTGGCACTGTTCTCTTTGAAAGCTCTCTCTCTCTCAGGGTTTTGGCAATACTCTCTTTGAAAGCTCGCTATAGAATCCATTTTTTTTGTCTCAAACTAGGTTAGGTTTTTTGTTAGTATAAATGATTCGAACTAGGAGACCAAGACGAAGTGTGGAAGACTCAAAACGAAGGATTTCTTCCTTCTCATTCATTTTGAGTCTTTATTCGTTTGGTCTTCGTCATCATCGTGGAAGCGAGGTAGGAGGATTCGGGGCCGACTTGGATGCGTGGTAGGAAGTTGTAGGGCGCAGAAAGTTGCATGGCTAGGTTAGTTAGCGATGCGGTCATATTTGTGGGGGAATGCTCCCGCATGGGTTCAGTGCTCCAGTCTCCAATCGGACATGAGCGAGGCACCAAACTCGGGGAATTTCTAAACATCCCTCTACATACCTTCCGATTCACCCTTAGCCAGATCTACATTCATGATCAGTCAGCCAGGGTTTTATTATTTGATTGTGGGGACGTTTAACTGCCAACAGGCGCAAGCTCCCGCCGTTAATTACATCAGAAAGACCTTTCGGGTCAATCTGAACACCTCGTTCATTCTGGGATTTGTGCCTACTTGGTTTGAACTGAGTAATGGAGCTAAAAGGGGCTCATGTATTGTTATTCCAGTCATATATTTGGGGTTCTCGTATGCTTTTAAACATTTGTATGGTCATGTGCATGTGTATGTGTATATGTATATATTTGTTTGGCATTTGTATATATTTCATTTGTTTGAGGAGTCATGATACATGTGCAAAGAAAGGGATATTTTAGTCATTTTGGAATGTCATGAAGGAATTGCATTATGTTTATGAAATGTACATTGTCTTTTATAAAATTCATGATGAACATATGAGATTCATGATTTTATTATAAAAATATGAGATTTAATTTGAGAAAAGGGCATTTTGGTCATTTCAGGTTATGGATGAAGCTTGAACACATTTGAATTTGATTTAGAATTATAGAGGATTGAATTTGGGTTCATTTGGTTTTGGTTTGAGTCAATTTGGACTTGAAATGAAGAAGTTATGGTAAAAAAGGACCTGTTTGTAAATATTTTTATGTTCCAGGGACCTGTTTGTAAACATAGAAGGACCAGAGAGTTTAATTTGGGCTTTTGATAGGGTTTGATATGAATATTGGGCATCCAGGGACCATTTTGAGAAGTTTTTATGAGGTTAGGGATCTATTTTTAAATATTCACGGACTGTGCTGTGAATTTTATTTGTCAGAGGAGCCTATTTGTAAAAGGACTTTATTTATTTATTCACAGAGGCTTTGGGCCGTTGGATTTGAGATTTGGGCGTTGAGATTTGGTTTTGGGCTTCAGGATATGTGCTGCAGGCTTTGAGATGTGCACAGGGACATGATTTGGGCTTATGGTCCTTTAAGATTAACATTGGACTTTGAGATTCGGGTTTGATCAGTTTTCATTAAACCCGACATGTGGGCCCCATGTGTCAGGTGACATGGTTTGAGCTCTGAGCCGTTTGATCATTATACAACGTCAAGATGTGTGCGCGATTTAAACATTTCATTTTAGCGCCGTTATCGGACGTCTAGCATTGCGTTAATGTTCGTGCGTCTTTGATTAGACGTTATTCTCATTTGATTAAAACGGACGACTCCAGTTCAAAGGAGGGTTTTCTTCTCCGGCATTGCTCCGGCCATGGTTGGCCTCGGGACGGTGCAGTTTGCATCGTCTCTGCCTTGTAAGCACATTAGTACAGTCGTCGGCGGTCATGGTTCGCCGGAGATGTTATTCTCGGCCAAAGTGGCCATTATCGGTACCGATGGAAGGCTTGATCCGATTTCTCATGAAATTTGTTTAATTGAATCCGTGTTTGACATAATTTGAGTGTATACAGGCATGGGGAGACATTGATTTGGCGTTCAACTATGCCATGAACATGTTTGAGGTTTATGAATCTCGGTTTGGTACCAATCCAGTACCGACTGGAGGTACAGAGGTCATGTGTTAAAATTACATCATTAAGTCACCATTTGGGATCGTTTTGAAGCATGTCAGAGAGTTTGAGAGCATTGAATTTGATTTTAAGAGGTTGATTGTATATATGTATATGTGGTGCTTGACTTGACATTTCTGAAACTTTGAAATCTATAATTATAACTTGAATTTTTGTGAAGAACTGCATTTGTTAAGATCATACATGTGTGATATGATATGTCAAGAATATTCAGAAGGATTTTTATCATTTTTAAGAATTTATTTATATTTTTAATGAATTTCCAAAGCTGTCAGGGGCATTTTTGGTATTGTGCTGCAGAAAATTTCTATTTAATTCATGAATTTATTTAAAGCTCTACACAAACTGGATTTGAACAAAATTGATGTCTATAATCATGAGCAGAAAGTGTAGATTCTAAATATATTTTTTATTATGAATTTTAAGATCATTTGAGGCATGAAAAGGGCCAGATAGTCAGCACAGCACAGTGGGGTTTATTTCCAGCACAGTGCAGCAGTTTCATTTTTCATTTGTCCAACTTTGGAAAATCATTAAAAATTGAAATAAAATCATAAAAATAGAAAATTTGTGTAAATTCTGTGTGTTTTGGAGTCCTCTATCAGACTGTGTTTTTAGATTTTCAATTTGGTCCCTGGTTTGGTCCAGACTTGCTGATTTACCAGCAGAGGTCAAATCTGCCTGTTTGGAGGCATTTCATGTACCAGTTGGTATTGCATTGGGTTTGGCTGTTGGAATTGGACTTGGTACAGTACCAGGGGTCTGTTAAACATGCTTTGGACATAGTTAAAGGTCTAGTTCATATCAGAACAGGTTTTCAAGGGCATATGGCCACTGTTTTGGTATGAAACAACATGAATATAAGATCAAAGCTCCATAAAAGCATCATTCATCAAGATTTGAACCTTTTAAAGTATCATGAACATGGAAAATCACAGGGAAGCCCCTGGTTTGTATAAAATCATGTTTTTAATGATCTTTTCACTTGATTAAAGGACAAATCATTGAGGTTTCATTGAGGATGAAGTACAAATGACATGAGGTGACCAAAGTCACTGCCTTTTTGCATTCAAACTCTCTGCCTCTCACTATTTGCATTTAAGTCCTTCAAAAATGGCAAAACTTGGAATTTTGGCAGCATAACAGCATGCCCTTGCCATTCTTGAAGATCTCACTTGCAAATAGGTCCTTGTTAGTTGAGAGACTGTAGAGGATACCATAAGGCTCAACTGCTACAGTCCCTTGTGCATTTTATATTTTGTTTTATTATTTTAAACCCTCATAATAGATCTTTTAATCAAAGTAACTTGAAAATCAGATGTGGGAAGATACCATAAGGCTCAACTACTCCACACCTTCATGACTTATCACTTTGTTAAAGGATCCAAAGGAAAACAGTGGAGAAAAAGAAGAAAAAAAGAAAAATACATGCATATATGCACTAACTATGTGTATTTTTGTATCAAACTAAGATCAAACATCAAAGAGATCATTATTAAGCTTCAAAGTACAGATCCTATGCAGTGCCTTGACGTGAACTACTATATATATATGTTTTTATTTGAAAACAATGAAGGAGAGGGGAGAAGAGAGAGATTTGATCATCAAGCTCTATGCCTAAGCACAGAGCTCTCTCCTTTAAGCTTCAAAACAGCTAATTATCAGTGTAGAATAGATCTGAGAAGAGAGATCAAAGAAAATAGCAAAGAAATAGTATGAATTCAACAAGAAAATACAATTTTTCAAAAGAAACTTTGTTCACCTCTGGAGTTATTACATAAAACAGTCTCAAAGACTGCTCAAACTATACTATACCTATTGATTTGCAGAAGGGAGAAGAAAGCAACAAGCTTTGCCTTGAAGAACTCTCAAACTATAGTGTATTGAGTGTGTGCGTGTGTATTTCTCTAGAATATATGCCTATGCTCCTGTGTTGTATTATCTTTTGCATCAGGTATATGAGCCCTTATATAGGCAAAGGTCAAGGGCTTAGGGTTTCATCATATGCTCCTGGTTCATCATGTCCATCCAGTGTTTGATCACTGGTCTGGGTGCATTGCACCATATCCATACGCATTCATGAAGAGATATCATGCTTTTATGATTGAATATTCCCTTAATTATGAACTGAATCAATCTCAGCCTTTGGATTTCATTCATGTGCATAGGGTATCATCTTGACCCTTGACAGCCGGCCACATATGGCACTGGTGTGAGAGGCGTGACCATGCGCCTCTGGGAAGAATATTCCCTCATTTGTCATCATACAAGGATCGCAGTACACGTGTCTATGGGGACCAGGAGGCAGGCAACGGCCTCAACACCTCTGGTATGCTATACCCGCGCGGGTTTGGGCTTAAACTATGCCGGCCTTATCTATTATACTTCAGAGCACGGGAGATTGACATGTAACACCGTGAATATGATCTAAACATGTGCCGAAGCACAATTCATCTGCTAGGTAGTCAGGCATGCGCCTTTGACATGACTCGGATCTCATGTGAAGCCGACCTATGGTGCCGATAAAATTGAGCTCCCTCTGTCTGAATTAACACTTCCCCAAGCATCGTGCATCCATATAGTAGCCATCCGGCAATGCTCAGAGCTTAAGTCCTTCCTAATTGCTCATTTCCATTCTCAAATTCGTTTCTTTCTTGGCCGAAATTGAGGCTTGCAGTGAAGCTATCCTTTGAAGGAGCTATGTTAGAGAGAAGCGCACATAGCCCCTTGTCAACTTCAGGTAATGGTCCATGCAGAGCTCAACCCTCTTTTCTCAATCTTGCCTTTCACCTTTGACAGCATATCGGAGAAAGAAGGAGAGGAAAAGGGGAAGAGAGTGCTGACAAGCAGGGCCCGCATGTCGGCCTCTCAAAGTCTTAGCCAATCGGCTTCTTTGTTTTAAGCATTCTATTGCTTAAACCTGGTGTTGCGTACACCGCATAATGATCATAGCTCTGGCTCATGGGCGCCGGTTGCATGTGAGATGAAGGGGTCGCGAGGTGCTGAGTTTAAACTCAGCGACATAACCCGAATTTCGGGTGCTCACGGTGTACTATGAACCGAGGAGCTGTCAGCTTGGCGCACAGGGTTATATCCCACTGAACCGGGTTCATCCATCTTGGAAACTCAGTGAAAAATAAGCTGAGTCATTGACATGTGGGATCTGGTTGTCAGGTTCCACTTTGCAGACCCAAAAATGTACCCAGAGAGGCTTAGATGGGTTGTGAGCCTCTGTTTGCTTGCGTGGCACCAATCAGAATGAGCCACATCATTATTTTTCATAATAATTTCATAACTCTTTCATAATTTGGAGTTATAAAACCTACGAGATATCAAAATTCATGGTTTTGCATAGGGAATCATGTCATGAACCTTAAAACATCATTCTCAATCCATTTTAGAGAATTTATATGCATTTTGGTATTTTCCAAACTTTAAAATATTGCCAATTCATGTTTAGCAACATTTTAGGGTACAACATAAGTCAATACGACGGAGAGAGAATAGGAGTTTCTCTTGAAGATGTACATCGGGTAATCTTTTTATTTCTGAAAATTTTGTAAAGTTTTGAGTAGACTTTGTAAATTTATGTTTGTTGCATGATCTGAATTTACTTTGTAAATTAAGATAGTAAATTAAGATAGGGACATTCTTCTACAACCTAGGAAACAAAGAAGTCCAACATTCATAAACTACCGAGAACTTGGCTTTGAAATATGATTTAATTTTTAAAAAATATTTTAACTTCCAAATCCAAAGTAAGGTATATATGCATATGTATATGTATATGTATATTAATTGTTTATGTGTGTTACATGTATATGTATATAAATTAATAATTGTTTATGTTTATTGAATGTTGAATATTTATTGAGTGATGAATGTGTAATATTACTTTGTATGTTTAATGGCTAGCAAATATGGGTGCTAGTTTATTATAAAATGTTTAAAAAAAATACAGAACATACACAGTTCTAAATAACAAACCGTGTATGGTTATGAAAATAATGCGCGGATGACTAGTAGAAACTGTGTATATAAACCTATTCATTGTATACGTTACATCGACCATATAGAAACCACCATTTTCAGTGTCTGTTTTTTTATCTGACACAATTGTGTTTTATTAACCGTTTATATTATGTCTATATAGACACGGTTCGGTAACCGTGTACAAAGTACTTCCCTATTCATACACGATGCTCGTTGACACGGTCGTGTAACAGTGTGACATTAGCTTTTCGGACCGTCTATAATCACATTTTCCGTACTGGTGTGGGACCAGCATTGATAATGGAGAGCGTACGTGGTGAAGCAGACAGAGATCCTCAAGCAAGATGGGGACACCTACTAGTACAGAAAAGATTGGAGGCTGGTTTAAGTAGGCAAATATACTAAACATTTTCTGTATTAGTGTATTGAAGGCTGGTTTGTAAGGTCTTTCAAGTTTTTTGAGTAAAGATTGGAGATCAAACTACTCAATTTTTTTAATATCCATAAAAAAAAAATTCATCCGAATTTTGAACCTACAATTTCTTATACAGAGAGTATTATCTTTACAACTAGATCAAATACTGATTTTCAATATCTCTCAAGTTAGAAAGTAATTAATACTGTTACCTGACAAACTTGTGCTCTGATCTACTACAGATGATTGTTCATCACCAGATAAATCACTAATTTTATCTTTGTTGTTGCCGTCGTCATCAGCATCATCTGATTCAGGATGAGAGACGGATGTAAAATGTGCATGCTTCGTCTTATGATTAAACCTAAAGTTCAAATAAAAAAATTCTTATTATGTTAAGTTTCTTTGAGAATCAAATCTAGGTTAATGTTTACAGAGATATCATCTAATATGCCTAACATTTTCAATTGCAAGCAATTTGGCAGAAAGGTACTCTATTAGACAAGGATGATTTTGTGCCTCCTTTATTCTTATTAGTACAGATATCCTGATTTTGTTAGCTTGTCTTGGAATTCATCATGCAAATTAATGAAAAAAAAAAAAACAGAGAAAAACTCTAGTCTGCTACCAGTATTGGGATCGTAAGTCCGGTATATAAAGGAATGCGAGGTGCACTTCAAAGAAGTTGGAAATTTAGTTCTTCATCAACAAATCTCATAATTTTGTTATCTTTTTGGGAATCTGACGGAAATGTAGGAAATGTAGGAGGGAGATGTAAAAGAAAGTCATTTCTGCGGGACCACAAGCATGAGCTTTCAGATTTATTTGTTTATCAAATGGATATCTTTTTTAATATTTAGAATTAATAAACTTGATACGGGAATCAAGTCCCAAGGAAGTGCGCAACATGAATTCCAACTTACATGTGCTTAGGGGTGTTGATGGATACAACACGGATAGGGTGAAAGTATTTGTATATTCATACTAAGAATTGATTTTATTCTATTCTACTCTTATCCATTAAAATTATCGAGTAACGAAATGATAGTGGGTGGATAACAGATAATAATAGTAATATAATAATTAATTTTATTATATTTTATATATAGAACATCAAAACTCATCATTTCACACATATGCAATTACATTACTAACAAAAAAATCCGCATGTGCAATCAATTCCAACTAATTTTTTTTTTATAAAGCAAGAAAAATTTGAAAACACAACTATCTCTTTGGGCAAATTTAATTATTTAACTAGATAACAAACATACAAATAAAAGTGATATGTTATATTTTTCATATAGCAAAAAAACATACACTAAATAACAAAAGTACATCACTAATTATTGCTCAAATATTATCATATGAAATACCACAAAAATAATATTTACCATCACTAATTACTGTTCAACATTATCATATAATTTTATTTTATATAATTATCCTATAGGGTAACGGGTACAAAATAACCTTTACCCGTACCCATACATGTTTAGCTAACCAAAAAATCATTACCCATATCCGATAAACAAACAAAGAAAAAACCTTACCCACCCGCCTTAACGAATACAGTACATTGATCACTGTAAAGAGCGACGGTTACTTTTAATATTTATAAACTTGATATTTTATCGGGTCGGATCGCAAGCGCGCAATCCTATCGAGTAATATAATCGAGTGTCGATCTGCAGGGAATAAGATCTACAGTCTTGAGCGATCAAAACACAATCCTTCAAAAGGCTAGACAAAATCTGAAAATTCGAGTTTGAGATCTGGTCAATGATCAAAGTATTTAGCGAAATATTAAAAGCAAGTAAAATAGATAGTGGTTTGTAGGGGTGTTCATTGGTTTGGTTCGATTGAAACCGAGCCGAACTAGGAAATCCAAAGTTTTATTTTAGTTTCAAGAATACAACCGAACTGAACTGTTTTAGCCGATCAACCGAACCGAACAGATCCAAAGTTGGTTTTGATAAGGGCGGGTGAAACCGTGAGAGAGGTTCGGCAATTTGACAGGAGGTGAAGGGACTAGAGTCTAGGGCAGGTAGAGGCGATGAGGCATGCCGCATGTGCAACTTAGTCAAAGAGAGGACGGGTTTGGTTATTGCTAGAGCTAGGGGTATGGGGAGTGGGGAAACGCAGCGCCATATGTAATAAGAAAATGAAAAGTTTAGTCGGTTCAGTATATTCAGTTTTGAAAATTTTAAAATCGAACCGAACCAAATTAATAAATCGATTCTAAAAAATGAACCAAACCGATCCAATAAACCGAAAAAACATAACCATTTAGTCTAATCTAAATCGGTTCGGTTCAAACCAAATAAACCGGACCCAATGAACACCCCTGGTGGTATGAATTTCTAGGGTTTTGGCATACCATTGTTACATCTATCCGTTTTGATTGTTATATCCCATTTGATGTAGATTTTTAGTTGTTTGTAAGAGAGTTTCTAATATGTACTAGTGGTTGCCGCTATCGTTGCACAATCACACTACCAACCGAGACTTCCCCATGGGGCTTGACTCGATTGGTGCAAGGAGATTTGTGAGTAGCCCAAAGTCACAGCCTTCATTTGATTAGGTTCCTTGATTGATCCTATAGGGTGTCCCCATGGTAAGGCAAAATAATGCGACATTCGTCTGCGAATGCCAATACTCCCATGTATACTTTTATTGTTCTAATTAAAGGTTTTCCCCGCTAAGGGCTCCACCAATAATTTAGTATTTTTATTCTTTCTTATCCTGACCTGACTAGCCTAACGTGACTAACTTCCGTGTGTGGCTGTCACAAAGCGGTCTAAACTAGTAAAACAAAATCAAGAAAGATAGAACATAAAGCGCAAAAGCAATCGAACAACAATGACTAAACTAAGGTCATTTAAAAATGTATATATCAAAATATAAAGAGTAATAAGGTTTACATGCCAACCCTAAGAATATAAACTCAGCTGCGGAACGACATGTTTACAAAGAAATAAGATAGATATACAACCATGCAATGAGTATCCTTCTTCTTATTATATTCACTCCTCTCTTCTTACTATAATAAAAACACTAAATGATCATAAACAATTTCTTCAACAGGCCTTATATAGGAGTGGGGGCGTCTGGAGATGAGTGGAGTCCAAGAAATCTGATTAGGAGACAGTTGTGTAGTTATCCTCAAAAGGGCACCTCGTATATGGTCCGTATAGAGCTATAGGTCCGTATTGACACTATGTCACTGCTGGATTATTGCATATTCGGCTAAGTCAGTGCCCGTAGCGGTTCTCTGGTCCGTATTGGACCATACAGACCGTAACAGCGACTAAAAGCCGATACTCCGTAATTCCGATCGACTCGATTCTTGCTCCGTATGATGTAAAATAGCCTCAAAACATAGTTCCTGCATTAAAACACAAAGTTGAAAAATAGTAACATGTTTCTCATAATAATTAAATATAAAATTGAAAAAATAAGAAAAAACCTAAGCCAATACCCTACGTAATTGACTCACACTTTGAGTGTGATCATACATATAGAGTAAACGGTTAAAAGGGTATCAACTATCATTGACACCCCTACATGTGTTTAACCGTATTGTATGCATATCCATGTATAAATTTAATGGATTAAGTTAACTAGTACTAAAAATATACTTCTTTATATAAATTATAGTAAAATGCTAGGAGTACAAGAAATTTACACCCATATTTTTTGTGAAATTTTATACTATTGATCCTCATTCTTTAAAAAAATAAAAAATTGTGTAGAATTTGAGAGAATTCTAGCATTTTAGAAATTTTTTTAATAAAAAAAATCAAAAACTCACATGTGACACTTTTTATTTTATATTATCTCTCTCACCCACCATTCTTATTAAAAAAAAAATTTGACTGTCATTCTATGAATTCCTGCCTCCATTCCTGTGTGGTTCATTCGAGTTTGCAGCCGGTAGAACACGTACCAAAATAAGCCCAGTACATGTTCGATCGGCTGCAGACTCGAATGCACATGTGGATGAACAAATTCTAAATTTGCTTTATTTATTTCAATAAAAAAAAGCATCTGTTTTGTTCTTCATCAGATTGTCTATTAACGTTTGATGACGTGCCTATGAATTTTCTCTGATTTCATACAAATATTGACGCGCTATTTTGTTCTGTCTCGATTTCCTCATTATTATCCCTGAGGCTAACTGTGTGGCGGATAGACAAAGATTGGTTCGAAGGTTTAACAATCTGCTTCATAAAAATTGTATCAGACACGACACGTACATAAAATTGAGATATCTCAGAGGATGCGAATTCATGAGCATGGTTGCATGGAGAATGTTTTCTCGCATCATGTGAATTCGCATCCTCTAAGATATCTCAAACTTTGTGTAACTTTTTGGAATATCTCAATCGTCCAAATACGTTCTGCACTAATCTCAAAGCTCAAATAATACTGCCCCCTTAGGTTCCCCCGAATAGCCACCGGACACGCCGGTCACACAAAAATTGAGATATCTCAGAGGATACTCACCCGCATCATGTCGCCTATACTGAATTTGTTTGATCTCCTGCAGTCCCCATGAAAACTGCACTAAGAGAAATCAGTTCAAAACACTTTCGCTATTCGCTACACCTAACATTACATAGCTACCGCCTTGCTTCAAAATACTGGGAAGACCTCGTGTCGTTGATTCGTGCATTCAAAATTGTGATTCTCCACTAGGTGCTTCAAGTTGCGGCTACGCCACAACCGTAATGTTACTGTTGTCTGTGGATGTCAGTTTATTGTTACTGGTGTTGTTAATATAGGAACACATATGTAAATTAGTAGTGTCAGAACTTGCGGCAAGTAGACATAAAATCACGGTATATTTTGTAATGTAATGTCACAGATTTGAATTTTTTTTTTTTGCAGTAATAACATCAATAATCTGTACTAAACAACAAATTTTTTTGAAGAAACAAAGAGAAAGCAACTAATTTGTTAGTCATATTTATGAGTTTAGAATGGCACATTATTAAGCTTCTTGCCTAAATTTTTTTTCCAGACCTAACTATATAAGCACTGAAGGTTTTACTTAGGCAAATGAGATGGAGACCTTTTCATATCTATCAGATAAATTCAGATTCAGAACGAAGCACTCTGATGTCATTCACATTGTCTTGGTTTCCAGTTTCTAAATTTATCTGCAAATGGGAAAAATTATAACGTAACTACAAAAAAATAAGCAAGAAAAGGCAAACTAAAGACAATAAATTTATGCAGAATGAATTAATTAGGATAAGGTTTGAATTGAAATGCTTGTACTATTATTGTTTTATTTTTCCCCATAAGTGGTATTACATATTGCTGATTGTATACAAGTTCGTTAACTAATTGCAATACAAACTCAATTAATAAGTGGAAACTTGATCGTTAATTGTAAAACAAATACTGGTACATGGAGGAATTTTAAATTTGTAATAACCTAAAAATATAATGGTAACTAGCCTTGAACAGAATACCACATCTGAAAATCATGTCAGTTTTTCTTTTCTCTTCAGGTGGTAATTTGTAATCAGATTACTGAGACATGAATGGCTTTCTGTACAGAAATACTTGAATTTCTGGTTTCACTGGTACTTTGGAAGCATGGGTTTGTACTGGTACCAGTGATGCTGGTTTCATTGGTACATTACAAGGCATGGATTTAGACGGGTACAAGGATACTACTGGAACAAAAGAAGAAAATACATTACATCACACTTGTTGCTGCAAACGAACTGAAATAGAAGGCTGTAGGAAAAATGAAACTAATAACACACTAAAGAAGGCATTTACCCTACAGTTATATATTGTTTTGCCCCAATAATCCCTAATCTACATCAGCAACTGTGAGGACATGATCTAATGTCGTGAGTAACAGTGTTAATATTATTTGTAGGCTGTGCAAGAATGATGGAATTAAGAAGACATTGTATGTCATACACCACATTAATTTTACAAAGTCTTGACCCTAATGCTACATTCTATAGATTCTTGTTTATAAAATGTGAGAATATTACAAAAGTGACAATCAACTTTATAAATGGGATATGCAAGAAATAAGTATGGCAAGCAAGTATAAGGTTTGTAGTGAATGGCTGATGCTGGCTAATGAGACTGAAATTGAGTTGATAAATGAATTGTTGAAATTAGGGGAGACCTGTTTAGAAACAGACTCTAAAAGTTATAAACCTGATGTTGCAACCTGCAGCATTTTTATAAATGAGCTGTTTATTATATCTTCTACATGAAAGGCATGCCATGTTAATTGACAAAAAAAGAAGAACTAACTTGATCTTAGTGAAAAACAAACTAAACAGTAATTCCATTAGCCAAAAAACAGAAGAAAACAAAATGGAAGTCAGCATTCTACCTCTGTGCAAGAGAGGTGTGATAGAGAGACCAGCAAAAGCTCAGCTTACAACCAATGCTGTAATGAACAGAAAAAACAGCACGAATGTTGAGAAATGTACAAATATTATTGTTTGATAACCAATATATGAGAGAACATGAATCATAGAGAAGTGTATTATAATATTTATTTTGTAGAGAGAACATATTTGAAATTTAAAGGGAAGTAACATTATAAATTTAGCAAAAGTAAAATTTAAAATCAATCTTTCATTGGAGTTTCTTTTAATTTCTTTCGTGGTTTTTCTTTTAATTTCTTTTTCTTATTCTTATTCTTTAGAAAGGTTATAATGTAATAATACACATGAATCATAGAGAAGATAAAAGGAATTGCTATATTGTTACTATCAAGGGCAGTTTAGGAAATTTTGCAGTAAAAATTATAAATCCCAAACGGTTTTGAATATATGAAATTTGTACAGCATATAGAACATGTATAGATGTATATATTTTTCATTTTTACAGATTGATTTGAAGTAATATAGTGAGAAGATTAATCATACTTACATTCAGAGCACCAAGCGCATCCCTCATACTTCCATTCAGACTGCTTCTCATTGTGCGTTTGCCCAGCTCCATGGTACCTTTTGTCATCATGGCAACAAATTCATCGTAGTCAATTCACCCATCCTGTCCAAAAAGAAAACTGTTATAAATAAATAAATGAAAAACAATACATAACATATAAGGGTACTGATTAACTGATGACACATTCGCATCCCTTCGTACATGACCAATGCACATAAAAATCCAATGGGATATCTAAAAAGTCACCAAATGACCTTGAAAAAAAATATAATAGTTAATACGTAGTAAAGAACCATAACCATGAAATATGAATTTCACCTATGCCCTTCTAGTTCTAGATTTTATATTTATGCGTATTATTGTGTAACTAAACCTGTGCTGCAGAAGATGGTACATAAGGGGAGGGTGGTCGGACCTGACCAGCCTCCATTTACTTGCTCCAGAACACTAAATTTTGACAGAGAGACGAGGGGGGAAGAGGCGAACTCTATATACAAACTATCCAAATTTTTACCATCAAATTAGGTTGTATGGTGTAGTTTCTTAATGTATTAAGAGAAGGTCTAAGATGTAGTTTAAAGTATTAATAGAAGGTCTAAGATGTAGCTTCTTAAGGGCACCAATTTGCCCGTCATTCATCAATGTCAAAATGGCAACTTAGACCTCTTATTTCATAGTGCAAAATGGCAACTTGAAGAGTAATTTACCAAGCAGCCCCTTTGGGGTTTGGGAAGCTTGTTTTCTAGCCCATTGGTGCAATAACTGAGACACAATCGACCTACATTCTGTCTCAAACTTATAAACAAATATTCAGAAAAAGAGAAGAGGATTCTGACCTCGAAAAAGAGTGAGGCTTCAGTTGGATTTGATGAAGTAAACTTATTTCATTACTGCAAATAATGAGCCTGAGTGCTTTAATATTATTGGTGCCAGCATTCTATATCATAATACTTCTTAATTTCAACCTTCAGGCACATCGGCACAGAGAATACCTTGCCAGTACGTACAAGTATCAGTGAGCATAATCAAATAATACCAGCTAATTGTGGTTTAATTATCGGCTGGTATTGGATATGACCAATGTCACCCGAATTTGTGCTCTTAGGAAATCTATTTATAATAACGAAAAAGGAAACTAAATCAAGGTAGGAGGAATTGTTGGCAAGAAACCAGTACCTTCGGTTGGCGTGTCGCCACTTCGATACCGACGGAGCGAGGAGATTATTGTCGAACGAAGAGGAGAGGGAGGATTGATTTGTGGCAGCTATTGGCGATGGGGGCAGACGGCAGTGAAGTAGGGAGGCTGGGAGGGACAGTGGGGGCACGCGTCGGTCAATCGCAGAGGCACGCGTCGGGAGGACTGACTCCGTGGCAACCGCATAAAGGAAGAGAGCGAGCGGCGAGAGACGAAATCTGCATTTTTTTGGGTAAAATCGCGTGAGACGCCGAGGCAGTGGTCGGTGGGTTGAAGATGACGAACAGAAGCGTCACTGTAAACTAATCTGATCCGTGGAAACCACATCAGGCGGATTAAATATAGTGTGACACTGTTCATTGCTGACGTCACCGATATCCAAAATTTACCGAAATTTTTATAAATATACAAAATCACTAATTAATTTAACAATCTATACATTTTTTATACTTAATTTCAAATCTATCTACACCGATTACAAAATAATCGGTTACAGAGTATCTAACCGATTATATAGTGATCGGTTCCAGGAATATTAAACCGATGACAAACTCATCCCTCCCAGAACCAATGACATTGTCATCGGTTTCAGACTAAGAAACCGATTAATTTGTCATCGGTTCTTTAGTTAGCTGGTAGGTGAGTAAGAGAGGTTCTTTTTTTTTTTTTTTTGATTCATTCACTATGCCTTACACTCACTTCAATAGAGAATACCACGTGTCAATAGGGAATAGTGATTATGACAAAATTCAATAGGGAATTCACTTCAATAGTCTATCTTTAAAACGCTGGCAGGAAATTTCTGGACGTATTCAACATTTTGCATTTAATTTATGTACCACGTGCTTTTGTTCAAAATAAAGTCACCTAACAGCTAACCAATAATTTGCTTTGTTATCGGTTCGAGGAGTATTTGTAGGGCATACCCAGAACCGATGACAATGTCATCGGTTCTAGGGGTTGAAGCCAATGACTTTGTTATCGGTTCTGGGTGGGTTTATTTTGTCAGCGTTTTTGAAACAGATTATTATGTGATCGGTTGTGGCTCTTAAAACCAATGAGCTTGTCATCGGGGTAGGTAATTTTTGAATTCCGATCAAAATTGTATAGATTGTTAAATTAATTTGATGTTTTGTATATTTATAAAAATTTCGGCAAAATTTAGGTATTATAATATCCTAAAAATAAATTTTAATAATGCATGCAAATGAATTATTAAATGCATGCTTTTTTTTATTTTATTTTTTCATTTTTTGTTAGAGACCATTGTAACTAAACAGTATAATATATTTATACTTTATTAATTCTAATGTTAGAGCAATAGCGATAATAAAGTATTAATTAAAGTGTGTTATACATGCTCGCTACCAATAATGAATTATTTAAGACGAAACTCTAAAAGATATAACATTCTTTCAGGATTGTTATAAAATTTCCGTTAGAAGCACAAAGCACTGGATATTTTTTTTTCTCAAGATCAAATTAATCAATATTTGAAAATGTAGTATTAATATTTTTGTTAAACTTTTGACCCAATAAGATATAATGGAACATTCAAACAACCTCGCGAGATCTTTTCTTAATCTTTACATTGTTGTCAATAGTTTGTTAGCTTAAGAAAATAATCAAAGAAAAATAATGGACGCTGGAACCCAAAAAATTAAGAGCATCTCCATTTCTAGTACTAGAGAGTTTCTAATCTGATGTAGTAATTTTTAATTCAGTTTTAGAGATGTGGGGGAATTTCTTATTTATAAATTATGCAATAAAGTTGTTTATAAACTTCACACTGGTTAAATGATTGGCTCAAATGATTTCTTCTTTTTAATTTATTACTGACGTGGCTTAATAGAAACTCTAAAATTAATTTCAGAAATGTGAGACAGTGAGAGTTAGAAACTTTAGAGACCTTAATTTCTAAAAAATAATTAACAGTTATTTAGAAGAAACTCATTTGAATTGCTGGGATGTAGATGCTTATGCATGCAAATAATTATTGTCATAAAAAAAAGATAACGTTTTTAAGTATGTCCATCTTGTAAATAAAATATGTACATTAAAAATTGCAAAAAATAAAATAACGGACGCTGGAACCGATAAAAATAATGCATGCAAATTAATTATTGTGTTACGAGAAAAAAAAAAGATAAGTTTTTTAAGTATGTCCATTTTGTACATAAAATATTCACATAAAAAATCCCAAGGAAAAAAAAAGAATACTGCAAGAGTTAGATTTGAATTATTTTATTACTCTACGTACCCTTCAAGATATTTGTAAACAAAAACTATTTGATTGATTTCGATGCATTATTTTCCATGCTTCTTATGTCCATCAAAATAAAGCCGAAAGATATCACAAGCTTTTAAAAGCGATTGTTCTTTTTTGCAAAATTTATTTTGATGTTCTATTAGTTTTCAAAAAGTAAAGGCAACACAGGCACAAAGGACATTCGAAAGCACCCCAACAAAGACACAAAAAAGTATATTAAGATACAACCAATTGTTATTATTTATTTGTGGGCTAACTTTACGTAACAAAAGCTTCAACTTGATTAGAGATATTATAAAATGATTACGGTACTTCAATTTGAAGTCATGATAACTTAACAAAACCGATAATTGTTGAATAGTTCTTTCAAAAAAATAATTGTAGAGATACTTTATTCCAAGCAATTAAAATACATCATTTAATTAAAACACTAACAGCAGTATCAAGATATAGCAAACAGAAACATAATCAAATTTCCCCTTTTTCCAACTAGACCAGTATTTTATTTTCCTGTTTGACCAAAGTAGAATTCGACAAATCAACAAAACAAAGATACGAAACTATTATTCAACAGCTATATTTAGTTGTCAGTAAAAAATACTTAGAAAATTTTCAAGTTATCTTGGCCACGTTGAGAGACTTAAACTTCTAGTTTCAGAACTTCTTTGACATAGATGCATAATTGCATATTCCTATTCTCGAATCGTGTTAACCATTTACACACAAACCAATTAGAACTATCGTCCATTAGAAAATGTTAGTGGAACAATAAAAATAGAGAAAAAATGTAGGTTTAATGGACATCAACTTATTTTTGGGTCCAATGCGCTTTTAAGATTAGTTCGCCCCCGCTCTGAGTTTTGTGCGCTCGAATTTTAAAGCGAATAGATGGCTCCGGTACCCATCGAACCCAAAAGTACATTCGATGCCCATCAGAGCTCATAAAAAATAAGAAGACCTACAAGAAAATAGGGAAAGATAACAAAAGCTGGAAAATATGAGAAAAGGAACCCTAAAAGACAATTGAATCCAAATTCCAAATGCAAGATCACATGCTATCTATCAATCATTCGATCTAGTTGTTATACAATAACTAATGCAACGTATCATCTAATACATTAATCGTAGCATTTCAGTACAAATCCAACCAAAGTTTGACAAAACCTGTCTTTTAATCATCTCAGTAACACACTTATGTACAAATTAAGGGTACAGAACTCTTTTAACTTGCCACAATCCCCTTGGAGAATAAGAACCACCATGTTCTTATCCTCCAAACAACAGCCATAAATCAGTAGTTCACCATACATTTCTAAAAATAATCAACCAAGCACAAATAATAGTTGCATCTTGGTTCCAACAAGAAATAAAAAACAAATCAAAATTAATTTTACAATTCTTCTCTATACTCTTTTGTTTTTCTTTTGGTAAATTTAACCAATAGGACTCTAAGATAAGCAACAACCAGGGCATCGTACAAGACCGTTCTCATTACATCTCTCGCATCGACGCCATCGACCCTCTAATTCTTCCTCGCAAAAGATTTTTCGGCTTCCATTGCAGACCCTGCAAGGCACGAAGCGGTCCCCACCACAACTGCTACAAACATAGGCCGGGTCTTGACCAGCTGCACCTTCTAGAACCTTTTGGAGCTCTCCAGTTTCATGCAAGTGTTTCACCTCGTCAGCACCACCTATCAGCTTGCCATCCACAAATAGTTGAGGTAGGGAGACGGGCCTATGATGAGATGAATTGAATAAGCTTCAAGTTAGAAACAGTTTATTAGACTTTTTCAAACTAATAAGATAATAAAATTGCCCAGTGAAAGTTCTTAATGACATATATTTGAAGCTCTTCAAGTTGCCAAAGATCAAAACTTTTTTCAAACTGAGTATTCTATTGATGATCAACTGCGGAGAAGCAAATTAAAGCATAAACACCAAGCTTCAGCTTACTGGAAGTATGAATGTCACTCAGACATCAATTTTTTTTAAGAGTAAGAAAGCTCCTAGAATGAGAACTTTCATTCCAGCAGCAATTCTAATATCTAATATTCTGATCTCGTTATACACTGCCACTTCCTGATTAAATGAACCTATTTAATAGAAGGGTTCAGTAGAGAATTGCCCTTATTGTTTAAATTCGATCATTTGAGGCTAATTCCATCAAAAAGCAGAAATTTTATTCCAATTCAATTCATTAAAGAGGAAATCGATAAAATATTACACAAAAGAGAAGAAACATCATACCGGCCGTACGACCTAAGGAGGTTCTGAAGCTCAGTTCGGAAGGAAGAATCCATGGAGAGGTCCTTTTCATCAACCGCTACACGAAAACCACGCAAAATCGCTCTGACAGCGCGACAATCCTCAAAAGTGCGTCTAATTCCGCGGAGAGAGGTAAAGTACAGCACGACAGGCTGAGGCTTGCGCTGACGTGGCGGTTCGTCGGCCAGAAGCCGCCGCCAGAAGGGTTTTCCAGCGGTGGCGTTTGTGGAGCGGTGATGATACGTCAGCGATCGCGCCATGTGAGGCTGATGATTGTTGTAATTGTGATGGTGGTGGTAGTATTGCGGTTTCTTCCCGCTGCTCGATTCCATGGCAATTAGCTACAAGTTAGCTGATCAAAGATGCTTAATTACAAAATAAAATTGATCGGATATGAATTGCGTAGCTTGATTGGGAGGTAAGGGGAGATGGAGGAGAAAGGAACCGAAAGGGGGGACAAAAACGAGTAAAGAAAAAAAGCTCGGGATACACCGTACACGGGATGTGAATTTGGTTAAACTGTGAAAGACGAAACGAGAGGAAAGAGAAAACGTTGTGGTGCTTTTAGTGTTGTTAACTTGTTATATTTTTGGAAAAACATAATTCATAGACCTATGGTAACTCAAATTTTCAATTTGAATCCAGACCGTCGGATTTGCTTTAGCACGAACATTAAAGGAGAACATGCAATCCACTAATTCTGATCGGACGGTTTGAATTCAAACTCAAAAAATGAGTTACCACAGAGGATTTGGAGTTGTTTTAATTTCGCTTCTTAGCACGCAAAGGGGACCGATGGCGCATGTTTGGCGTCGCACCAGTGGGACGACACGAATTCTCACTGACAATGCATAGCGTTTATTGCCGTCCGATTCACGCTGTTGCACGAATCTTTACGCGAACTATTCACGGTGACTCAGGACATCATTGGGCCTGAGATAGGCCCAAGTTTGTATGGGTTTGATATTTGGAGTTGGGCCTAGAAGGAGGTATTATTGCAGTTTTACAGGTTAAGCCGTTAAGGGTCAGATTATGACAATTTTTTATGCTCGTCTTCAATATATAGCCGAACTGATACACGAAGGTGTCAAACTAGTTGATTAAAATAATAAATTCAGTACTAAGAAATGGATTGATCATAGTGCTTCTACTACTAAGAATCAGTGTTGTAAAAAACGTCTGTTTAGACCGATTAATCGACTGATTATTCGTTGGCGGTGACCAAACTGTTATGAATTTTCCCGACTAATCGGCCGATTATTCCCGATTATAGCTGATTATTTCCAATTATTTTTGATAAATCGTCCGTTTGACGAGTGCACACTGTTATTTATAACACTGCTAAGAATATTGGTTCTGCTAATGGAGGCCAAATCGAACTAAGTCCAGAAGAAGAATGTGATGAAAGCAATGTGGAAGAGGAAGATGAATAGACAATGATTACAATTTTTTGCTCACAACAACATTAAGAACAATAGAACACTCAAAAGTTTAAAGGGCAAATTGGTCAAATTCCGTTATGTGCATTGGTTGATACTTGATAGCGAGAGTACACATTCATTCATCAATCCTTCTATTGTTCACAACTTAAAACTAGAGATTAAAACAACCAGTAAGGACAACAAATGGTGAAAATATGACTTCTAACACAGTTTGTTGAGAAATGAATTTTCAATTTAACAACATGAATTTGAGGCAGACCTAAGAGTCCTTGATGTGTCTCTCTATGGTTTAATTAATATTGGGGATTGACTGGTTTGATCCCATGACCATAGATTGGAAAAAGGGAAGCAAAAAGATGAGGTATAAGGGTGATTCTGTAATCTTACAGTAGAGGAGGCTACAGCTAAGGTGAAACTATGTGAGCAAACAATAGACCTTAACAAAGAGAAAAAAGAAAGTTAAGTGATAGTAGCACATCTATTCAACCTTGAAGGACAGGTAAAAACAAGAAACAGCAAATTTTAAGTACCAAGAACTGTTCAAGGAACCTACTGAGCTACCTTTACAGAGAGCAATTGATCACAAAATGCCTTTACAAGATTATGCAAAACCTGTGAATTTAGGAATGGGATTTGCTGCGATCCGAATAGTGTGAGTAACTCTAAAATCTCTGTTTTTCCAAATCCAGCCATCCAATAATTTCTGGGCACGTATCTCAAAACAGCTGATTTTACTGTTCACAAATATCAAAACAATTCAACAGTTGGATTTGGAAAAAGAATCACAGCAGATTCGGATCCGTGAATTTAAGGCCCTATAGATCTTCCTAATTTTTTTTTTTAAATCCTTCGCAGAGGCTCAAAATCGTGAGGAGGAATCGAACTTTCAACTTTTGAATAACTAACAGTTCTAGGATTTTTTTCTAGCCAACTATGCTACCTCTCCTTTCAGTCTTCTTATTTTCAGAGGTTAGAAAGTGAGAAAATTGTCAATGAATTACTCAAAAATTCTCTTATACTCTACAAACCCATACCTACGTATAATCCTACTAGTAAAGAAAGTTTATCTCCAATCCAAGCCCATACTCATACAGTCAAAGAGCTTTATTATAGGAAATTTATCAAGGATTATGGTATAATCTGCCTCTCACTGAAGTACGATCAGCTTTTAATCATTTAAAAGAAAGTATGACACAAGCTCTTGTGCTTTCACTTCCAGATTTCACCAAACCATTTATCATAGAGACTGATGCACGTAGAGATGGCATAGGGGAAGTGCATAGAAATCCAATTGCATTTTTAAGCAAAAAAACTTAGCATTAAAAAATCAGAATTTTCGACATACGAAAAAGAGTTACCTGCCTGATTTGTAGCAGTAACAAAATGAAGGCATCATATGGGGGGAATTCATAATAAGAACCGATCACAAGATTAACACTTCTACCCAACACAAATGCACAAGTTTAATAGAGTTTTGAGTATGTGATTGGATACAAAAAAGGCTGTGAAAATAGAGTTGTTGACGCCCTTTCAAGGAAAGAAGAAGGGAATTTGTTGAATTTAATGCAGAAATACATAGCAGTGCAATGGTGATGCTAGATTGAAGGATTGGGAAAACAAATCAAGGATGACAACTCAAAATACTGAAGATCATATCATCTCAACCACAATTTATCTCAGCAAAGGTCGAACTATAAAGCTTGGGAACACAACGTATACAAGGGTTTATTTCGCTCCAATTCTTTCTTTTTTTTCCCAGCCCGACCATGGCTTTTATTGCGTGCTCGGTGCTCCCCTCGCCTGTTCCCCTGCTGCACGCGACTTCCCATCGCTGCCTCCTCTGGTTACTGGACACTTTTTACCAGCACATTCCTTCAGACACTGTCATTCAATACATCCGTTTCCCGGACGCTCATTTTCGGCATGCCCGTACTACTTTCTGAGATCTAAATTTTGTTTTAAATGTTGCAAAAAAGAAAGCAAGTGGACACTCGCTACCTGCTAGAAAATACAAATACATGGCCTCAGGAGGGTTGCAATTAAGGCCCAACCACTAATAATTGTCATTTATATTTACCAAAACAAATTACACCATGGTTACTTTTACCCAGCTTGGCTTCTGCACAATTCTTTGCAATCACCACATATTCTTGACCACCAAAACCTCAGACATTGTGAAAACAGAACTAGCACAAGATATAAATGTGAAACTATTTTCTAAAGAACTGTTTATATATTGAATATAAAAAAGTAGTTACATGTAACGAACGATGTTGTTGATTTTAAAGAGTACAAGTAATGCCTAAAACCAGAAAATGGCTCTTCCACTTTGTATAGATATTACTAACTTGACAAAACTTGCAATTATTTCTTTTCTGTCTCCAACATAATTCAGACGAAGCTATTCAGTGTCTGCACCATCATTTAACCACCATCCAACATGACAGTGCACCAGATCATATGCCAGTATGCAATCTTTCAAAGGAACAGGTACGCTTGAACTAAATTCAGGTCAGTAAGAACTTTTGTTCCCTTCAGCAATTAAAAAATGCAGATTGCTCTCTATAACAGGGGACCCTGTACTGGATTGAACCGGCCTTGATGCATTCTCTTGGGCCTTTCATTGCTGAGCCTCGGTCGCTCTGCAGATGGAGCCCACCCCAGGATACCAGCCGAGTTGCTAGGCTCTGGTATTCTACTCCCATTATTCATAGCAACTGGCGGGTAAACCAAATTCAACGGTGGTTGAAGCGCATTTGAATCCATTACTGGGTCAGATCTTCTTCGCCTCTTCCAGGCTTCTGACACACCAGCATTTTGGTTTTGATTCCTCTGGAAAGCACCATCTGTCATTGCTGCTGAATTCTGGTTGAACTGACGTTTCCTCCTATTAAAAGTCTGGAACTGAGTTCCATCGCCGTTATAATGGGATGGGCCAGCCCCTCCTTCAGCTTGATCCTCCTTGACCTTGGAATAGATGTCGTGCAGTCTTTCTCCAGTTAAGTTGGAGTATAATGAGACATAGTTCCACAATCTCATTGTCATCCCTAAGGTTTATTAATAAAATAAATCAAGAAATTTCCAAACAAAAGACCATCAAACAGAGACTTTTATTTTGTCGTGCCAGTCTGGCCTTGTAGTAAAGGAGTACAAACAAACAAGTTGAGGAGAATTTCCTAGTTGATTAGAGCATTTGTTACAATAACTTTCCTATTTAATGCTTGGTTTTCCATCAGACTGAACAGAGGCTAAAAACCCTTGACATAAACCTGGATCACAGGATGCCAATGAGAGTTAATATACTGAACGGTTCATTGAACCCTCAAAAAGTTGATTTCAAGCCATTGTAACCCCCTCACCAAGGGACCCACACTTCTGTCATAAGCAATCAATATTTTAACAGTACAAGAAGAAAAAGTAAATATATATATTGTTTAGCAAATGGAAATAATTGTGTTGAACTCACTGTTTTGCTTGTAGGATGCCCCGTGTTGCTGCACAACACTATCAATCTTTGTCCCAATAAGCTGTATGTACTTTCTAATCCTAGAAAGAACCTAGATGCACCAAATTGAACAAAGTAAGACCAATGTAAAATATTAAACCACATTAATTACCAAATGAATACACCGCAAGTCCAGGAAAAAAAATTAAAAGACCAAACCTTTTCCTTGGGGAGATCTACACTAGTGGTCTGCAACCTCTCGAGGCGCTTCAGTGTTTCTTCTTCATCCGCCATTACATCAGCACACCATTCCCTCCATTTATCCTCTTTATTCTGGCGATACCTGGCCTCAGGTTCGGAATCTGATATCTCGCCTTCCTCTTTCACCTCTGGCTCTTCTGATTCACGTTTATTGTTCTCATCATGGTTTAACCTAGAACTCCTCCTAGACGATTCAGGTTTTAAGCTCTCCTTTAGTCGCCCATTTGAAACCCTTGATGAATTCTTGGTTTCAGCCTTAGCCGCTTTGCGAGAACCACCCTTTGCTTTATCCTTACTATTGTTATTGGCAGTTTTTGCAAATTCCTGAAAAAGTTCGCTTCATGACTAAAAGTTGGATACTCCAATTATAAAGGAATAAAAAAACAAAATTCAGTGTAATAAGAGCTAAAATAAACAAAAGACACAACTAGGGGTGTTCATCGGTTCGGTTCGGTTCAAACCGAACCGAACTAGGCAAACCAAAGTTTTAATTCGGTTTCAAAAATAGAACCGAACCGAACCGAATTAGCATTGCAACCAAACCGAACCAAAATTTTATTTCGGTTTGTTCAGTTCAAACCAAAATATATCAATTTTTTAATTTAAAGCAATTGTTTTGTAATAAACCGAAGTATATTAAGAAATAAATTGGAGTATTAAGAAATAAATCGGGATATTAAGAAATAAACCGAATTATTTAAAGCAATTGATTAAGAAATAAACCGGAATATTAAGAAATAAACCGGGGTGATCCGGACCAAATTCATAATATATAAAAGTTCGGTCGGTTCGGTTTTAAAAAGCAAACCGAACCGAACCATTAAACCGAAAAAACCGAACCGTTTGAACCGATCTAATTCGGTTCGGTCCAAAACCGATTAAACCGGACTCAATGAACACCCCTAGACACAACACCAAAGGGAAAAAACACTAGCACACACTTTGAAAATAAAAATGTAATTAATGAGGAAGAGCTATAAACTCCATGCATAGTAGATAAAACAAAACTTAATTAACTGGTATGGAAAGAGGCAATATTCGTAAAAAGAACTGAGAATGCAAAAGGGAGGCAAAAAAGGAAAAGTATATTACTATTTTATATTATTATTACTGCAGCTATTATAATTTTAATATGGTGTCATTGCAATCCTTGTTATAACATACTATATTATCTGTGTTCTCTGTTATTGATAAAAAATGGAAAATAACAAAAATCATTGATATCCGTACCCTCTTATTATTAACATTAACAATTATATTTAAATTATTGCTACTGTGCTTATTATTAATTATTCTAGGGTTTTTTATTTTGTCTCCTCCAGGCACCAACATTGCTCAAAATCACTCACTTACAATTAGTATTTGATTTTAGTTTAAGGATAATTACTTATTTTAAGGTTGTGACACAGAGTAGTTAGCTAGCATTTTCATAATTCTACAATAAGACAATTTTCTCTACACAAATTGAGAAGAAAAAGAGAATAAAATACCTTCACGAGGAGAGCACTGGCACGGTTATCTAAGTTAGGAGCACGAGGCAAAAAAGTCTCACGGTCTCCTAGTGTTGCTGGAGCAATTTTCTTTGTCAACTTGAGCCGGGAATCCAGCCTTATCTTCTCCCAATTTCCATATCCATGATAATGTATGCCCAAGAGCAACCTAGCATCATCAACTACAGTTGTTTTTTCAATAAAAAGTACCAGAATGGGAAATGACAATAATTTCTTCAGCACTTTAACTAGATTCAAAATCCCACTCTAAGGGAGCTATTTAGGTCAGTCAGGTCCTGGAAGCCATAATCGGACTTAGACCAGCCAAGTGCACATTCCCTAAAGTGAAACCTCTGAATTTCTGAGTTGCTGCTATTAAATTGGCAATAACAAATTTCGAACTATAGTGAAGTAAGGGTTTAATCCATTTTTATTTACAAAATCAAGTAGTTTGGATATTGTTCATATACTTCTGATGAAAAACACTGGAGTAGAAATAGCAGCTCTATCAAAGAATTCCAGTCTTAATACCCTCCTAGTTATATATTGATATGGCTTAATGGTAAGTTATTAGGGAATGGTCAAAACAATACTGTATAGACAAAAGAGTGTTTTGAAAATTAAGAATATACATTTTTCAATTTCATCTGCAAGTACCATAAAAATAATTGGTAATGCAGACCAATAGTATAAAAATCAAGGGTGATTCAAAGAGGAAGTGGTGACAGCACTTACTTGAGGTCCACCCACAACTTTTTGACCATTGGGGAGTTTTGTGTTGTATCATCAACCTGAACTGGGTGACTGGATCTTTATACCGAGCAACACGCTTTGCCAAAAGCTGAAGCTCCTCCAATCGGGCTAGCATTTCGTAGGCTTTGACAGGGACACCAAAGAAATCCAACAAAGTTCCCTGCATAAACAAAAATATCAAGGAGATTTGTAAGAACCGAAGCAATCAAAACACTTGAAAGAAAGCTGATAATGGATTGACAGATTTGAGGCCAGCAAGATAATTAGATAGTTCCATTCTACAAGAAATCTCAACCTGGACACACCTCCCTTGAGTACCAATTAGTCTCTCCAGTCAAGTAATAGATCAAAACAATGTGGCACCTCAACAGACAGTGTACAGCAGCAGCATAGGTAATAGGGTCAAGTTCAAACCTGTTGAACTAAACCCGACTTGCTAGCTCATCAAATTAGTCAAAAATAGGTGGGGCTGGGTCAGCATTGCTTCCTACACAAAGGAATTGAGGAATATGCATACCTTTACATCTGAATTTTCTTTGGTTGCTTCTTGGCAACCATCAATCAGCAAGTCCAATAATTCAATCTGAGCCTCTGGAGGGGCAGTTTCGACTACACCCCCAGCTTCAGCCACAATTAAGTCAATTTGACTTGGATTGCCAAATTTCTTGACCTGCATGAATACTACGAATAAGAACTCTGAAAAATTAAGGAAAAATAAGAAATAAATAGAACAAAGAAGCATGGGGCCAGCAGACAGGCCACGGTTATAAACATGCTTAGTTGAACTTTTCTGTAAAATGATAAAGAAAGCTACTACAGATAAATGAAAAAAAGATGCATGATTTTAAGCTGGTTAAAATAGTACAGTTACAAAATTTTGAAATGGGCAGCCTGGAAAATTCTAAAGCGAGTCTGATATACTAGAATACTCTCATGGTTTAAAATGGACAGTCTGGAAAATCCAAACCACTGGACACACTGCTAGAATTTAAGGGGGCAGGGCAGTTGTTTTATTCACAATCAACAGCCCAGATGTTGCCCACACCAATGAATTACTCTAGTGGATGGAAGTTACAAAGGCAACAACTGATAGAATAAAGCAATTACACATTTCCAAAAATAATTTAAGAGACATTACTGCGCGAACAAAGTGGGATGCATCTTTCTTCGTCAGGTTGCCAAAAGACCAATCCCTCACATGTGCAGAAGCTCCCTCAATAAAAGGCGCAGAAGAAAACGAAGCATCAGCAACCCTGGCAGATCGCCTCTTTGGCTTCTCTCTAAATTCGCTATTCTTACTCTTCCTGCCAGTGGGTTTTTCAGGTGGGTCATTTTCAACATAACTTCGGTTGTTTCTTGCAGCTCGAGGCGCCAAAATCTCCTAGAGCATCAATGAGTAAAGCAGTCAGAAAGGGTACTTACCTTGAATGACACCTTAGATAGAACCATTCTTAACTTCAGTTGAGAGTTGGAGGACAAAGCAAAACAGTCTGGAAAAAAAGTGGTACAGACCAGGCAGTAAAATACTTTTGCGCCTATCCTTCATTTTAAATATAGGATCCAACAAATACAATTACAGTACATAATAAAACTGACCAAATATTGCAAGTCATAGCTTCAGCACAATGTTTTTTTTTTTTCTTTCCCTGTCTTGATTTTCAGCACAAGCTTAAGAAATGGGATCCAACATAATTCATTTGCGCCTTTTCTTAATTAACAACACTAGGTTTCAGCACAATTTCAGTACGTACTAACTCAGACCAAATATATGCCTTGTTTGGCGATTTAAAGAGCTGTACTTAATCCTAAAACAAAACAGTGGTAGTTTTATGTAGAAGCCAGCAATATGAGGTCCTGGATATGTCAGTACCAGTACGGCACAGCTTCCAGGTATCTATAAGTACTCTCATTTGATAACAATTTACAATTATGTTAGCTTAATTCTTACATCAGCATGTTCAACAGGTCCTGGTTGTATCAACCTACTCCAGAATGTGGCATCATCTTCAGCACTGCAGAAGTTGGCAACCTAAAACCAAACAAAAAGAATCTGACACTTTATTCTTATCTGTTACCAAGTAAGATTATCCCATTTGACAAAAAAAAAAAATTTACTAAGATTATCCATTGAGGGAATTATCCTGCAGTCATGAAACTTTAGTCATATCTGTTACTTAAAGAGTTCCTCAATTAACATACAATAAAGCTTTCCATTAGAGATGTTTGTGTGGAAATTACAAAGACATTTGGTCCTGATCAGGTTGTACCTGTGATTCTCAAAAAATTTGTTATGTAAATTTGCATAGTGAAGGTTGAAAACACTACTTGCCTTGAAAGCACTTAGCAGTTCCCTTCCAGCCTCCCCTTCAGCACTTTTTGTTTCAATCTTTTCAGCCCTCTCAAGAATTTCATCAATATCCATGCTTTCCAGTTGTTTCTTAGTGTCCTCATCATTCTTCTCCTCCTTAAACAACTCCTCAGCTCCAAACCTCAAAATTGCAGAAAGTTCATTCTGCATTCAGAGAAGTCAGCAAGAAATCTAAAAGCTTACAAAGATATAGGGTTGTTAAGCTTATCAGCTCAGGTATTCAACCAAGTTAATTCATGATGTAATGATTGCAAATGCAAAACAAACTGATTAAAATAAGTTGACCAAGCATGACCCGTTGACCAACCAAGTTAATTCATTTACTTCACCCGCCATGAGACAATTATCACCGGAACTGTTTATCCAGACGCCAGTCAATATAAACCATAGGATGATAGGTTTTGCTTGTTAAAATGGTGCCAGATCATGTCAAGAAGGCAATTATCAAGTTAAATGGGTTGACACCCATGTTTTCTTCAGACGCTCCACTCTGGTCTTTATTTTAACAAAGGACTAAGCCATTCGTGCTCTAGTATAACCTGAACCATTTCATATCTAATAACTTGGCTAGCTTGATCTTCACAATGGCTTTGGATCTCTTTTAGCAAGTTTTTGCAAGTATAATTGATGAGGATGTAAACGAAAGAAACACTGGAGCTCAACTTGCCTTGTCAAACATTGAGTTGCCTTTTTTATTCTCGTTCTTCTCAAGCCTGCCCTCAGCATTAAGCTTCTGAATTACTAGGTGATCAAGAACCTTCAACAGGAGAAAAAAAAATAAGACTTTAAAGAAATAAAAAAAAAAGACATTCTGCTATTAAAGTTGTTGTCATACAAAAAGGGAAGCCTTACCATTTTCTGCTTAGCACGCTCCAAGATATCTTCTTCAACGCTCTTGCTAGTCACAAAACGATAGATGTTTACAGTATCTTGCTGACCAATCCTATGTGCCCTACTCATTGCCTATGAGACATTAAAGAGATTACAAAAAGCTCAAATACATAATTCTTGCAACTTATATGGGTTGGAATGGAAGGCTCAAGGGAAGGTCAGGTGCTCTTCTTTTAGATGTTTAACCACGACAGTAAGCACTGATGAGGTGGCTACCTAACAAACTAATTTAGTTGATTAAAAGAGAATACACAGATGGTCCCAACCAAAAAGGCATTGGAGACTGTCGATTAACTTCAGAGAAACAAAACATTTCCAATGTATACTCATAGGCCAAGAACAATGACATCAAAGCAAAACATAAAGGTACAGCACAATTGTTTGGTATATGCTTACTGCTTATTCGCCCATACTGAAATCTGAACTACCAAAATCATACAAGCATAATTATATTTTCAGTTTCTCAGGCCATGACTTGGTCACCTGAGCAGGCCGCTAGATGATATCACATAGTTAAAAGCAAATATTACCATGGTAGCAACTGCCAAGCATGGCTATCAATTAAAAACTAAGGAGACAGAGAACAGATGCGGCAATTAACACCTGTAAGTCATTCTGGGGATTCCAGTCAGAGTCGAAAATAATGACAGTATCTGCAGTTGCGAGATTGATTCCAAGTCCACCAGCACGTGTGGAGAGGAGGAAGCAAAAGTCTTCACTACCTGGTGCATTGAAGTGCTCCATGGCCTGGTGCCGAAGATCGGACCTAGTACTACCATCCAGCCTCTGGAACTGGAATCCCCTTAGGGATAAGTACTCTGCTAATATGTCCAGCATCCTAACCATCTGTTTGTACCAAGAAATAATTGCAGTTAAACAACAACAAACAGAAGATAAAAATATTTACAGTGTAGTTGGATGACCAAGAACTATCAAATTCCAAACTGGCACCAAAAATATATTATAATTCCCCCCAAAAAAAAGAGATTTCTCAAGCTAATTTTTGTGAAAAAAATTTGCAACCTCATGATAATTATGTCACCAAATGCCACAAAATAACCAAACATTGTCATGACAATTTACTTATAAAATCATTGTGGCGTAACTAAGCTCGTATAACCAACCCCGGAAGTCAAAAATGCATAATAAGAGGCCATGCATATACCAAAGAAACCAACCTGAGAAAATACAAGTACACGATGCTTCGTTTCACGCAATCGAACAAGCAGTTTATCAAGTAAAACAAGTTTCCCACTGCTAAGAACCATACGCTCAATCTTGTTACTATCGCTGGTACTTGTGTCTCCTCCATAACCATGGTCAGCGCTCTCAAACAAGAAAGGATGGTTGCAGCATTTTTTTAACTCCACAACAACATTCAAGAGTGACACCTACATAATGGAAGAGTTTGAGAACTTATCATATCAACATTAAAGTTACCTCTCACAGTTTAAAAGATCCTCCCTTTTTTGGTTCAACTTGGGTTTATTTGGGATGCTAATTAAATTATCATATCCACGCCATGTTACAGCATTCAACAAATTGATGAAAAATCAGCAACAGTATCACTAGTAACAATCAAGTAGATACATAAAATGCCAAATTGTTCACCTGATTGCCACGAACACCCTTGTTCAGGTTCTGGAAATTACGCTCCAAAATCCATTTGTAATACCTTGTACACAAGAAATAAATATCAAAAAACGAAAGAAAATACAATAATTTCATATATAATTGAGAAAATGATAGGTACTGTTTCTGTAGAGGAGACATTTCAACTCTGAGAATGCGTTCAATTTTTGGAGGCAAGGATTTCTCTACGTCCTTTATGACTCTTCTAAGGATGTGAGGCCTCAATTCTCTGTGCAGATTTGCAAGCTAAAAGGAAAAACAAGGAAGTCAAAGAGCTTTGCCCAAATTCAAGAGAAATGAAACATTGAATAGCAATTAGTAAACAGTCTAGTACCTCAATTTCATCAAAAGAGCTGAGGTTCTTGTATCTCTCAACAAATTCCTCTTTACTTCGAAATTTGTCATGATCAAGGAAATGGAGAAGAGCCCTACCAAAAATCAGACAAGAGAAGGAAATAAAATAAGATGAGAAAAGTAAACCATTAGTGTTGATAATATAAAATGAGGGTAGAAGCAGAAAACAGTGTTGCTAAATACTAGCACAAAGAGGAACATGAAGAGGTATGTACCATAACTCTTCAACACTATTCTGCAATGGCGTGCCAGTTATAAGCAGCTTGTTTTTTGTGCTGAATTCCTGCAATACCAACTAACAACATTAAAACATCGAACATTCATATCTAAAATTTAAATAAAATCATAATATGTGATGCGCAGGACCATAAGACTTATGTAGAGTGATGCTTCACAATTCTTGAGTCTGTGGGCTTCATCGACCATAAGATAGTTCCACCGTATCTTTGACAAAACAGCTTTATCCTTCAGTATGACCTCATATGTAGTTATTAATGTATCAAACTTTGTCTGTCGACCACTCTTGTTGGTTGTATAAAACTCATATTGCTGGCACATCTGCAGACCCAAAAATTATTAGTCAAATAGAATGGAGTAACCAGATTTATAGGTAAATTATCTTAACACACAAAAAAGTCAAAAGAAGAAAAAAAAATATGTAGAATTAAACTTCAAAGTTCAAATATAAGGATCTTGGAGCAAAAAATGTTTCAAGCTAAGCAAAGAACGCGTTCTGCACTTGCCAATTTGAGTAGATAAAGGTATGAACAATATAAACATACCTCTCTGCTAGCACGATTTCCAACATAAACTACCACATTCATTTCAGGTAGCCACTTCCTGAACTCCTTGGCCCAATTTGTAAGCGTGGACAATGGTACCACAACAAGAAATGGTCCTTGAATTTCTTGGGAATTCTGCAAGAACCAAGATGGAGAATGTTAAAAAGGAAGTTCAGAGTGAAAAGTGAACAAAGATATTATAATATTCACACAACAATAGGAACTTTACCTGAAGGAACCCCACCATTGAAACTGACTGAACAGTCTTTCCTAGACCCATTTCATCAGCTAGTATCACATTAGTATCATTTCTCCAGCTGTATCAGAAAGCACAAAATTCAACAAAACAGGAACAAAATGCTGAATATAACAACAGCATATCGTTAGCGAAAACAATTTAAAGGAAAAAAAAACTCAAGTTACCTGTTAACAAGAAAGTTCAATCCCTCAAGCTGATAATCACGGAGTTTTCCTCCTTTAAGCCACCCAGGTTGTTCATCAAGCTTTCGCAAACTAGCTGAAAAGCAAACACATGGTCTTATTTCCAAATCGGAACGAATAAAAACTCAGTATGGAAAGCAAACACAGCAGATGTAATTGCTGATCTTATGTGACATTGATAAATTCCCTTTGGAATGAAGTCACTGAACTCATTGGCTTTTTTTTCCTATTAAATAAGGTTCACTCCGGCATCCATTTCTTTTTATATGCCTTTTGCGGGAATTGAACCTGCATTCCTCAGCAGAGAGGCAAGGCCCATCATCATCTGTGTTAGACCTAGGGTTCTAATACTTCGATAAGCCCTGTACTCCACTAACCTTTTGTCGGCAGACTAAATTGACTACAAAGATTAAGTCAACAAACAGCAGATGAAATTAAAAAATCAAGGAAAACACCAAAAATTTCACCTTTGATCTTCTTTCTCTGTGAATCAACTGTCTTCCCTTGCACGGCCAAGGCATCCTCACGCATCTTATATTTAAAAGGAAATGGAACATATATCAATCCAAGAATTTGCAGCAAATTCATTTGGTCTATTAAAGAAATCTAACAATTTTCTTTTTTAGAAAATCATATCATAAATTTCTATTTCACACCATTCCAAAGAGAAATAGGGGAAAACCATCACAAGTGACCAATAAATAACCATAAACTACCAATTTCATACGACAAAATAATTATATCTCAAGACAGGCATGGCCAATTGGGGCCTCAAAATTTTATATACATATGAGCTGAGCTCATCTTCATGTACCTTGTGCTCATCAATTGCATCTTGAGCAAAAGCAATATCAGTATCCTTTTCCCTGAAACAAAAGATACGAAAACTCAGCTAGTAATCCCAGCTATTTGAAAGCCAAATTTGAAAAAATATTAGACTGCTCAACTCCAAGTAAATGTATAAAGATTAAAGAGTATATATGCCAACTAGTGAAGAAACGTAAATAATATAAGGTATCATTTTGTGCCTGGGTCGAAAGAAATGGCCAACAGTTAGCTCGTCAACGGAGAACAAATGAGATAAATCATGCATTAACTCATGATATATGCTATATTAAACAATCTGGACTGAAATTTAATTTTTGAAAGCACTGCTCTAGTATATAATTTCAAAAAAAGTCGAATAAAAGCTTAACAATAATTTTGTATAATAATTACTGTTGTACTTTCCTATATGATTCTGACGAGCAATTTAGAAGACTTTACCAGGTTGACTCTGCATAAGGAAGCCCTTGCCACTTAACTAAATACTCTGCAACCATTTCATCCCCAGCTCTACTGATTCTATCTGCAAATATTCTTTCCACCTGAATATTGGTTGGTCATTAAAATGGAGAAACCAGTAAAATAACAGGAAAAAAGTGCAGCTCAAGAAACCATGAAATAAAGGAAAAAACAATAACCTGGCTATATTTGTTGAGAAGATCCAACTCCATTTCCTTGCCTACATCATGAACCTCAGCCTAGAAGGCCAAAAAAGGGTATACAATGTCAATTTAAGACAACATGTAACAAAAACTTTGTTAAAGCTCTTCAATTTTTCCAATGAAATGGCAATAAATCAATAAAAGCTCTTAATTATTAAAATGAAATGGCAACAAATCGATAAAAATTCTTTAGTACTAACTTAATGGTTATTACCTCCTCACGTGACAAGGTCCTTTTGTACCTTCTTTCTTCACCAACTCTCTTCATATAGTTCAAAACTTTCTTGAATCCGCTAAGCTGTCATTTTAAATTATTATTTTAAAAAATGAATAGGAACGAACAACAGTACTTTGCAAGCTCTAGGTAAAATTTGATTGCAGTACCTACACCATGTTTCAGTCAGCTCAAGTCATATACCAGAAACAATAACATGCATGTTGGAGTAGCACTAACCAAATATTTCATGAACTGTTCTGATTAATTAATTTTACGCATGGGGACTGACTTAGTCTTGAGCCTTAAGACCAGAAGAATAAAACCAAGCAACTCGAGGTACAGCTCTTAAGGAGTAATGGTACTTTTTGAGTACAGAAAATGGACTTACAGTTTGAAGTTCAGTGTATGATTTCCATTGACAGTGAAGGTACGACTGGCCTTTTAATTTAATGTAGAATTCAACTTCCTCCCAATCAAGGTCAGAGTCAGCAAAAGTGCTCAGAACAGTAGGTTGAGTTGGTCGGTTGTTCCGGATAGCCTCCTCAGCAGTGCCCCTTGGCTGATGCCAGAGAACCCTTTCAATAGTTTCTCCATCCTCCTCTTCAGGCTCCTCTTTCTGAACATTATGGAACATTTATGAACAAAGAAACATTAACTTTTACATTATATTATAATGTAATGCATTTTGTATCATATCATATGGTGATATATTGTATCATACATTATTTTATTGTAATTTGTTTTAATTCAATTTGGTTTTGTTTTGTTCATCTTTCCTTTTCTTTGAAGGGATGGTACTAATTCCAAAGCATTGTTGCTATTCTACGACTACATGACAGCTAAAATAGAGTAAACCAACACTAACAGAGCCTTAGTCTAGTGCTGCACCACTCTAATATGAATCAGGACTGGTATTGTTACTGGTAAACCCACTATGCCAAAAGAAAATAGAAGGTTGTCATAAATCTTCTTTGTGGTATTGAATGTTAAAGGGCATCCAGAAATATTCTAATTTACTAGATGTCACTTCCAATACAAAATATGCAATTTTACCAGTTAAATCCATTACCTAGCCTACCTCCATCAATGTAATTGTAAACAGGTAATACAGTTCTTAGCCATCATTTATATTAAACAAAATTAATCATTTCTAGGTGAACAAGGGGGACCTTTTGAGCCTTTTTAAACTTCTCTTCACTACTGTCGTCACTTTCTTCACTTTCTACGTATGAGATCTTCTTTGAAGCTCTAGCTGCTCTACTGGACATTCTTGGAACATCACTTGAAACAACTGGTCGGCCCCCAGTTTTCTTGGGGAAGTGGAGGGGTTTCTTCAAGCTGTGACCATGATTATGATCACTCTGATCATCCAAGTATTCCTCATCTGATATATATATCCCCCGCCTTTTCTGGTTGCGCACAGGCTGTTTTTTCTCCCTTCTCTTTGTAGGCTTGGAAAGCTTGCGCCGCTTGGTCGCAATAAAATCATCCTCATCATCTGAAATGTCAATTTCTTCATCTTCTTCTCCTTCTTCTCCTTCTTCATCATGAATGAAATCATCATCACTCGAGAGTTTATCCTATAGAAAATTTGTAATCCCATGAGCAGAGGAAAAGTAATAATAAAACAGCATTAAATGCTGAATGCTAATTTGTGAGCACCAGAAGGATTCCAAGAGACAAATTCATAGGCTCTAAAAATTAAGTAGAATATTTAATATTGTAAAGAGAAGCAGAAAAAATGTTGAGCTGTTGAATTATGTTCCATTGTGAGCTGATAACTAAGATCATGTTGGAACCACACCAATTTCAAACAACTAAAACATGATTTTATAAATAAATAATGCTGAGAATTCAAATATGCCCAAAATAACCATGTCATGTTGAATCCATTTGCATATACAATATTTAACAGGTAATGATCAATTCCTCAAATATATATGCCGGTAACAATTCGGAAACTTCAAAGCGTACAAAGAAGTCCAGGGCATGAAATGAGCAGAAAAAAAAACAACCTTAGTTGCACCTTTGGCTGTCTCAGTAGAATCTGGCTCAAAGTCAGCATCATCTGGATCATCCTCTGAAAAAGAAAAAAAAGCCGAGCTGTGCATTAATAGAGTGAATAAATATACAATGTTATTGCAATGCTCGAGTATAACTATCCAGGATATCAGTTAAATCAATCAAAACCATAAAAAAACCCAGGCAGTTACGGCCAACTTTTGGTACATGTCGGGTCAGTACATACAGCCACTGCAACTGTACTGAAAAGATTCACTATCTTTTAGTATCTATAAATGTACCATCTACTTCATCCTCGTAATCATCGTCATCTTCATACTCGCTATACTTCTTAGATGGCCTAGACCTCTTTGAGGGATTTTGTCGAGCAGACGCTGACTTAGGTGGCAGCCTTGAGCCAGAGGTACTAGGTGCATTCGGTCCAGCACGGTACAACGAGTCACTCAGCTCTTCGCCATCCTGTTCATAGTAGTCGTCAGAGAGCATATCATCAGCTGGCAGAGCCGAATGGCCTGTACCTCCATCCATATCTTCTTCTCTTGAACTGACCATGGGCGAAGATTCCTTCCAGAAGGTGGAACCCCAATTGTCAGAGGGACCTGCTTTACTCGAGGGGTCAAGAACAGCATTCTCTCCATTGCCATCACTCAAGTAGGTAATGTCAGCTTTATCATTTAGGTTCCATTCTCTAGAATTGGCATCTAAATCAGTGTCCACTAGAGGTTCTTCATCTGCCTTCTCATTTAAGTTGTAACCAGAATCCATCCTACTACCTGAGTTCTTGTAGAACGACATTCCACATCAGTATGAGGACCCCTGATCAAATTGCAAATAAAGGGAATATCAGTTCAAGCTTGATTGTGCAGTTCATCACTGATGAACAGAGCTCAATCAAGCTATCCACACACTCAAGAACAGAGCATGAAGTAAAATCTATGACAGGCCAAAAACAATTAAACATAGCCTAAGATCAAAATACAAATAAAAGAAGAAGAAAAGGTGCCGTATCAAGGAAGACAAGGAAAAATTGAGTGTGTAATTTGCTGTTGATAAGCTTGATAAGATCAATTACAATTAACATAAGTCGTTTATCAAAAGTCAAAACCAAATTCAATCCATAGGACCTTAAAAAAGTTAGTTTGTTAACAAGCTGTTCAAATGGCCGGATCAAGCTGAAATACCATGGATCTATGAAAGAATATGCGCATGGACACAACGACAGGCAACGAGAGTCAGAATCCACACCCTAGAATTCTAAACGACTAGTGAAAACAAAATCACGCAAGTAGAGCAGGAGAATGGCACAGTTTTTTGTTAAGAAATGATCAAGTAGCGGTTTATTGGCAGAGAAACCCACCTAAAAGCACCGATTGGAAGGAGATTCAGCCGTTGGGTTTATACAGTACAGGATTGCTGTATGGTGCGAAAAACTCAAGGTAGACAAGGATACGGTTGTAGTTTGGAGGGAGATACGTTGATTTGAATTCTGTGTGTATTTTTTCCCCTTTTTCCGTGATTGTTTGGGGATTTTTGAGGAAAGCTAAACCAAAAGGAACGGATGCACTGATCGAAAACGGTTAGGTGATTCAATTCGACGAATCGGCGAGGTGGTGGCGATTAGGAGGCGGACGTCGGCGCTTTGGATTAGCGGGTCGACGGCCAAAGAGAGAGAGTTGAGGAGGTTATCGAAAACAAGCCGAACGAAAATAAAAGGCTGATTAGAGGCGGAGGGTTTTTTTTTTTTTGCCCTTTCTAAAGATACGCACTTGGGTTCTAATAGGAAGGGTTTGTTTTAAGTGACTTAAATTTGGGTCCGATGCGCATCGGACTTAAATTTGCGTCCGATGGGTTCAGTAACCGTCCAATCTGAATTAAAATTCGTGTGCACGGAAATAAAGGGTACTGCACGAATATTAAAGTAATGCGCACAGATCTGAAAGTTGATCGGACGGCTATGGAACCCATCGAACTCAGTTTGAGTCCGATGGGCATCGGACCAAAACTCAGTTCGTTTTCAGTACGGGCAGCCTATTTTTTCTCGGACGCAACCAATCGTGTCGTGACACGCAAGCAGGCGGAAGCGAGGCGGTGCAAACATAATAGTCTGTCGTGGGATATCATGATGCTAGCACAAAATATGGAATTAACCCATGTGGGGTACTACTGTCAGTGGAACGTGTTTGATATGTCACGTTATATGTTGGAGATTTTTATGTCGAGGGAGACCGGAGACGGTGTTTTCAGTCTAAACTTGGTTATGGCTTTGCGATAAGTTGTCCTGCAGAATCTTAATAGTACACCCAATTCGAATTTGATGTCTTCGGGTGAAGCAAAACGAAATTGATAAGCCGCCGCCACAATAACTGTGGTGGTAGTACAGTAGTCCGTAGGAACATCCTACTACGAAGAGTATCGTTCCGTGTCTCCAATTTGGTAATCCAGTATATTTTTAGATTGGAGCTAAAATTATTTTTTGGTAGCAATACATAGGTAAATCGATAATAGATGATTCGAAAGGTGCATTATTATTTCGTAATATTTTTATCAGCAAATTTTTTATACGTTTTGCCGCATTCTCGTTGGGATAATATCCGTAAAAAAATTTATATTGTTTTTTGTTTTTTTCTATTATTTTCATACATTATAATCTTTAAAAATTAATATTGTAATGTTTATATCAGTAAATTTTTATACCTTATGCGTCGCTTCTACTATAATAACATCTCTTTGAGAAATGTATTATTAAAGAAATATATTGTTCTTGTGTAGTTAATTTGCTATTTTTCATATATTATGAGATTTGAAAATCTATATTGAATTGCTTATGATTTATTATTTTATTCAAAAGAAAAAAATTAAAACATGTTTCATTCCTCTAGTTCTCTTTCTTTCATGGAGAAGGAACCGCTCTCCTCTCTGTTTTTAGTTTTCAAATTCCAGTCATTTTCCTTGACGGTTGATCGTACGTCCAACGCTCTGACACTACAGCCTCAAAAATATTTCCGCAGAGCCTCGGTCGTTGAAAATTTGAAATTTATCTTACCTTGTACTAGTAACTCAAATTTTAAGTTTAGATCTTGAACGTTAGATCTGTTATGCACGAAATGTTAAAGGTACGCATTCATTCCACCTCGGACTCTATTGATGAATTATTTCAGAGGTTTGGAGGATGGTAGTTGTCGATTTTAATTTTACAGAATCATAATGTCTAAATGTATAAATAGAAGACTAATCATTTATATCTTTCTATGGAATCGAAAAAAATTATATCTTTCTATGGAATAAAAAAATTATATCATTAAAAAAAATATATCTTTCTATGGAATCAAAAAAATTTGTATCTTTCTAGTTCCTTAAAAAATATTTATTACTTTCCAGAAAGATAATAAATTTTCGATTCCATATAATGATATAAATTTTTCAATTCCGTTAAATTATTAGTTTTCTATTTAGACATTTAGACAACACGATTATGTAAAATTAAACGCGACAACTACCATCCTTCAAACCACGAAAGTAATTCATCAATAGAGCCCGAGGTGGAATACATGCGTACATTTAACACTCATGCATAACGGATATAATGGTCCAGATATAAACTAAAAATTTGAGTTACGTCAAATTTTCAATTACCAAGGCTCTGTTGAAATATTTTCGAGTTGTACGCCAAATCGTCTTCCTCTTTTCTCAGTTACAAAGATACTCACTTACTGTGCTACTTACCTACTGTTACCTAATAGAGATTTCCATTGAACTCGTTTGCAATTCTTCATTTTTGTCACTTAGAAGTAATTGCTCTCTAGATCAGTATTGTAAATAATGATATATGCGGCCGATTAATTGAAATTATGCAGATGATTATATTAGTAAATTTTTGTTACAATTTGCAGCACTACTGCTAGAATAATGCATGCTTAAACATGTATTATTCTTGTCTTAAGAAATGTATTGTTCTTATGTTGTTAAATTGTTATTTTTCATATATTATGAGATTTAAAAATCTATATTGAAGTGCTTATGATTTATTATTTTATTTATAAGTCATTCTTCCAGTTCTCTTTCCTTCGTGGAGAAGGAACCGCTCTCATCTCCGTTTTTAGTTTTCAAATCTCAGTCTTTACCTCTAGCAGTTGATCGTACGCCCAACGCTCTGACACTACAACCTCAAAAATATTTCCGCAGAGCCTCAGTCGTTGAAAATTTGAAATTTATCTTACCTTGTACTAGCAACTCAAATTTTTAAGTTTAGATCTCGACCATTAGATCTGTTGTGCACAAAATGTTAAAGGTACACGTGCATTCCATCTCAGACTCTATTGATAAATTACTTCAGAGGTTTGGAGGACGATAGTTGTCGCTTTTAATTTTACAAAATCGTACTGTCTAAATGTCTAAATAAAAGACTAATAATTTATATCTTTCTATGGAATCGAAAATTTTATATCCTTAACAAAATTATATCTTTCTATGGAATCAAAAAATTTATATCTTTCTAGTTCCCTAAAAAATATCTATCACTTTCCAGAAATATATAAATTTTTCGATTCCATAGAAAGTTATAAGTTTTGTAAGGATATAAATTTTTCGATTCCATAGAAAGATATTTTTTTTTCAATTCCATAGAAATATATAAATTATTAGTCTTCTATTTAGACATTTAGACAGCACGATTCTGTAAAATTAAATGCGACAACTACCAACCTCCAAACCACAGAAGTAATTCATCAATAGAGTCTAAGGTGCATACGTACATTTAACATTCGTGTATAACAGATCTAACGATCCAGATATATACTAAAAATTTGAGTTACTTTACGGTAAGATAAATTTCAAATTTTCAACTACTGAGGCTCTGCTGAAATATTTTCGAGTTGTACACCAGATCGTCTTCCTCTCTTTTCAGTTACAAAGCTACTTACCTACTGGAGATCTCCATTGAACTCGTTTGAAATTATTCATTTTTGTCTCTCAGAAATAATTGCCCTTCGGATTAGTATTGTAAACAACGATATGTGTAGCCAATCAATCGGAATTATGCGGATGATTATATCAGTAAATTCTTGATACATTTTGCAGCACTCCTACTAAAATATTGCATGCTTAAACATGTATTGTTCTTGTGTTATTCATTTACTATTTTCTTACATAATGAACTTGAAAATATATATTGTACTATTTATATCAACAATTTGTTTATCCATTCCACATCACTCCTACTGTAATAGCACCTGCTTGAGAAATGTATTGTTTTTGTGTTGTTCATTTACTAATTTCCATACATTACGAGCTTTGAAATTTTATAATGTACAATTTATATCGATAAATTTTGTACACATCACACATCGCTCCTAGAATAACGCTCACTTAAGAAATGTATTGTTATTGTGTTGCTTGTTTACTATGTTTCATAAATTATAAATTTGGTATATGATAATAGCTTTCCAATATCAATTCCTCGTCAAATCCCTCCATTCGGCAACTTTTGACCGGGACCACATTCTAAATGGTCACTAGTGCTCACGGCCGTCTTTACAGTTGACGCATAAACACGTGCAAACATTTATATCTCAGTTAAAAACACTAAATATTACTCGTTTCAAGTCTTTATGCCTACCAAATAATATGTCAGGTTTTAAACTTTTTACACGAGCATGTCTTAACAGTTAAAATTCAATAAAATTAAAGTCATTATACAACAACATAATTACAAAATCCAAAGTTCCTAACTTTTTAAAAGGTACATAGAATCCTATACCAATACCATATCAAAGTTTTTTTATACCTATTATATCAAGTATTTATATCTAACCAAATAATCTATCAAAATCCAAAAAAAGAAAATTGTGCGGGATTAAATTGTTAACGACTCTGATTGAATTTGAAAGCTTTGGCATGTTAATTTTTTAACGTCATAGAAAAATCATCGGGATTAAATTGGAAGATGGATGTGATGTTGACTATTGTTTAGGTCCAGCACAGGTTCACTATTTTTTGCTTTAAAATTCGTACAGAGTTTGCTCTTCTAATACACAAATATACATGCTTCGTTCTTTTTTGTATTTTTAGAACCCTATTTCTGACCAAAAATAAAATGAACTTGATACTGAACGAAATCTAACGATTTTCAAGAGCGAGAAATTAGTATCCAAATCGAACTATATATTATAACTTTAGTTCATGCATATAATTGACATGCCTGGTTATAGTCGTCCTAAATTTAGGGCATTATATTATTTTCTTCTGAATACCTTATAAATTTATAATTCCTTTTTTTATCAGACGATGGCAGTAAAAAAAAAAGGAATTATAAATTTATAAGGTATTCAGAAGAAAATAATATAATGCCCTAAATTTAGGACGACTATAACCAATTCAGACGATGTCATGTTATTTTATCATGAACAATTTCATGGATTCAAATCTGCTGCGATCCCTTCACATATGAACAGTACCCTACAATTTCTATTTTTCTAAATCCAACTATTGAATTGTTTTGAGCTCATTCACATAAAAATTAGTTTTTTTGAGATACGTGTACAGAAAATATTAAACGGCTAAATTTGAAAAAACAGAGATTTTAGAATACTGTTCACATGTAAAAGATCGCAGCAGATTTGGATCCCAGTTTAATTTCATAGAGGGTAGGAATGAATGCAATTCGGATCTTTAAAATTGCTAAATCAATATCCACCACCATCCACGTACACCGAAACTCCACGACTTGTCAGAGATAATTAATGCGATAGAAAGTCGTTTCGTAAACAAGAAATTCATGTACTGGTAATTAAGTGCTAACCTTAATTATTCGTTTCGTTTGCAAAACAAACTAAAACACGAAAAAAAGGGGTGCGAATTAGGTATACACATAAAATCAATGCCGAGAATTGAGTTATGATTTAGAATTTAATTTTGTTGATTGAAAGTTTCGGGTACATAGAAAATTCAGTGTTTCAAGTAAAATAAACAGTCCAAGTATTATGTTTCCACTTAATTTACAAAGCTATCATTGAAAACCTTGGTTTCGAATTTAAGTTGCGTGAAAAAATAATAAAAGACATCGAAAATTTTATTCTCCGCTGACCGCTAAGGGTGTACTCTAAAATGGAGAGAAAAAACCCTCATTAAAGAAAAGAAATGAGACATCGAGGGGGGAATCTCGGTAGCCGCTACCAAGCTTTCAAAAAAAAAAAATACATCGAGGGGGTAGACGAATCCTCCGCACTGTAAATTTACACCCCAAATCAGGGGTTACATATCACGCCAAAACAAAGCGTATCGCTTCCTTCTCTTCTCCTCCGCACAGTAGCACGCACCCTCCGCTCCCTCTTCGATTCTCTCCTTCTGGAGCACGCTTGGTCAGATGCGGTCCGACGACATCGTAATCTCCGCGTACCCTCTTCTGAAGCTTAGTCAGTGTTCAGAAACATCACATCTTAGTTTTACAAGAAAGTATACCAAGAATGAGAAGAAGACGGAAGTTATTACATCTTAACTTTTTCCTGGAATCGATTCTCGCCAAATATCTTTAGTTTTCACAGGAATTCGCTGAGCGGCTTTGAAAAATTATGTGACCATTCCTATCACAACCTTAGTCATTCTTATAAATTAATTTTTTTTTTATAAATATTCATATCTTTTAAATATAAAAATTACATAATAATAATAATAATAATAGCAATAGTAATTTATTCTGCCTCTTCAATTTCATTTTTTTTAATTTCGCCTCTGCACCTCTCATATATTGTCACGCTGCAAGATATATTATGGGAATCAACCGCATGTATTAGATGTCCAATGCGTAATGCGTGCAGGGTGTGCCAAAAATTAAACATCCATTTACCAAAAACATGTAAAATAGTCAAAAAAAATTCATGAGCGATAATGATTATCAAGTAAGCGAACGAAGGAAACATGTTCAGGTAGCAAATATGCGACAAGTGTCACATTTTAAGAGCTCAAAGATACGGGAGAATAATACGAAGCATGTGGTAGGGTTAATAAATATGAATTAAGAAAAAAAAAATATTCCCTGTACAAAGGAAGCCTCAGAACGCCGATTGTTTTATTAATAGAAAATAAAAAAAATCAGAATGAAATTAGGAACACGTATCCTCTGCATTCTCTTTTGAAGATGAATCTCTTGAGTTAATACATCTCAGCCGTCTGATTTTAAACGGAGTCAATATGGCTGTCTGATTTTAACACGTGAGTCTTTTGATAATAGTGCGGATTCAGTATTTTCTGTGCACGTATCTCAAAACAACTGATTTTTTGTACACGAATCTCAAAACAATTCAACGGTTGGATTTAAAAAAAACAGGAATTTTAGAGTACTGTTTAATGAGTAAAAGATCGCAGCAGATTCAGATCCCATTAGCTTAGTCCACAACCAAACAGCACTATAGCGTCCAGTTCATCTTAGTTTTTGATGTCCAAGTATTATACTATTATGTAGTGATCTAATGTTTCAACTTCAATATTATTGAGAAAGATCTAATTATGGATCAAGATATAATTACCAATTATTTACAGCTTCTAAATTAATAGAAAAAACTGGAGGAAAAAATCAATAATATACCTTCATGCATCGCTTGCTGGAACAGTGAAAATTAAAAAGGTCTTGCAAATTTCTTTGCATAGAAAAAGAGAAAAAAAAAAGCGATTTTTTTTTTCAAATCAGAAGCCTCCTCCTTGTTTCTCCGAAAACATCTCCAAGGAAAAATGGAGAAGGAAAGCATAATAAATCATGAGAGAAGTATTGTTGTTTAAAATTCTGAAAGTATCTAATTACAACAAATAATATATATCTGGCGAACTTGCGAACAAAACAAAATCTTCAAAAGAAAGGTGAATTAGAGTCACTGGACTCGTTGTAAATATGTTTTTTATCAATTAAATTGTTAGTAGGTATTAAAGTCATTAATTTTCAAAAAAACAAAAGAAAGATGAATTGAGCACTAAGACTGTGGCGTTCAGATTTTTTTTTATTTACTGTTGTTGGATGGACTCTATAAAATATGGCGTCCGGACTGAACTATGATATTTTCCCTACGCGGTGAGATATTCCAATTCTATTTTGAATTTTTGTTTTTTTTTGTTTTCCATTAAAAAAAAATCGGTTCGGAACCATATATAAACACTGAGATAATCAGATAACTAGATATTTTAGGAAAAGAGGGAGGTGAGATATTCCAATTCCGTTTTGAATTTTTGAATTTATTTTCTCTGTTTTCCATTAATAAAAAAATCAGCTCAGACCCATATATAAACACTGAGATAACTAGATATTTTAGGAAAAGAGAGGAAACTATATGTCTGCAACATATATAGAAAAAAAATGCATGAAGGTACATATTTAAATGACTATTTGAATAGAAAGTCTAGAGTAGAACTAGATTGTTTTTAAGTTCACCAATATTTTTTGTGAACTCAACTCTAACTTATTAGAGTGATTTCAAATAATAAATTTGAACCATTGAAATCATTGAAAACCATATATCGTACAAGTAACTCTACTCTAGTTTAAAAGTAAGAATCATATATTTCTTGGTTTAAATAGATTAGTCATCTACAAAGCCTGACCAAATCCTCTTTTTTATTTTAACAATATTCTCATAAATTATTTACAATTAGTCTGCGCATATTACTATCTTTATTCTTCAAACAATCTTAAAAAGCTACATAACTAGAGATCTGGAGTTTCTTCTATAAGGCATGTTTGATTGTTATTTAAATTATTCACTCTATTCCACTCCTTATGTTTTATATCTTGTAATGACAACTTGAGTCATAGTTTAAATTAATCAGTGAAAAACTAAGATGTTGGAAACTGAATTTATGTCTATAACAGTGGACTTTACAGATGCAATACGTTAGTCTGTCTCGAGATATGATTTAACTTATTAAGTCATCACTTCATCTTACTTCTCGTTCGACAACTGAAGTGTGAAAAAAATAAATTTACTCTATTTTTTACTTCACAATCACACATAATCTAACATTTCTAGGAGATTGAGTGGGTGGAAGAAAAATATATTATTATTGATTGAAAGATTAATCACACTTAATTAGTTTCTTTCTTCTTTATTCTTCTTAAGAAATACATGAGAAAAGAAATGCTTTAGACCTTAATTGTATGAAAAAGTCTCCGTGGATATAAATAGTGGTGGAAGTTCAATATAATTTTTGGAAACTATAACAACATTTTATATTCAAGTTCTTTACAATTATCATAAAAGGGCTAATACACATAAAGAAAAAAATTCTAGTTCAATTTTTATGTACTTGATAAAAAAATTTGAAAATGTTATAGGTGGCTTAGCCATCCACAGAGATACTTACCTTTTGCCACTTAGGACGATCTAATGAGCATCGAATATGTTTGTACGAATTTTAATGTGAATCAAACGGCTCCAGTCAGATATTGTACGAATTTTGATCTCCAACTTTTACTCAAAAAAACTTAGATCAGATGCAATAACTAACTACGTAGAATAAATACACTATTAGTCGTCTCGTTTTTTTATTTTAATTTTTACAAAAAATATATATTACTAGTCTCTCTTGTGAAATCAAATTATATAACACTTATTTATCTAGTTCTTTCTATATCAGTTTTATAGTTATGGCTCTGGATGCTGCAGGGATATTAATTAACTATCTGGTAGATATACCTGTGCATCTAGAGGGGGAGATGTTAATCATAGTACATCAAGATGGTGTCATGGCATTTTAGTTAAAACCTGTTACTTAGGCATCAAGCATTGCCAATTCTTGTAGAATAATTTATATTATTATATGTTTTTTTTTATTTCATAGGCTCTGTTGCTATTTGGCACTTTGTAAAAAATAATGAAGACTTATATTTGTAATTTGTCATGATACAATTTTTATTTTGAAACTTCTATTATTGTAGTGAAAAATAAAATAAAAAATAGGAACCAAATGGCATAAAACAAATTGGGCCAAAACTCTTCGTTTGTTGGACTTGGGCTTTCTTACTTGTTTACTTTTTAGTTCTGGTGTTTCTCCGAGACATCCATATATTGAATTATTGATTTGTTTTTGTGTGATAAAATGCAGAACATGAAATGAAATGAATGAAATACTTCTTGCAATATCTTCTTCTATTCTCAATTTTCTTCCATTCAGTTTGAATAGTGTTATTTTATTTCGATTAGGAGCAGAGTGATCTACAAAAAATATTTGATGATTAATATACAATTTCTGAAGGAATACCTTGTAATCTAATGAGACAGAACAATAAATTATTTGAAATAGTTTCGTTTATTTCATCTCTTTTGTCTACTTATTTTTTATTATAGGAGTAGAGTGGATTGGTTACAAATCCCAATTTAATCCCAAATTCCTCCATCATTATCGGTCATTAACTCATTATCCAAATTCCATTAGTACCTGAAAGACAAAATAAACCTAAGTTTGTGGGTGAGGAACGTAACTCTAAAATTTATTGGAACCTGGTAATAGTACACTTAACAAAAATCTCCTAAACATCCTTTGAAATTACGCAAAAGTTGAGATATCTCAGAGGATACGCAATCGAATGTGATACGCAAAAATAATAAGAAAGAAGGGGTTTAAAGAAAAAAAACCACCCGCCTTCGTGGCGAAGGTACTGTCAGAACACCTAAAGTAACCCAAATTTTAAGTTTAGATCTGGACCGTCAGATCTGTTTTGGCACGATATTAAATGAGAACAGTTCCTCGTACTCGAGTTCATCTCCATTTATTACAAACCGGATCGTTCATTTATTCCGAAATACTGGAGAAATCCTTTTGACCGTATTTTTTCCTCCCCTTCTTCCCTTTTAATTTGCTTCCCTCTTCTCTCTGTTCCTCTCGATCGGATCCGGTCTTTCTTTCTCACTATCCAGCTGACCATGGCGAGGAGGTATGGATTTGACGGTGATGTCCCAACTATGGTGGTGGTGAGCACGCCGAGTCAGGATCTTGCACTCACAAATTTCGCGTATTGCTCCTCTGGCGATCTGAGAAGGTTCGTGCTCCCTGGTACAAAGCTTGCTTATGCCGTGGTCGGAGATGCAGCCGTCCTCAGCCTCAGATATCCTTTTTTCAATCTCTTTTATTAGATATTTTACTTTGTTGATTTCCTGCATTTAAATTTTAAGACGCTTTACCACTACGAAGGGACTTGTATGAGAAGCTTTAATTATGACTCTTGTTTAAAATTATATGAACGATCATCTTTCATAAATCAAATGTACCATAAGTGCTTCATTTACAACGTAGGAAACAAGAGAGAATTGTCTAGAAAAAAAATCAGTTACTGAATCTGATATTATTGGATCGATGGTTAATATACAAACCTGTAATTCACACGAATCAAGTTAACCAGGGTTACAATTGAGCATAGCGCTCTGTACCTTACTATTTGGATTAATTAGCTGTTGTACCCTCAAATATGTGACCCTTAACCAAGGGATACGGCTCATGAGGCTATCAGGGATGGTCAGATAGCATTAAATGCCATTCAACGGCGCCAAGCTAAAGTCTCAGCTGGCGATTCTGTCTCTGTTACCAGGTATTACACCTTTTATACATCATTCTACTTGCATTAGTATTTTCTTAATTTTTCAACTTTGTCTTAATCTTTATTTCTTTTAGTTTTGTTCCTCCTGAGAATTTCAACCTCGCTGTTCTTACCTTAGAGCTTGAGTTTGTTAAGAAGGGCAACCGAAATGAAGAAGTAAGTTTGTTCTCTCTCTCTTTGAATTTTTTTATTCATTTATTTGTTGAATTTAATTAATGATATTAAGTTATTGAATGTATCTCTACTTGGCTGTGTAGCTAGATGCTGTTGTACTTGGTCAACTCATTCGGAAAAGGTTCATTGACCAGGTAAGTAGAGGAAGTTGCTGGATTATATATTTTTTTTTCACTAAGGATGTTAAAGTTTTTGCTAATCCATGTACAAGATCTACTGAGACAAAGATGGTCCAATCTTGCTATTAAGCGCTAATCTAGCACACCCACTCAGCCAACAAAAATGGGCTATTAGTCACCCTCAATGAATTCATCGAAGGAAAAAAAAGGGGGAGGTTGGGGTTGGGATTGGTCCCCAACACACACACACACACGCCATCACCACAACCAAAAAGGAAAATTAGAAGAAAAAAATGCAGCAAATGCACTCATGCCGATGCTTGCAGCCAGGACCCCTATTGTCACAAAACCAGGCCCAGTTGATCCCCATCTCTGTGTCTTTGAAAGGAACTTTTATTGTACCTTTACAGTGGAAACCTTATCCATAGAATGACAAAGACTCTTGACATCTTTGTTTCTCTTAACTTGTAAAACAACCTAAAAGCAGTTCCTTTGGAAAATTCAAAAAAGAAAAAGAAAATAGGGCATTGAAATTGGGGAAGGTAGAAATGGAATAGGCAGCCACTAAGGGAGAGTATCCCCAAAGTTTGTGGTGAAATGCCATAGGAGTATAACTGTCAACATTTTTATATTTTGTTTGTAGGTTATGACAACCGGTCAAAGAGCTTCATTCGAATTTCAAGGAACAAATTATATATTTACTGTAAATCAAGCTTTACTTGAAGGCCAAGAAAGTGCCACGCCTTTGGATCGAGGGCTCCTAACAAAAGAAACCTACTTTATTTTTGAGGCTACCCCAAACTCAGGAATTAAGGTCAGCTAACACCAAATCTGTCAGCTGGTGTTGTGCATGAGTGTTACAGTGTTTCATGTATATATTTTACCAGCATTGGTCTTATTTTGTACATCCAACACTCATGTCTTCAATTCCAGTGGTTTGTGGTCAAGTGTGATTTATATTGACCTTAATTGTCAATTTATAGCCCAAAAGGCAGTCTCAATATAATCTAGTACTGATTTGAGAATGCTGCCTCCTTAAGGCTTTCTTCTTCTTCTTCTTCCTTGTTTTTTTTTTTTTTTTTTTTTTTTGTGTTTCTTATGTTTAGTTCAGGTTGGTGATGTGTTTGCTTTGAACCTTATTTAAGATAGCATTAACATTGTGGTCTTTTTGGTCTAAATATTAAAGGTGGTAAATCAAAGGGAGGCAGCAAGTAGCAAGCTTTTCAAGCATAAAGAATTTAATTTAGAAAAGCTCGGTATTGGAGGTCTGGGCTCTGAATTCACCGATATCTTTCGAAGGGCTTTTGCCTCTAGGGTTTTCCCTCCCAGTGTTGTTAATCGGTAATGAAATGACAAAAAAAATAGTTGCATACTGTTAATTTTGTGTGTTCCTTTAAAGCATAATACATGCCTGGCAAAATGGGAAATATGTAAAACATGAGAATTGCAATGTCCCACGAAACCTGGAAAATATTTTTATATGTCCACACTTTCCTCACTATTTCCCTGAAGATAAAAAAGGCTAAATGAGGACTGTTTATACTTTTTCGTGTTTTAGGTTTGATACTAGTTTTGCAGGGGTATACATATTAAGCTTTAGCACAGACATAACCTTAAACCTACAAATATATTATTGATTTGTAGGTTCAAGTTATACTGTTTGGTCTTTAATACTTTTCTTCTTAGTGCTATTTTGGTTGGTTGTTTTTTGGCAGATTGGGTATTAAGCATGTGAAAGGTATATTGCTCTATGGGCCTCCTGGTACAGGGAAGACTCTCATGGCTCGTCAGATAGGAAAATTGTTGAATGGAAAAGATCCAAAGGTACTAATTTCTCCACAGTTCTTGTTTGATCTTTCTAAATATTGAAAGCTTGCTGATTACTTTGAAAATCATTTAGATTGTAAATGGGCCTGAAGTGCTCAGCAAATTTGTTGGAGAGACAGAAAAAAATGTGAGAGATTTGTTTGCTGATGCTGAAAATGACCAGAGGGCTAAAGGTATTTGCCATTTTGTCCATTTAAACCTTTTTTTATTGTTTCCATTAGTCATGAAACTTTGATACATTGTATGCATTTTTTCAGGTGATCAGAGTGAGCTCCATGTCATAATTTTTGATGAAATTGATGCTATTTGCAAGGTAGAGATGTCTTCTATATTCTCTCTTTCTCTAGGTTAATTTAAAGGGCAACTAGAAATACTTAACTCATGTTCATATCATGCTGTAATAATGTAGTCTAGAGGTTCGACAAGAGATGGCACAGGAGTACATGATAGCATAGTCAATCAGCTTCTAACAAAGGTACACCAAAATCTCCCTCAGAATGCCATATACTGAATGAAATTCTTTTTAACTGCATTTGGCTGAAACTGATCCAAGCTATTACATTTACTAGATAGATGGTGTCGAGTCACTGAACAATGTATTGCTTATTGGAATGACCAATAGGAAAGATCTTCTTGATGAAGCCTTACTCAGGTGACCTTTCTCTTTTTCACACACACACACTCTACTTTCTCCTTAATAAGGTTTTGATTTTCACCTATTAGTATCTCTTCTATTATTTTGCTTGTTTATTAATCACTTACCCAGGCTCCATATATCTGGTTGTTTAAAGGCCAGGAAGGTTGGAGGTGCATATAGAGATAAATCTCCCAGATGAAAATGGTCGATTGCAAATTCTACAAATACATACCAACAAGATGAAAGAGAACTCCTTTCTTGCCCCTGATGTCAGTCTCCCTGAGCTTGGTGCGTTCTTGTTATTATAGCATCTTAATTCAAGGATCCTACTATTGATCTTTAGTACTGTTTTGGTCCCCTGTTTTAGCTGTGTCGCAGCACCTAGAAATGTCGATGTTGCTCAGCACCAATTAAGTTTTCTTAATTTTAACAACAACAACATAGCTATATTTGTTTATTTATATTCTTAAGTTGCCTCTTGCTTAGTTGAGGCTTTACCGAGGGCTCAACTGCTCCTTTTAAAAATCATCTTCATATGAATTTGAGGATACTGAAATTGAGTTGTCCTTTTCAACTTTAGCGGCACGTACGAAGAACTACAGTGGAGCAGAACTGGAGGGAGTGGTCAAGAGCGCAGTGTCATATGCCCTAAATCGTCAGATCAGCATGGATGACCTCACCAAGCCATTGGATGAAGAGAGCATCAAGGTCACCATGGAGGACTTCTTAAATGCCCTTCACGAGATTCCTCCTGCCTTCGGTGCCTCCACAGGTGACCTTGAGAGATGCAGGTACAATTTTACCTTTGAGAGCTTTATTTTACAATGACGCCTGGGGGATGTGAAGTTGGATATTGAATTGCTTGGCTTTGCAATGTTCTACAATTTGCAGACTGAATGGCATAGTAGATTGCGGAGATAGGCATCAGCACATATATGAGAGAGCCATGCTCCTGGTGGAGCAGGTTAGAGTCAGTAAGGGGAGCCCACTTGTCACTTGTCTATTGGAGGGCCCGTCTGGAAGCGGCAAATCGGCGATGGCTGCTACAATCGGCATCAATAGTGATTTCCCTTATGTTAAGATTGTGAGTTTTCTGTTCCATACTTTTACTTAAATTGCAAAAGACAACATATTTGTTGTTGTTTAGTTCTCATGTTTTGATTCATCTGGTTATAGATATCAGCTGAAACTATGATTGGCCTCAGCGAAGCCAGCAAGTGTGCGCAAATTGTCAAGGTTTGAAACCATTTGTTTTATTTTTAGAAATTTTTATTGCTCTATTTTTTTTTTCTTAAATGAATACCCGAATACGAAGAGGTTGATATGGTTTGTTCTGATGAAATTATACAGGTATTTGAGGATGCTTACAGATCCCAGCTTAGCATTATCATTCTTGACGACATTGAGAGGTAAGCTCACAAACACTTCAAAATCCAAATAATATTTTTACATGCTCAAATGCTCTTAATAAATTTCTCCATTTTTATTCAATGATCTTTTGTATGGTATCACTTTTAGGTTGATTGAATATGTTGCTATTGGCCCTCGTTTCTCGAACTTGATTTCACAAACACTGTTGGTTCTTCTCAAGAGGCTTCCACCCAAAGTTAGTAAACACTACACCATGACCCACAAGTTGATTGATTAACAATACATTCATGGTATGTATTCTATTTGTTGTCTGTTATCTTATTACAATGTATTGTTTTTTGTTCAGGGAAAGAATTTGTTTGTTATTGGTACAACTAGTGAGGTTGGCTTCCTGGAGTCTCTTGGTATTTGTGATGCATTTGCTATCACTTATCATGTTCCGAAGCTGCGTCAAGCTGATGCCAAAAAGGTAAAAAAAAAAATAATAATACAAGGAAGAGAAGTTAATTGAATAAATTACAAACCTAGTCAGACTATATGTTGTTGTAATATTAAATTATCTCTTATAGGTATTGAAGCATCTCAATGTCTTTGCTGATTATGACATCGACGCTGCAGCTGAAGCAATCGATGATGTAAGTACCCTTTTCTGTTTTCATATTGTTGGTGACCTTTTTAAATGATCCTTGTTCTCTAATGTCTGGTAATATGTTGTAGATGCCTATAAAGAAGGTATACATGCTAATTGAGATGGCAGCACAAGGATCACATGCGGGAGGTGCAGAAGCCATCTTTGCCGGAGAGGGCAAAATCAATATCAATCGTTTCTTTGATATCTTGGGCGATGTTGTGTCCCTCCGTGTTTGAGAATACTAATACGTACAGTTTTCAAGAGACGTATAGTTTGCTTTTGCTTTACATTATTTTTGTTGTGTTATCGAAATTATTCTTCCCAGCTCTTTTGATTTACACCTTGCGGTTTGATTAAGAGGTATAGGTGAGCTTATAAGATATGTAGCAGGATCTGGTTTTATTGTCAGACCAACTATGCTAGTTTTTTTTTTTTTTTTTTTTTTATTTGTGAAATTTTCAGGTAGTTGTTTCTTTAGTGATATGTTGATTTGACACTACGATTAAAGTAACTTGGAGGTGTTATAAAAAAAAGTTGTTTATTTCTGAAAGTAGACGATAAAACAAATGAATTTTATGTACACCTTTTAGGTAACAATAATAGAATTGCAAATGAAGTTGGAATACTCGTGCATCTTGCTTTGGGGTTGTATTGCATACTTTCGCATATACAATTGATTAGTAACATAAAAATTGACTACATGCTGCTCAGAAATGGTCTTTTGGATATACTTTTCCTGAGGCCTCCAATAGAAATTGGAAACCGAAATTAGGATAGTGTTGGATTAGACAAGCAATGATCGTGCAACTCTCTCAAAATGACTTACGAAATTTTGCAGATACACATGGGAGACAAAAAGGAAAAAATAAATAACATTTAACTGAAAATAAAATTGTGTAAAATCTAAATTCAAATAGCAGGATTCGAAAGAAATAAAATAACAAAAAGATACATACGGAGAACATTTTCTACTTTTTCTTTCCAGCTTTGCCTTCCTTCTTTCTCACAACCTCATCAGCATACCTTATTCCCTTCCCCTTGTAAGGCTCTGGAGGTCTCCATTTCCTCACTTTTGCTGCGAACTCTCCGATTTGTTGTTTGTTGTATCCGCTCACAATAACCCTTGTGCTCTCCTCCACCTTCACTTTGAGGCCTTCTGGAACAGGCATTCTGACAGGATGAGAGAACCCAAGAAACAGAACCAGATCATTGCCCTCCATCTGTGCACGGTACCCCACCCCAACAAGGAGAAGACGTTTTTCGAATCCCTTTGATACCCCCACCACCATGTTATCTATCAGTGTCCTACATTTAACAACAGAATTTGTTGATTGTGTAAATTTGGGAGTTGGTCAAATTGAACAACCGGAATACATATATGTGCTTTGTTTTGTGTTTTCTTTGCCTCATCTAAATGATGAGAGGCCCTTCAGTTTGTATTGTACCAGTAAAACTGATATTTGGTCCTTGCCAATGATTCAGTCTCTGACATTTTTTTTGGCATGTTTAAGGTATAAGGTATATGATCTTGACACAACTTCTGATATTTTTCCTCATTTATTTTCAGTCAATCCTTTGCAATTGACCTATGTTTATTTGCAATAACCACTTATCGGCACGTACCTATGTAGGCACCACTGTCTAAATCAACTGCCAGTTGACCTCCAACATAAACATAAATGTCATAAACCAACATAAAAGACTACATCTAGAAGATACAATGTTAGTGGAAAAATAATAATTTCATCATTACACCTGAAAAGTCCATGCATCTCGTTTGCGCGTCTTGTCTCTACAGCTTTACGAATCCTCAGAAAAGAGTCATTTCTCTCTATTAAGATATCGGTTGGATACGTCCTTGACAACTCCCCAAGTGGTCCCTTGACACTAATGAACTGCCCATCAAATGTCAAGTTGACACTAGATGGAACTTCAATTGGCTTCTTACCAACCCTTGACTCTTTGCATTCGACTTTCGTTCTGAAGTAGCCGAATTTAGAAACAGATCTACGTGGCAAACAAATACCAGCCTGCAAGCTGTTTTTAGAAAAAATAAAATTCTTATTTGTTTACATTTGATTACAGATGACATACCAGAAGAATGCCATTTTCGACATACCTTTCCTCAAAAATAATATATCCAAATGGTAATTGAGTTACACGATGTTAAATCTCAATAACATTGTTGCAGAATTAGAGACGAGATATTAATTTTTTTTAGGAGGAAAATATTGACAACTATCAATTTTGTACCAAAATCTCGGTTTGGCATTTTAATCTAAGGTTGGTAATATCGATGGGGACTTCAATTGCATTTTGCAAAACAACTTTCCATCAAAATTTTCCAAGTACACATTAATATCACATAATTAGACCGAACTAACCACTGCATATTACCAGTAAAATCCTCCTGGTGCAACATATATGCTGTTAACGATAGCACAGAATAAAGAGAAAGGAAAAACGAAACTGCGAGTAGAAAGGTAAGTAGCAAAACCAGTGTATATAGATAAGGAGGCGTACCCGGAGGGATTGATCGAAAGAGAGAGAGACGCCATGGCCTTTTCAAACGCTGCTCACGGTGGCCAAGAGAGCTAGAGTGCTCCTTTTATCTTTATTTTATCCTCAAGCTTGAAGCTTGAAGCTTGAAGCAGTGAAGCTTCGTAGATTTGATGTCAGTAGACAAAGAGGTGATAGTTGGCCCGGCCCATTTATACACGGCTCAATCTATCTATTCATTTTGTTTGATGGATCCGGGCCTAATAATAACGTCCGTTAAATCTCTCCGAGCTGTCGTTTCTGTCAAAGATAGAAGTCAGTCTCAAAAATTGTTTACATAAATACGTTTATAGACTACTAATTATTAGGGGTGAAAATAGAGCGGATCCGGAGCGGATAGTGGTAAAAATATATTTATATTTTTTTATTTTTTACATACAAATATGGAGTGGATATTAGACATATCAAACGAACATGAATACGGATCCAAATTAGATCGGATATTTATTAAAATAAATATAAAAATATTAAAAATATTAAAGTTCATAATATTTATTTAATTATAATGGTGAATAACATAAATTTTTCGTAATATATATTAAAATATATGGTATATATCTACTATTCAGATGTCGGATATCCACGTCTAAGTTTTCGAATACGGATCAGATATTCCATTTTCACCCCTACTAAGTAACATTAGTATGAATTTTTTTAATTATAAAATAAATAATATGTAAGTTTTTAAATTAAAAAAAAATAAGTAAAAAGAATCTCAAAGACGAAACACACACCTAATTTGTATTTCTCGTAACTCTTTATTCTTTAAAGTTTCAAATTCTTCCAACTACGTGCTCCTTGCAAAATTTTCCTCATATCCTTGCCCCTTTTTATTTTTATTTTGTTGCCTATGTAGATACAGAATGTCTGTTTTGAAATTCGTGCCAAGTTAAAATGGACGACTCTGATCTAATTGTACTGAGGTAGGTATTGCATATTTGCATGGATCTAAATGCCTTCCGTCTCACCGCCGGGTCGTTGACTTGTCTGACTGACTGAGCCATCACGTCTCCTCTCCTCCTTGGTGTTTCTCAATTTTTATTTTATTTTACAAATCATTCTTTGCGTCTCCTCCTTGGTCTCTCTCTCTCTCTCTTTTTCAGTCCTCAGCAAAAAAAGAAGCTAAACCCTAATTGCAGCAGAGAGAAAGTGCAAACATGGGCTGTGTGAAAAAAAAAAAGCAGGTCAGCAATTAGGAAGAAAATGAGGAGACCAGTTTGGGTCCGAGGGGCTCCATAACCGTTTGATCTGCTTTAAGATCCGTGTGCACGGATATTAAAGCAAACATATACGGATATTAAAGCGATGCACACTTATCTTAAAACAGATCATATCGAAAATGAGTTGACCTAGAAAAAAATATCGGATTCCAACAGTATGGACCTATTTGGGTTCACCCATGCTTCTCTCTGCCACTACTGATCCACAATAGATTATAATTTTTGCAAAGAAAAAAAGTCCCCTCACCTGAATTTTGATATCAGATATTTTCGATATGTGCCAAAATGTTTTATGCCTTTTTCGGTTTAAAAAAAAAAATCGGATTTGACTATGCTGAAATTTTTTTAATTAACATTTCCAAAAATAGAAAATTCAGAGTTAGTCTGATATTGGCAAAATTTCAAATCTTAGCAAGAACGCAGGCATTGTCTGCACATCCATAGAAAAATAACACACAAACGTTGTATACACAACATTTAATTGATGTGACCCACATCTATACAAATTTTCTTCTTATTCTTGTTATCTATATAGTACAAAAATGTACCGTGACGTACCGTGCTGTTATTAACACACCGTGATTTTAGTCTCGTGTCGTGACTAAGTTAATTTTTCACGTGCCGTGCCGTGATCAAAATGTCAAATGATGGTCACGGTACGTGAGTCACGCCGTACCTAAACATGCCGTGTCCAAATGTGACTCGCATGACCATTTGATCATAATTTAGATTAGTTTATTCAAAATTCGTCATTTGGTTAGAGATCTAATGGTCTTAATTACACGTGACTCGCGTGAACACGTGCCGTGACTAAATTTTTTGCGTGTCATGCCGTGTCAAATTTTCTAAAGATAATCAGACGCAACACACGAACCACGGCACATAACCGACATACGTGCTGTGCCGTAACCATGCCGGAGCCGGCTCCGCCATTTCATTTTTCCGACTCTTGATATCTACTGACCCAATCTTCAAAAACGTGAACGGGAGAAGCAAAAATCTAGAGTACATATGAAAAAAAAAAAAAAAAAAAAAAAACTACGGGTGCTCAGGAGAACAGTTTGGGTCAGATGCAATTTGAGTCCGATGGACTCCATAACTGATCACTTTAAGATCCGTGTGCACGAATATTAAAGCAGCTTGTGCGGACCTTAAAGCGGATTGAACGGCCCAATCTGCTTCCGGTGCTCAGACAGTTTGTGTGTCGTCCTTGTGTCTACGTTTTTACTAACTTTCGAGATTTTTTCATTATGCTCCCAACTTTCAATTTTTATTAATTTAAAATGCGATGTTAAAAAATTTGCTTGACCATGTTGCTTCTAAACTTGTCTCCGTTTTTGTTTGAAGAAGACAACACACTTCCTCTCCATTTATTTGGTCAGAGAATTTTCATTGTATAAATTATTTTAAAATAATATAAGATAATAGATGAATTGTCTTGAAGTTTTAATCTCATAGGAGTAAAAAATTTAGTTCCTTTAAACATTTTGTGGTATCTAAAAACAATGATTTTGTACGTATCTAAAAAATAGCAAAAAAAAAAAATTCAAAAAATATAAATTTGGTCTTTGAGCATATTTTAATATAAAAATCATGTTGAGCGGTTCGGATCGACTGTTCGGACTTTAATCGTACGATTTTAGAGGCTTTGAACAGTGTCCGGTCCAAAGTCATTGGACCAAACCTTATCCCCAAATGGGTGATACGCTCAATCTTAAAAGAACAAAAAAAAAGAAAATTTCAGTTCTTTAATAATTGCTTAAGGAAAATAAATTCATCACTATCCTATATTTCTTTTATACAAATTTTATAAATAAAAATTATTGCTGGGTGACAGTTAAGATTGTCCCAAGATGTATTTATTGAATGGCTCGATCTAAAAAAGATATTGGCCCAAGCAAAGCTAGTATGGAATCAATGCCATCATAGATAAAAATGGACCACATCTATTTTCCTTTCATGAAGGATGAGCTGTACACCAGTACACGTCTGTTTTGAGTTTTGATTTCTAGCCAAAACGAAAAGTTTAACATTTAATAATCTCTTTTCTTTTGGGAAAGAGCGTTTTTTTTTTAGAAAAACCGTGTCAATTGATAAAATTACTACAATAGTTGAAGTTCTCTACCAAGTTTTTTTTTTCTTCAAAAAGATAAAAATTACTATAAAAGTTTGAAAAGTGAAATTAAAAATAGAATATACTATGGTACTTTGCAATGTGCACATAAATGCTATAGATTTTTATTTTTATTTTTAAATTCAAATGGTCGATCTAAAATGTTCAATACGATCTTCGTATGAAAATTTACTAGGAGTCCAAATTTATATTTTTTATAATTTGTTTAAATAAATAGAAAAAACTTGATCTAAAGATTGAACTATCCGAAGGTGATGGCTTTTTACTTATTTTAAAATTGGCAAAAATATTATAAAAATGCAAAATTTAATCAGTTAATACAGTTTTATATGGATATTTCGTTAAAAACTGAATCACAGCTAGGGGTGTTTCGGTTTGGTTGAAACCGGATCAAACTAGGCAAACCAAAGTTATAATTCGGTTTCGAAAATAGAACCGAACCGATTTAGCATTGCAACAATACCGGACCGAATCAAAGTTTTATTTCGGTTTGTTGGGTTCAAACTGAAATATATTAACTTTTTTGTTCAAAGCAATTGTTTTGTAATAAACCGATGTATATTAAGAAATAACCTAGGTTATTAAGAAATAAACTGGGACATTAAGAAATAAACTGAAGTATTTAAAGCACTTGATTAAGAAATAAACTGGAGTGGTCCGGACCAAATTCATAATATATAAAAGTTTAGTCAGTTCGGTTATTTCGGTTTTGAAACTTTCTAAACCGAACTGAATTGAAGTTATAATTCGGTTTTAAAAAACAAATCAAACCGAACCATTAAATCGAAAAAACTGAACCGTTTCGTCCAAACTAATTCGTTCGGTTCAAAACCGATTAAACCGGATCCCATGAACATCCCTAATCACAGCGCTGCACCTTGCAAAAGTACCGTAGCCATAAATATAATTTCTATAATTTAAATTAGGTGCCTAAGCACAATTAAATATTATTTAATCATTAAGTTCAAGCAGTTGATATGCAAATCTCTATGACAATGACTACGACCGACCAATAATTAGCTTATATTATATGAGCAACATGGCCAAAACACGTCTCTTTTGATGTCTTGCCAAAAACGCTATCGCTGCTCTGATTTTTTTGGAATCACAGGATTCTGTTATTCTAAATCTATCCATTCGTCTGTTTGAAAATTCGTGCATAAAAATTAAGTGTTTTTGAGATTCGTGTATTCTTCAAAATGAAGGGGTAGATTTAAAATTGCAGATCCTGCAATTCTTTAAGAATCACAGCAGATTTATTTCCTCCCTTTATCCGAATTTACAAATCAAGTCTTCTGCTATTCTTTGGAATCGCAGGATCTCTGCTTTTCAAAATCCAACCATTTATTTTTGAAATACACGAATCTCTAAAAAATAAATGGTCAGATTTTGAAAAGCAGGGACCTATGATTCCAAAGAATCACAGCAGATTTATTGCCGCAAACCAAATATCTCTGCTTCTCATTCCTTCTATTGCTTAGGCGCTCTCTTCTTCTATCTGCTTGTCCCTCTCCGTCGCATCTCCTCTTCAGTCGCTGCGACAGAAGTCAAGTCAGGTCAGGTTTCTTGGAGGTTTATTCAATTCTTTGCTGAGATATTAGTTGAGCACCAAGTGGATTTCGATTTTAAGAAGTCGCAATTTAATTATTTTCTCCCAAACCGCAGTTGATGCAATTATGGTAATTGCGTGATGATTGAATTTTTTTTGAAGATAGTTTGCCTCGGATTATTTGAGAAATTAGAGCGGAGTGTGAGAACTTGAGTCCCAGAGTTACAGAGAAGATGGAAGTTAGCAACGGTGAGTTAAGGGAATGGTGCCGTGAACTTCCCAAAGTGGAGCTTCACACTCATCTCAATGGCTCTATCAGAGACTCTACACTCCTGTGAGTCCTCTCTCTCTCTCTCTCGTATGCGCGCGCGAAGGGGCAATATCTTCCGTGTAAAGGATATAAAAATAAAATTTTGAAGGAAAATCAACTGTGTTCGCAGTACTATAACTGAAAATTTTGAAATTTGTAGATTTATTCCAAAACATTTAATTTTTACTAACTCAATTTATCCACAATTTTCTGATTAGCACTGAATGTATGACCGGTATTGATGCACTGTCAAGGAAGAAATTATTGTATCTTGAGTTGAGAATTTGTCAGTGCAAAATATAATTATTTTTTATCAATATATAGTGCAAATAGGAAGTTGAAGTTTTCTATTTATTTGAAATTACCTGTGATTTTTTTAGCAAAGAGTTCTTTTGCACAATTCTGATTTTTGTTCTGTCAATTTTCTTTTCAGAGAACTTGTGAAAAATCATGGAGATAATGGAATTATTGTTTCTAAAGATGTTGAGCGCATGATTTTAGAAAGTATGCCATGCCTGATATTCACCTACTCCTCCTAATAATTTTTCCCTTTATGTTTGATTATCTTATCAAGCACAATAATATTTTCTGGAGTCATACTAGCAACAGCCATAACAATCATGTTATTATTACCATGAATGTGGCTATGGTAATATGCATAGTGCATATTGGTCCATACTATGGATCAATATCTCCATTTTCAAAGTCTAAATAGTTGATTTGAACTGTTCGATATGATCTCCATATTAAAATGTATTTGCAGACTAAAATTTTTAGAATTTTTTTACTGATTTTTTCAGATAGATAGAAAATCACTACTTTTGAATGGTCTAGAATCTTTAGATCAAATGATTTTCTACCTATTTAAAAAAATAGTAAATATTCTAAAATATTAAAATTTGATCTACATGTACATTTTCACATGGGGGTCATGTTGAACGGTTCAGATTGACTGTTTGTACTTTGAAAATAGAGATGTTGATCCATAGTACGGACCAATATGCGCTATGCATTGTACCACATCCTCACTCTTATTACTGTTTTCTTGTTTTGATATAGAGGGTACGTCCTTAAGAAAGTGCTTTGATCTTTTTGCTGTGTACCATGTGCTCACCACTGATCATGAAACGGTGAAAAGAATCACCAAGGAGGTATGCTCCACAACTCCTTAAGGTTCATAACTAACTTCCATTGCGCTTTTTTAAGTTAACTGCCTTGATTTGATAATCTAAGCAGGTCATTGAGGACTTTGCCGCTGATAATTGTATTTATCTAGAGCTCAGGACTACTCCAAAGGTACTATTTTAAATATTAGTTTAAGATTTCTAATACCAATCATAGCTGGTACAATACTTTTCTAGAAGTGGCATGATATGTACCACCAAACTAAGCACCACCAAGCCCCTCGATAAGTCAAGGGTATAGTGGAGAAAAAAGAATACAAATTTGGGTCAAAAAGGTATATTATATCAACATTTGTACACTAACAGGATATAAAGAGCGGTTAGAATAAAAAAGATTTCAATATGGACAGACAGGACAGTTTACCATCTTTTATATGGCATAAATCAGTTCTTCTAAACTTAACATCACACTTCACAAAGGTGATTGTTTTCCAGAACAATTCAGGTATCTGCTACTGCATGCCAATGCTTTATTTTTTTTGTCAATCTGGTATCGAGTTATATATTTATTAACAAGGTTTTGGCTTAACATTGAGACAGCTGCAAAACACTAAATATCTAATGGTTGCAACCTTACATGTCCTGAAATGAGGCATGACTTGGAATTTAGTGGTTTGGTGGTGGAAAATTTTGAGTGGAATTTGTGTAAACTGAGTTCAATTAATTGTGTAAATCAGGATACTTTATCTTAAGCAACACACTTCTAAAATATGTAAGGTAAAAATTAATTGATAAAGAGATAAATTAGTTCTTGGATTCATTTCTATTCTTTTTTCTTACATCCACTAAAAGAGGTATTTATGAAGGCAAGCGAAGACATACGCTAAAAATCCAACAATATTACTCGTTCACCTAACAACCAGAGAGTAATACAAAAAAGTTTTCTACTCTTATACCATCATTCATCTTCAATTTTATTCGCTAATTTGTTTTGTTTAGGGCATTGCACAACCTCAGTCTTTCCTCTATTTCGCGCTCACTATGGTATCAAGTATTAACCTGCTGGTAATTTTCTTGGTCATGTAGAATAATGAAGCTAAAGGGATGACAAAGCGCTCTTACATGCAAGCTGTAATTGAGGGGTTAAAAGCAGTTGATATAGTAGATGTTGACTTCTGTGGCTGTGGATTGAACAATGAGAAAAGTGGAGATACTAGGCAAAAGAAAATATTTGTGAGGCTTCTCTTGAGTATTAACCGCAGTGAAGCAACTTCATCGGCCATGGACACGGTACGTGCTGTTGCATTCAGTCTATGACAGTACATACCAGGTAAGACTTAACAGGCTGTTCTGACAAAATTGGTATATCTTGTTGCATTCAGCTTATGACAGTATGTTCCAGGTATAAATTAAAAAAGATACTATTCTGACAGATGTGGTGCACTTTAGGTAGTTCTTCATTGTTTCATTACTAAGATGACAAAGAAACTCACTTATTAGATATATGATTTCTCTTAACCGTTTGGGACTAAAGGCTTAGTTGTAGTAGTAGTAGTTGTAGTTGTAGTAGTAGTTACCAAGCAGAAGTATAAGACAAAATTTGTACGCAAGACTAAAATCTATGTTACTCACAACTATAATTACTTTGCTTTATTTACTATCTTGTTGCTAATTGTAACAGCAATGCTTGAATTTCATATGGCATAGTTCAAATTTCTTTTTGTTGGTTGTTTCAATATATTGTAACAACTTTAGTGTTGAGATGGTATTGCAGAAATGCAATAATTGTTTCAATGAACTTTTTGGAAGAAGGTGCGAGGGGTTTCTTTACGTGTATGCATTGGTGTGGTGCGCTTGTGCACACGGGCCAGGGTGATCTGATTGGGATCCAGTTAATAAACCAAACAACATAAAGATTCTAAATTCTTACTGTTCTGGTGTCAAACTTTTGTAGGTTAATTTGGCAATGGAAATGAAGGACGTGGGGGTAGTTGGAATTGACTTGTCTGGTGACCCTACTGTTGGCCAGTGGTAAATAGAAATACTTGTATGATTAGCCTAAAACATCAGCTTATTATTATTACTTGAACAGTATTTATTCTCTCCTTTTGTAGGGAGACAGTACTACCAGCACTAAAACATGCCAGAGAACTCGGCCTTTCTGTTACTCTTCATTGCGGCGAGGTATACAAATTCTGTGATCATCTTTTTTCTTTGATATTTCTTAAATTTTCTGATTTTTTGTTTATTTATCTCTTTTATTGGTTTGTGTTTATGTAGTGTTCTAATATGAACTGCACGTTAAATTCATTTCCAGTCTCTTCAGGGCCTCTTTATATACAGCTATCTGAATTCCTTTGATTTTAATATACCATTTTTTAAATTTCTTTTTGCTACCATCTTGAGGTTTTACCTGTTTACAAATAAAACCAACATTTCTCTCATTGGCAAGTGCAATGATACTTTTGGGATATTTACAGATATTACCTTATATTAAACAATCCTTTCAGTAAGAAAATGACTAAATTTCTCTTTATACATTCATTCACCAAATCATCCCAATCATGTTGCATCTAAGCTAAAAAGTAAGAACCCAGAAGCTGAGTCCTCCTGGTTCAGTTTTATTTCCATACTTACCGAGCGCAAAGGTTGTTTTATAGTGGTAACGTTATAAATAATTAATGGAAATAAAAGCATTTTCTGTCTCTTTGAGTTTACTTGGTGGTATTATAATAGAAATATGGGCACTGCTTGCAAAAGTTAGCACAACTGGGTTTTTCTTTTCCAGTACGGTGAAATATCGGATCTGGTTTGCATGATACAGCCATTGTTTTTAAAGTATTTATTGAAAAATTTTCACAGATGAGCATATTGCTAAAGTCTATTGATAATAGGTACGTAATAGCAAGGAAATCCAAGCCATGCTTGACTTCAATCCTGAAAGGTTAGGCCATGTATGTCTCCTTGCAGATGAAGACTGGGATAGGCTTAAATCTCTAGTGATCCCGGTAAGCATTTCTTTTGGCTATCTTCTGAACCACCCAAACAATTTTAAGTCAAGAAAAAAGTGACTAAATTGATTTGATTTTCTTAATATTAACTCGGGCAAATTCATTTATAAGTAGTTCGTATGAGCTGGGAATCCTAATCGAAGTCACTAGAGATACAACAAATTTCCAACTTTTTAAATTTGGCAGTTGCATGTTACTATCAGCTATACAATGGATAATAAGTTCAATATTAAGGGTGCTTTCTGCAATAATGGTGAAATATTGGTATTCTTTGCATGAACCAATTTTTCTAGGCTCATATATATTTTATGCTTTTTGTAGGTAGAAATATGCTTGACATCAAATATTATGACACAGACAATTCCTTCGGTTGAGTTGCATCATTTTGGTTAGACCTATAACCTATTATTTACTATCTTTTAGTTTGTTCTCTTTATGAAGTGAATTTTCATCTAATTAATTCCAGTCGTCAGTCACTGACAAGTGACAAACTGACAATTCATATTCCTCAAAAGTCAACTCCAACAACTATCAAGAATGCCCTCAATCAAATTTACGCTGAAATTAGACAAGACATTGTTCTTTCAGCTTGAAAATAAAGGTGAACTATCTAACACTTCAATGTTCTTATTTCTAATTTCACTACAGCTGACCTTTACAAATCGGAACATCCAATGTCTTTATGCACTGATGATACTGGTCTTTTCTCTACAAACCTGTCAAATGAGTACTACAAAACTGCAGTGTCATTTGGTAGGTTTTTACTTCTTGACAGACACATCAGTCTTACAATAAGGACAAATGGATTCATACCCGTGTTGATGGTAACAGTCCGATACCTGCTGTAAACTTTTTCTAAATGATATGGATAAGGCTCAATGTCCTTGAGCAATTACTTTGTCGTTTCGTCCTGCAAGGGGTGGAACTAGAAAATTTTGATTGGGAGGGGTCTGAAACATAAAATGCACAATAATGTTATGTGGGATTTGAATTAAGTCTCCGCATCTAAAAAGTTGAAATTCTAACACCGGTACACATTTTGCATTTTATGAGAAGAGTTGAACCATATAAAAATAAAAAATCAATTGAATTTCAATATACGTAATTAAAATTTTAAAATAATAGGAGTGCTATTGGCTGTAAATCCGCCCCTGCGTCTTGCTGTTTCACTGTCTTGCAGCCTACTTCTCTTTCTCCTATTTTCTATTACTTGGGGGTTTTGACTCGATTTTTGCTGGAGCTTTTTAGAAATTCCTGAGCAGCACTCCCTGTAAGAAGTTCAAACTTTGTCATAACATTTTGAATTTTCTATGAAATTAGGTCTGGGCAAGGAAGAAATGTTTAAACTGGCTCAAGAGGCGGTTAACTTTGCGTTTGCAGATGAAAATGTGAAGAAGCATCTGATGCAGAAATTTGTGGAAGCAAAGGGACAAATGTTATAGTTAGACTAAATACACTTGCCTAGTTATTGATTATAGATATTTAAATTACATGTATCCTGCAAAAAACTATGGTCAATTGATTTGACGGAAACGCCATTATCGTTTATAAGCAATTTAAATGACCTGATGGGGTCAAATTTCTCGCTGCCTGTTTTTTTTTTTTTTTTTTGACAAAAGTGGGTATCCCCACCTGTTTCATATTGAAACAATAAGAGTTCTTACAAAATGCAATAGTAGAAACAACTAAGTAAGTAGTCTAGCTAACTCAAACAAACTACGCAATAGCTAATGCATAAAGCAGCTAAAACAACAAAACAGGAGCTGCTCAAAATAAAACCTACAACAGAAATGTAAACATAGTACTGAGTTCATATAAGGAGCTACAAAAAGCATGAGAGCACTAAAGATTGCTGGTAAGTAAAATCCATAGATGCTGCTGCAGTTGAGGAAGCGCCAGAAGATGAAGCAGAGTCAGAGGGCATGTAACTAGAAGAATCAGCTCTGTCTCGCAGGAAGTCTGAGAGAGCTACCCCCTCTGAACCATGTCCTGCTGCCTCTGAATCCTGATCCTGGGAGCTTACCTCGCCTAGGATATCTGAATCGGAGATAAGGATCAAACTGCCTACATGAGTCAGAGGAGAGACATCTATAGGCAAAAGCAAAGTTAATTTAAAAAATGTCTCATCATGTCTAATTTTACACCAATATGAAGCTAAAGAAATGATACTGGAGCCTATACTAGCCAGAGAAGGTACTGTAGTGTTATTAAAGCAAATTTTATTGCGTGTTAACCAAAGAACCCACAAAACGGCTGCTCTAAGTAATTCAATTAATAGAGTGTCTTTAAGAGGGGTACATGCATCAATTAACCATAAATCAGCAATAGTTTCACAATCAAAAGAAAAACTATTATGGTTATCAATCCAAGACCATATTTTAGAAGTGTAAGAGCAAACAACAAAGAGATGATCGGCTGTCTCAAAATCCCCACAAAAAGGACATGAGGTATCACCCTGCCAACCTTTTTTCAACAAATTGGATTTAGTAAGAACTTTGTCCTGTTTTAGAAGCCACAAGAATATCTTAATTTTTAATGGTATATTTGCCTTCTAAATGGAAGTGAATTGAGTATTTTTCATGCCCCCGTATTCCAACCAAAGATACAATGAGTGTACTAAGAAGTGGCCTAACTGAGACCATCTCCATTTTACTAGGTCTGGTTCATCTAAAGTAGGGTTAAACAAGACATAATGTTTCAATTGATATTGATATTGATTAGTTTAAGGAGCAATGTATTTATGTTCCAATTTTTAATTTTTCCATATTTTATGTAAAAATAATTAAAAAGAGGAGGGTTCAAATATAGGGGTGAAAAGATACGGTATGATAATATCCAATCCGTATTCGAATACTTCGATGTGGATATCCGATATCCGAATATCCGTGTGGATAAAGATATTGATATGGTTTTACGTTTCAATTATTGGTACCCGAATAGTAGATTACATCATATATTTTAATATATATTATGAAAAATTTATGTAATTTACCATTATAATTAGATAAATATTATGAACTTTAATATTTTTGAATATTTTTTATATTATTTTAATAAATATTCGATCTGATCCGGACCCGTATCTGTATCCGTCTGATATGTTTGATATCCGCTCCGTATTCATATCCAGAAATGAAAAAAGGGATATGGATATGGTTTTACCATTGTTCGCTCCGTATCTGCTCTGTTTTCACCCCTATTCAGATACCTCTATTTTTTGTGCCTCCATTTTTAAGAACTTTAATAACTCAAAATTTAAAACTTAAAAGTCAAAATAAAACCGTTATATATGATCTACATCATTTTATCTATGCATGTGTAAAAAATTGTGACATTTCAATTGTCATCAAGTGCTTGTAAAAACATACTAATGTGGATAATTTCTAAAAGTTGATTTTTGAAATGATTGATTAACGTAAAAACAAAACCAAAATACGATATTTTTTTATGAGCACATAGAGAAAATAACATAAATTGCATCTATCAGTTTTATTTTGACATTTATAATTTTTAACATTTTTAAAAATAAAGATATGAAAGAGGCACAAAAAATAGAAACATTTGAACTCTCCTCAACTAAAAATAATCGTAATATAATAAACAACGCTTCTCCGATATAAATTAGGAGGGGTGGAAGCAGGGAACACTCTGCGCTCATTTTTTGAGTTAATGCATCTCGGCCGTCTGATTTTAAACAAAGTCAATCCAACTGTCTAATCTTAACACAGAGTTCTATAATATTAGTGCGAATCTAGTCCGTATGGATTAGATGGTCCGGATGTATGAACTCAAATTTTTTTTTTTTTAGTTAATGCAGAGGATACGAATTCGGAAGCAGGTACCCAAACATATCTATATACATTTCTTTTATAAAAATGTATTTGGTGTTTCCCGTACAATTTGTGCGCACAAACGCATTACAAAATTGTTTTTTCAGTTTTTCTTAATGAAGAATATATAAAAAAAAGTTTGTCCAAGCCCGGGTTCGAACCGGGGACCTTTCGCGTGTGAGGCGAACGTGATAACCAACTACACCACCCAGACTTTGTTGAAGCAGTTATATTCTTTTTGATTAAGTATGATAGTACAATCTTTTTTGTTCAAATCTATCATGTGCGATTGCTTTTGAAAACATAGAAATCGGAACAAATATCGTTACAGAATACAAAATTTCACCTATTTTATTTATTGATTATAAAATTGCATGCATCGTTGTATGGAGTATGGACTAGTGTTGTAAATAACGATATGCATTTGTCGGACAGACATGGTATCGTCAAACAATTAATCAGAAATAAACAATCAAAATTGAAAATAATCTGCTAATTAGTCGAGAAAATATGTGATAATTTGATCGCTGCCAACGACTAATAGACTGATTAATCAGCCATTTTTTACAACACTGTTATAAATCACATACGAAAAAAAACTTACGAATCGTGTATTCAGAGGGAATCATATCCTCTGCGGAGTTTTTACCTGCGAAGCTGTACGGTTCTTTTAACCTGGTCCATTCGTTTTGATCGAACAGACCAAATAAGATTATGGCACGAATCTCAAAGAAACATTAATACTGCCCCCTCCATCATCTCGAGTATTCACTGACTGAGATTAAATCTGGACCGTTCAATCAGCTCCGCACAGCTCCGCATAGCTCTGCAGGTAAAAACTCCACAGATGATACTGGTCCGTATTCAGAGTATCTATTTTTATCCATTTAAATATTCAATATTTCAGTACGATATATTTATTTTTTCAAAATTTAAACGATGCATTACAAATATACCATCAAACTCATGTAGATTACCTCAATTTAGAAACTCAAATCTTGACGGGCACACGTATTTGGTAATTTTTATTTAATGGTGGATATAAATAACAATAACGGCATAAATGTGAAGCATATGACAACTTCTTCTAACCTCTCGCTATTACAATTTTTTTATGCTTATGGTATGTATCCCATCTATGCTTACAAGATACAAATTTAAGTTTACAATACAAGATTGTGGCATGTATGGTCGCATGGATACGGGCAATCTATCAACTTGACTTTTGATCGATTGAAGTACCAGTCTCCTACTGATTGTGCAATTCTCTGAAAAATATAGTTATATAATTCTTATTTGAAGTATGATGAGGTATATTTTTGCTTTTTTTCCTATATATATTTTCAAAGAATTAGCATATTATAGTTTGAAAAGAAAACATAATCAAAAGATGTACCTTGTTTTTTATAGATGGAGAATTGTCTCCATACCAGGTATCTGGTAAGACAGCTTGGCCATGTGAGAAACAGGAATTAATAAACAATCCGTTAGTTGCTTTTGATTGATAAAAGTTCTTCCCAACTCTGGTCATTTGTCTTCTAAATTCTGTCAGAATGAAAAAAAAATAATCATCACTAATTATGCAATAATTTACCAAAAATGATCCCGGTGTCGGTCTTTTATATGATTTTATTTGGCACCAGTATTATTAATGTCAGCAGGTTTTTACCAACCGGCACCGTTACTGAGGCAAAATAGTTAAATAGGGCTAAATTGTTAAAGGATGTATTAGTTATTTATTAAAGGACTAAGTTGCACAGTTGTAGTACCTGGTACCATACACATACCCAATTCTGGTAGCAAGGTTGTGTAATTGAAATACAGATAACATGTATGACTTTTAAAAAACAAAAATTAAAACATACCTTGTAAAAATTTAATTTGTGACGAATTACAGTTCAAATAGCTTAATCTGCAGGATTTCCAAGGACCTTCCTCAGCACTAATTGGGGCTATACTGTTTTTAATCTGCAAAGTTATACTATGTGTTTAATCAACTTCAATCAATTCAGCATAACCATCAAAACCACCCATTACGGTACCAGCTTAAACTGGTGGTATGGTAATGTGCTCATATGGAATGTAGTAATTATGGTCTTGGTACTGACCTGCCATGTGTCATAAGCTGCATTTAGAAGAAAAATTGGAGTATCTATCCCATTCACTAAATTCTCTGGAAAGAAACACTGCAAAAATACAAAAGAAAATTTGTCGCTTTTTCATACGGAATTTCTTTGTTTCTTTTTTCGAAAAAGGAATAAAAAGCAATCTGTGAAAAGTATATCAGAAGAAACTTAGATTACCGAGGTTGCATTCATGCGAGATATACATCTTTTTGGCAAGTTCTGAGCAACTCCCTAATCAAGCATGCCAATTAAAATCATGTTAACAATATCACAAATACCAGTATATAATTACCACTGGGTCTAATGGACGCCATGCCAATACTATTTTGGGAATATTTTGGCGAAATTTATGTTTCAGAATTGAATAAAAATCAATTTTTGAATCTAGTGAAGATGTTTTATGGAAGTAAAATAAATTAATGTAGTAAAGATTACCTGAAGAGTCACTACCCCATCATAAAGGTCCCTTAAGGTACGTTGGCCGGATACATCCACACTGCATTACATTATAATATTATAGAAATATGTCAAAAATAGCCCAATAGAGAAATAGATAAAATTAAATTGACTGGTATATACCAGTAAAAACTCAGAAAATGCAACTTAGTTAAGATCCATTTGACTTTGTAGATAGTATATATAAGGAGTCTTTGCATATACTGACAACTGTTAATGATGTGACAAAAGATTTCGAACAAAACATGAAAATTTCCGTACTAATCCAGGAATAAGCCAGCATCTGCAAGGCACTTGACTTTAGTTTGCAGAGGAAAAAGTGATCTGAAACGGTCGCAATGTAAAATTGATGCCAAACCACCAGCAGAACATCCCGAAAGAAGTGCCTAAAAGAAATCAATTTAATTTTAGAAGTAAATACTTTTAACAAAGCAAAAGAAGTGCATAATTTGGGAGAATCTAGTGTTCAAGCAAGACCTGTTGCGAGGAGTTCATTCCTAAATCCATCAACTCGTCCATTACAGCAGACCAAATGCGCTGGCCTCGAAAATACAGTCCCGAAACCTAATTTAAGAAGAAAAAAAAAGCAGTACCTAGTAAGAAAGATAAGTGTTGATAAAGATCTCATAGAAAAAATGGGAGAATTAGATCGAATTAAAAGGCCTAAATACAAAAAACTTTTTAAAAAAATTGTTAACATCATTTATCAGTAGGGTATAATTTAATGATTTAATCAGTTTAATTGCTGTAATCATCATTTAACAGGAGATATCTTTAGATAACTTTTAATGCCAAGGTGGCAAAACGTGTTTAATCAGTTTAATAGAAAGTTTTATCGCATTTCATAAAAGTTTTAAAAAAGGAACTTCAAGTGAACTATACAAGGAAACTATACAAGGAGAGGAGAATGAGACCAAGACGCACGTGTATATAATATTTTGATAATATATTTTGGCAGCAATTTGGTGATTGTTTTTGCTTTGCAGTCAAAGACAACTATATAGTATGAACAAGAAATATAGAGTTGCATTCTTCTAACATTATCGTATCCTTCACCGGCAAACGAGGCACCATCACAGTAACGCACTCTTACTCTATTCCAGTTGTAGAAATCTGAGAAAATAAAATTACCAGAAAATAAATGTTGTCAGAAATATCTGGCAGCATAGCATTTAGAATTAGAGTAAATTACACAAATAATTCTTACAAAAGCATTAATCGTTTACCATTTTGATCATTAAAATTTAAAATTTTAGAGACCATTTGTGCAAATTATTCTTAGAATTATGGGCATAAAGAAAGAAAGGACTAATTAATTAGCAACACAAAGAATGTTCTACATAGAAAAAGACACTACACTTGCAGGAGTTTGGTTTTGATTAATATTTCATAAGAGGCCAAAGTTTGAGGAGAAATCTAATTAGTACCTGGATTTTCATCCGAGTTGTTACTTAGTATAGCAGAGAAGAGAATTTTGTCCATGTATTTTGACGAACCAAGAGCAAAGGTGCTACGCGACATGCACGAATCTCTGTCATTGCACCAGCCTCCTCCCTACATCGAAAATTTCATTCTCAATTCTCTTTTCAAAATTAAGCCCCCAACCCAACAAACATAGAGTGCTCAATGTCCCCTTAGAAAGAAAGGCTAATAGATTTGTTGCTGTCAAATGCAGAACTCCAAATCTTACAGTAATAATTACACAGATTAAAAGTTGTTTGGTTATGTGTGAAACTGCAAGTTTGATTTATGTAGAAAGAGGCCTTGTGTTGGCAAGTAAATTAAAATTAAAGGAAAGTAATTTTTTTTATCAATACTATTTTTTAAATAAAATAGTATTGAATAAAAAGATTAAATTGTATTTATATACTATGTTGGTAAATAGAATAATAGGGATAAAATTGTTAAAAATTGAGAAATTGTTCTCCCTCTAAACATGTTTTAACTTTATTCCACCTTAAATAAATGTACTTCTCTTTGATACTATTTTAATGTATTAAAACACCATAAAGTACTTAAAATCATCACTATTTCATTTGCCAAACACGGATAAAAATCTACTTCTATTCTCTTTTTGTATCTATCTCCCTCCTTATTCTTTATCTCTTCTAGAAGAGAGATTGACACAAAATGAGAAGAGGAGGGTCCTCCTATTCTTTGAGAATATGAGCAGATTTTGATCCGCCAAATACTACAATGAGCAAGTAAAACATGTTGTTTCTATATATGTTAACTAAAAGGAATTCAAATATTTTGAAGATTTTTGCCCCTTGACTATATGTTTTTACTATAAATTTTACATCAATTGTTAAAAATAAAGAGGATTAGGGATTCATATTAGCCTCAGAGGACCCTCTTTGGGTATAGTTCATCATAGGCTAAGTTAAGGAATAAAGGGAGCAACTAAATTAGTATATAAAGTTACTCAACCTTTTTCCTTTTATAGAAAGTTACCGTTATTTTTCCAACAGCTATTTTTTCTCCTTTGGCTATATAATGCCCACTGTACAAACAAATCAATATAAGAAATATATTTCTCTCAATTTCTCTACTGTCTCATATTACTAAAAATATCATGGTATCAGAGCAGGATTAAAAATCCCGACTCAAGAGAGAAAATTCAGCAACAGCACAAGCAGCTGTAAAAATCAGAATCAGCAACAGCACCAGCAGCTGAAAACTGAAAAATCACGATGTCACAAAATCACGAAAAACTCACAGGGGTAATGCTGAATGGCAGAAACTACCATGTGTGGGCAAGACAAGTCATATTTGCCTTAAGCGGCCGAGAAAAGAGTGAACATATCGATCCTGTAGACAAGGCTCCAAAACAGTCGGATCCACCAACTGAACCCGAAAAGAGAGCATTAGCAAGATGGAAAGTAAGCGACCATACTGTTATCACCTGGTTACTTGCAACAATGGAACCAAAGGTATCCGACTTACTTTCTTATAAAAATACCGCATTAGAGATATGGCACAGAGCCGAACAATTGTATGGCCATAGGAAAAATTACTCACACATCTACCAAATTCAAAGAGATTACCAACAAGCAAAACAGCAACAAGGGCAACCAACAATGGAATTATACGGTTACCTTCAAAAGAAGAAAGATGAACTTAGGGTTTATCGGCCCCCAACCACTGACCTCACTGAAATCCAAAAGCGGGAAGAACAAGATGATATTTTTCAGTTCTTAGCGAGCCTCGATTCCACCTATGAAGCCGTGAGATCCCAAATACTGTTGCTCGCCGAATTACCAACCTCAGACGAGGTGGCAGCCATGATAGACAGAGAAGAGACAAGAAGGGCTGTCATGGTAGCACCACCTCTCGAAAATTCAGAAAACAAAGCCTTCACAGTCACGGCAAGACCCAACCCTAGCCACAAGTCGGAGGTCAGAGGAGACCTCGCAGGGGTAAAATGCGATCACTTCCGGAGAGAGGGACATCGCAAGGACCAGTGCTGGTTTCTCTACCCTCACCTCCGACCCAAGTGGCACAAGAAGGGTGGAGCCGGAGATCGAAAAGGGGAAAGAGGCGGCTGGGAACGAGACAGGGGCGAAACAGAAAGAAAGGGATTTGTAGCGGAAGGAGAAGGGGGCGCCAAGATTGGCGCTGGGAGATCTGAGCCCTTCGCTGGTAATTGCGCTGGGGCATCCTCTTCTAATATTTCTCTGGATCCCATGAGGCAGCTTCTCCAACAGCTCACTATGATGCTAGATCAAAAACAAGAACATCCCAAGACATCTGGTATGATCTGTGTTGCAAATTTATCGTATTTTCCAAATAATTCTAGATGGATACTGGATTCAGGTGCCACAGACCACATGACTGGAAATAAAAATTTATTAACCTCTTTTAGAAAATACGAAACTAAAAAATTTGTCACTGTGGCAAACGGTGATAGAATGGAAATTCTTGGAGAAGGCTCAATAATTATTTTCTCAAAAATAATTCCAAATGTCTTGTATTTAAAAAATTGCTCATCCAACCTATTATCCATTAGTAAAATCACAAATGAGTTGAATTGTGAACTCATTTTCTTGACAAAAAATGTGATTTTTCAGGATCGGATAACCAAGGTTATGATTGGTGAAGGATTTCTAGAAAATGGGCTTTATTATTTGAGTGAAGAAAAATTTAATCTCAACACTATCAAAAATGGAGAATTAAGCGTGCTTTGGCATAGAAGAATTGGACATCCTTCCGACAAGATTTTAAAGAATGTTTTTAATTTTTCAAAAATAGATAATAGTAGTTGTGAAATTTGTAAGCTAGGGAAGCATACTAGATTGCCTTTTAAATTATCAAGTTGTAAAAGTAAAAAACCGTTTGATTTAGTTCACTCGGATGTATGGGGACCCGCCCCAATTAACTCTTTTAATGGATACAAATATTTTGTCATATTTATTGATGATTTCTCTAAAACAACTTGGTTATATTTATTAAAAGATAAAAGTGAAGTTTTTTTACAATTCTTAGATTTTTATAACTTTATAGAAAATCAATATGAAGCAAAAATTAAAATTTTTAGATCCGATAATGGAACGGAATTTGTAAATCAAAACTTCTCAAATTTTTTTAAAGAAAAAGGAATTTTACATCAAACAACATGTGTCTATACACCTCAACAAAATGGCGTTTCCGAAAGAAAAAATAGGCATTTACTTGAAATAACTCGAGTACTTTTATTCCAAAATAATGTTCCAAAAATTTATTGGTCGGATGCCATTCTTACCGCTACATATTTGATAAATAGATTGCCAAGTGTTAATTTAGAGTATAAAAGCCCCTTAGAAATTCTTTACCAAAGAAAAATCAATATTGAGCATTTGAAAATTTTTGGTTGTGCATGTTATGTACACAAGAATAACAAACAAGACAAGTTGGATTATACCTCAATTAAGGCTATTTTTTTGGGTTATTCATCACAAAAAAAGGGATATAAATGTTATGACCCTAAGAACAAAAAATTATATATTTCAAGGGATGTAACCTTTTTAGAAAATGAGCCATATTATAAAGAAAAAATTCATGAAGAATCTATTAGAGAGTCATTCAAAGAGATTGTATTACCTCAATCCAGTCCATCTATAGAATAGGTAAGACCAATAGAAATTAGAATTACAACCGAAAATGAAAATGAAAGTGAAAATGAGGAGGAAATAGAAGAAATTTCCTCAAATGAAGAAGATCAAAACATAGAAGAAACACCCTTGAGAAGGTCGGTTCGGACAAAATTTCCTTCAACAAGGCTAAGGGATTGCATAACTTATAATGTACAATATCCTATACAAGATTTTATTTCATATGATAGCATCTCTTCAAACCATAGAGCTTTTATGACTTCAATTGAAAAAGAACAAGAACCAAACAATTATCTTGAAGTCATTAACAATCCGGTTTGGACCAAAGCTATGAAAGAAGAGTTAAAAGCTCTTGAAAAAAATGAAACATGGGTAATTGTACAATTACCACAAAATAAAAAACCCGTAGGATGTAGATGGGTATATCAAATTAAATATAATAGCGATGGTACCATAGAACGATACAAGGCTCGTTTAGTTGCTAAAGGGTACACACAAACCTACGGTATAGACTATTATGAAACATTTGCACCCGTTGCCAAAATGAATACCGTACGAATTTTATTTTCAATTGCGGTAAACCAAAATTGGAAATTATACCAAATGGATGTCAAGAATGCATTTCTTCAAGGAACTCTTGAAGAAGAGGTATACATGAATTTACCACCCGGTCATGAAAAAGAAAATGATCAAAGATTAGTTTGCAAGTTGAACAAGTCAATTTATGGATTAAAGCAATCTCCAAGAGCATGGTATGGAAAACTAAGATCTTATTTAATTTCTTGCAATTTTAAAATTAGTAATGCCGACCATTCCCTATTTGTTAAAATTGTAGGAACTAACACTACTATCGTACTTGTATATGTTGACGATCTTATAATCACCGGAAATAATCAAGAAGAAATTAAAAGAATAAAATTTCAATTAAAAGAAAAATTTGACATTAAAGATTTAGGTTATTTAAAATATTTTTTGGGAATAGAAATAGCATATTCATGTCATGGTTTATTTATTTCTCAAAGAAAATACACCTTAGATTTGTTAAAAGAAACCGGAAAATTGGGTAGTAAACCGGCCTCCATACCAATAGATGGTAAATACAAACTAAATACCGAGGATGGTGAATTATTAGAAGACATAAACCAATTCCAACGACTTGTAGGAAAATTGATTTATCTTACGGTAACCCGTCCGGATATTTCATATTCCGTAAGTCAAATTAGTAAATTCATGCATAATCCAAGAACACCACATTTAGAGGCTGTTAATAGAATATTAAAATATTTAAAAGGAACCCCCGGCAAGGGAATTTTTATGAAGTGCAATAATTCTAATGAAGTGTGTGGCTATTCCGATGCAGATTGGGCCGGAAGCTTCGATAGAAAATCGACAACCGGCTTTTGCACATTTGTGGGCGGAAATTTAGTCACATGGAAAAGCAAAAAACAAAATGTCGTGGCACGATCAAGTGCCGAAGCGGAATATCGTGCCATGGCATCCACCGCAAGTGAATTAACATGGATCAAGCAACTCTTTTCGGATTTTGGAATTCAAATTCAATTGCCAATGCAAATGTTTTGCGACAACCAATCGGCACGTCATATAGCATCCAACCCGGTGTTTCATGAGAGAACCAAACACATCGAGGTTGATTGCCATTTCATTAGAGAGAAGCTTCAATCCAAAGAAATTGAGACTCCATTTGTAAGAAGTGAAGACCAATTAGCGGATGTCTTTACAAAGGGTTTAGATCCGAAACCATTTCAACAAAATGTAGGCAAGTTAGGGTTAATTAACATTTACACGCCTAACTTGAGGGGGAGTGTTAAAAATAAAGAGGATTAGGGATTCATATTAGCCTCAGAGGACCCTCTTTGGGTATAGTTCATCATAGGCTAAGTTAAGGAATAAAGGGAGCAACTAAATTAGTATATAAAGTTACTCAACCTTTTTCCTTTTATAGAAAGTTACCGTTATTTTTCCAACAGCTATTTTTTCTCCTTTGGCTATATAATGCCCACTGTACAAACAAATCAATATAAGAAATATATTTCTCTCAATTTCTCTACTGTCTCATATTACTAAAAATATCATCAATCATACTTCTATTTATTTTTCCCACTTTTTCTTTGTTTTGTTTTTCCCTTGCATGAAAACAGGACCTACATATATGATTTGCTGATATTTAGACAATGCGAAACTGATATGAATCTTAATTAATTTTTCTGGTTATGCTTAAGCAAGAATGGAAGACTTCTAAAAAAAGGAAAATAAAAGGTCTTACTTCAAGATCAACCAACCAATTGTTTTCACCACAGCCATGCCCTCTTTGGAGGTGGTATCCAGGTGGGCTTCCATCCAAGCAAACTTCAATTTGGCAACAAATACAAATAATGGATTAGGCTTTTCCCATATACAAAATATTACACAAAAATGGTGAGGCCCTGCTAGAGCTGTAATTAAGCAATTTTTTTCCAGGTCACTAGATAAATTAAGCAGGTGTTTATAGAACTAGTCCTTTATGTGAGAGGTCATGGGTTCGAAATCCAGATAGAAAAAGTCATTTGTTATAATAACAAATGTATTAAATAGTTGGGTGGCTTGACCTCCAACTTTACTCAAAAAAAAATTAAGCAGGTGTTTATGTTATTTTTTTCTCGGTTGAGTTATTTTCAATTAATTCTGGTTACTGTGTAAAGCCATGCACAATAAATTTTGAAGTATGAGTAACTACTAGGAAGGTTAATATCTCATCTCGTTTGGAGGTAAGCCTTTTTAATGGTGGTGGTTGCTTTGCAACAAGATATAATCAGGAATCATTAGTTATTGTCGATGACATAATCAGAGCAAATAGAGTCAGGATTGGAACCAAAAATATACAATTGCAGAGACTGAATTTAGTAAAATATAATGTTCAACAAAATATATTTTAGAGTGAAACATATATTATTGCTTTAATTAAATAAATACTTCATTAGAAAATTTTAATTGATGCCCGCCCATATCATTGGAGGTAAACATATCATACTCCAACGCGGCCTATCCTGGTGTTTCAAGTATGCAACCCTCTTTTTTAGACATCGACAATGTCGTCCAAGGTCTCCCCTTATAGAGATATTGTGATGTGCCATAATACCCATTCAAAAGTTACGGGCATAGGGGCACTTCCACATAATGTGATCCCTCGTTTCTGTCAAATTTTCCGCACAAAGATGACAGCCCAATTGAACTGAGCAGCCTCTTGATAACAGCACCCCCTGTGTCAATATCTTGTCTTCCATCATGAGCCAAACAAAAATTTTAATTTTCATCGATTGGTTGATTTTCTTATTTTTGCATAACAATATTCACTACAGAGAATAATCAATTCTCACTGAAAGTTAAGGTTTGAACATGCATCTTTTTCACATGAAAAATAATATTTCAATCTAACCGTACTATTAGATGTTAGATGTGATTCTTCAAATATTGTAGTTCAAAGTTCAAACCGGATGAAAATAAGAGCATGATGTAATGGTGACTTTAGGTAAAGAAATTGGTTTTTAAAACTTTTCAATTTTCAATATCTCTCAAAAGATTCTTCAATCGATTTTTAAACCCGCATCACTAAAAAAATTTGAACCAACTAACTAGTTAATTTGTTTAAAACTAATCTAATAAAGAAAGATATTTTAATATCACTATGGCACTTCTTCAAAACTTAGTTCATATAATTTTTGTATCGGTCATGAGTAATTAAGAGGTTACAGAGGTTAAAGATAGGTACAAAATTATTATTTTAAGGAGATTCTGAACCATCTGATAAAGGAATTTTGTACATGTCTTAAAAAATAGTAAAAAAATTCTAAAAAATATTAAATTTGGTCGCTAAGCATATTTTATTATAAATGTCATGTTGATCGGTTCGGATCGACTGTGGACTTTGAAAATAAAAATAAAGAATTGAGTGTAAATGAGAGCATAGAATTTTGAGTGCATTGGAACCCTCATATAAAAATGAGAATAGCTTATTCTTCCTCTTCCATCAAACATCTCATTTTTCTACATACATATGTGTGCTTTGCCCCGGTATTGTCAAGGAAACTATGAAATTCTTTATTTCTCTCTTCCATAGGCAATGTTTTACGGTTCTTCAAGTCATTGAGTAAACTTCTCAAATCAGAATAATTTTCTTGCCATTGGCTATGATTCTTTTCTTGGAGAAGAGAATCATTTTTCATAGGAAGAAACGAGGGAGCTAGGGAGAGGGAGAGATAGAGAGAGACAGTACATTGTTTGAAGGGCAATCTTGTCCTTTTAATTGGTTATTAATATTAGTATTCATTTTTAAGTAATTAAAGTAAGAAATGGGGATATTAATAATTTAAGGGAGTTTAGATGGGGAAATAACTAATTTTAAAGTTTTGATGGGGAAATATCTAATTGAACAAGTTATAATGATGGGTATATATCTAAATTTCTCATATTTTTAAGCGTTTATACTCGATGGTAAAAATGTTTATCTTACATTTTCAGGAATAAAAATTCTTAAAGTTGTTTATGTATTTACTTAATATATATAGTTTTTAACCTATGGCTATTTAGATAAGAAAACGTGATAAACGCTTTGTATATACTTGTGAATTCATATATAAATAATTTTCTGTGAAGTATAAATATTTCAAAATAGAATGCAGAACATGATGAGGAACAAGAATATTTTTTCTATTTTATATATTCGCGAAAATAGCAAAGACCCCAATGTTAGCTATTTTACTGTCTTTTGTGTTTTGGTACAAAGTAACTGGTGCCAGTAGGGGTGTTCATCGGTTCGGTTCGGTTGGAACCGAACCGAACCGAACTAAGCAAACCAAAGTTATAATTCGGTTTTCAAAATAGAACCGAACCGAACCGATTTAGTATTGCAACCGAACCGAACCGAACCGAAGTTTTATTTCGGTTTATTCGGTTTGTTCGGTTCAAACCGAAATATATTAATTTTTTTATTTAAAGCAATTGTTTTGTAATAAACCGAAGTATATTAAGAAATAAACCGGGGTATTAAGAAATAAACCGGGATATTAAAAAATAAATCAAAGTATTTAAAGCAATTGATTAAGAAATAGACCGAGGTATTAAGAAATAAACCGAGGCGGTTCGGATCAAATACATAATATATAAAAGTTCGGTCGGTTCGGTTATTTCGGTTTTGAAAATTTCAAACCGAACCGAACCGAAGTTATAATTCGGTTTTAAAAATCAAACCGAACCGAACCATTAAACCGAAAAAACCGAACCGTTTGAACCGATCTAATTCGGTTCGGTCCAAAACCGATTAAACCGGACCCAATAAACACCCCTAGGTGCCAGTTCTCTTTACTTGTAAGGTTTTCGTTGTTTAATGAAAATCGGTGGGCTTGATCCCACTTCTCTCAAAAAAAAAAAAATACAAAGACCCCAATGTATTGATCAGTATCCATATATGCATCCTGATGTTAATCTCTCTCCATCCCTTAAATTACCTAATTTCATTTTAAGAAAATAAAATGCTTGTCCTAGGACGTATGTGTATACATTATATACAACCAAGAAAGCTTTCAAAACACAAAGTAGAAGAGAAGGAAAAAAATAAATAATAATAATAAAATGTAGCTACGTACACACACACACACACACACACACACACACACACACACACACACTTACCCGCTCCTTTGGCAACAGCAGATTGAACTAAGGTTAGTTCCACCATAGCATCAGTATTTGTATTATAATTAGTTCCTCCATCGACCCACTTAATTAGAATCAAACCCAAGAACCCAATCAACAAAGAAAAGTTCATGATTGATTTTGTTCTTTTTTGTTAATTCAGTGAGGGAGAATACTGTGTAAAAATGAGAGCAATTAATGTGTGGTGCTTAGATGGAAAGAACAAGAACCTTATATATATAGAGCGTATGGTATGGGTTTGATCTTATGCGCTACTAGATTCTCTAGAATCTTGTAGGGATTTGCTTCCTACTTTTTTGGCATAATTACAATAGTGACTCCAAATCATTGGATTTATTTATAAATATATGAGATTTGATAAATTAAGCACGATGCAAGCAATGAACTTTAGCATCAATCATTATTACTTTTATTTTATTATTATTATTATTATTATTAATATAGTATTATTATTATATTATTGTTGCTGCTGCTGCTGCGAATTAATTTTATTTCAAAACCTCCGTAGCTTTAATTTGTGCATCTTTCATAAGATTGATAAAATAAATTTGTAAATAATTTATTCTTAAATAAGTTCAAACCTTTCAAAATTTATTTTGTCAAACACTGACACTTAATAGAGTTCATACTTGACAAAACAATATAAAAATAGATCATTTACAGATCTTTATCTATCAAGTATAAACTTTATAGATATTAAATTTGTGAATCTAGAGAAATTTTCTAAAATTTGAAACCTGTAAAATTTTATTTTTAGACATATTTATATATTATTCACACTTGTCTAAAATAATTTGTGCCTAATTTGTATTTAACATATATAGTAAATTTGTATAAGGTTAATCTTGACTAAACAAGTGTGAACTATGTACAAATTTATTCAATCAAGTATCAAACTTGTAGAAATTTTTATGTACAATCATGCTGGGCAAGTTTTAAAACGAAAGGCAAAATGGGTTAATTAATTGACGCATGTATGTGGACCAAACTCGGCTCCCTGATGGGTAACAACCACAGTAATAATGATCGCGTTTAAAACGCAAATATTCGCATATAAAATATTTTTTAGGGGTTTCTGAATCAAACCAGTAATAAAACGTTTGGCCGAACTTTTACTGAATAAAATGTGAATCACGAATTATTGGCAATAAAAACGTGATTGTTTGTTAGAAAAAAAAATTGAGTTTTTTTTTTTCTTTTGCTTCCTGGTTGTACCAAATAATTCCCGAATTATACCCAAATTACGAATTTTCAATCCAACGGAACCAAATTTGAACTATTGATTTGTCATTATGGTAACAACTACCAAGACCAAAACTCTTCTAGTCTTCTTAATTGTTTTTGAAATAATATTAAAAGAGGTCCTCAAACTTTTGAACTATGACACATAGAGCTCCTAGTTATTGATTTTGGCACCTCCTTCCCTGAACTGCCCTGAAATGTGCAATTGGTAACAACTAACAAGGACCTCCCTTCACTTAGTTTACTTTTTAATTCTCAATTTTAATTATGAAATGATCAGAATGCCCTTATTTTTTATATGGTAGTATTTGAAGTATCTATGATTTATGCCTTTTTAGTTTGGAGAAAATTTCAAACTTATTTTAAAATGTACACTTGATGAAATATTTATCACACATGACCTATTTGCTATTTTCTATTTTCTATTTAATTTTTTTTATTGTTGGTTTTATATGCTTTAATTTATTTATTTTATAGAAAAGATGCAGTTTTGTAGGTAATTAAAATTGATAATTTATACAAGAGAAAGGGAGAGGAGGGTGTCCGATGCCCATCGGACCAGAGTCTGTTCAATGGGTGTCCGATGCCGTCCGATTCACTTCAAGATCTATGCGCATTACTTTAATATCCGTGCTGTTTGTTTAATATACGTGCGCACAGATCTTGAAGTAGATCGGACGGTATCGGACATCCATCGAACACTGTTCTGGTCCGATGGGCATCGGACACCCTCCTCTCTCCAAGAGAAATAGCAACTTTATGAAAAATATACTAATTTAAAATTGATATTAAAATTGTAAAGTATTATATTGATAAAAAAAATTAAACAAGTTTAAATTTATCAAGGATATTATGATATTTTGATTTGTGACAAGTTGGCCTTCAAATTTTTTATCTTTGATACCTTCTGAATTATATAATTAGTGATACCTTCTGCAAATAATATGTATTTCTAAGTCTAAAAATAACACCATTCCAATCATGAATAATTGGATTATCTAATATAACAAGTAAAATAATTAGATAAATACTGTTCAACAACTGGGTGAATAATATAGAACAACTATTTACATACTGAGAAAATGACTAGATAAATACTGTAACATAACTACTAAATACTGTACAATATTGATGAATACTGACAAATATTTAATATCAAGGCTCTATCGTAAGGCCCACAAGCCCAAAATAATAAAGGGGCTCCTCGTACCTTCTATTAGGGAACCAATATGCTATGCCGAGCATGGTGTTATCATTGGGCTTCTCTGGATCTGTGCCCTTTCTAATTAATTAAGGGCCCTCAAGCTTCAGAACTGACATGTGATAAACAGCTGCATTGCTGCAAATGGATCGAAGCCAGCAAATCAAATTTAAGCTAGAAATTAATTAAGTTATTTAGTTTTAGCTCAGGTTAAATTGAGCTCGAACCCAGCTCGACCTATACACAAACTCAATTATTTTTTACTTTAATCATATTATCTCCAAACACTAACATTTAAAATAACTAATAGTCATTCTTTCTATATAACATTTAATTAATGGGATATTATAGCGCTAGAAATTGTTCTGCTAATCCACAATGTTCATAACGACCAAACGGACATCGCCTGTATCAATAAGGCTGCCATCACACTCGTTTCGAAAAAGATTCAACCAACACAAATTGGAGATTATAGGCCTATTAGTGTAATTAACACGGTTGCCAAAATCATAACTAAGGTACTAGCCAACCGATTACAGCCGCTGATGCAGGAACTAATTTCCAACAGGCAAATTGCATTTGTTAAGGATAAATCGATCATGGAATCATTTCTGGTGGCAAGAGAAATCCTAATCTCTTGTAGTAAGCGGAAAGTGTCATCTATCTGTATAGGTCGATTTTGAAAAGACTTTTGATACCGTTAGTTGGTGCTTCCTCACAAACCTTCTGATTGAGCGGGGCTTTCCACCAAAGTGGACCTCAACCATTCTCGCTATTCTAAAAACATCAAATTCGATGGTCCGAATAAATGGGTGGGTGCCTGTCACCGTTCTTCAGATACACTCGAGGGGTGTGGCAGGGAGATCCATTGTCACCACTGTTGTTCATCTTGGTCACGGACTCCTTGCACTAGCTTATTAGAAACTCAATCTTGACAATGCATCCGGCCATCTATTTCCCGTCCTAACCAATCCAATATGTAGATGACACTGTAATCATCGCAGATGCTCATCCCAAAACGTTAAAGTTCCTAACTCTAATCATGTCTATCTATGAGAGCCTAGCTGGATTGCGCATCAACAGGTCTAAGAGCTCCTTCGTCCCCATTGCCATTCCGCAAAACCGCATTCCAATAATTGAGACTATATTGAGAAGCTCTGCGTCAATACTACCGATCAAATACCTAGGCCTACCTCTTTCCATGGGGAAACCCAGGAAGATACACTACCTACCTCTGATAGAAGCAGTAGAGGGCAGGGTGGTTACATGGAAATCAAGGCTTATATCATTCAGTGGAAAGCTGACACTCATGCGGTCAGTTCTATCAGTGATGCCTTTACACTTTATGCAAGCTTTCCAGATTCCGAAATGGGTCATAAAGCATGTCGATAGAATAAGACGGAACTTTCTCTGGAGGGGTCACGACACTTGCAAAGTAATTAATTGCTTGGTTAATTGGGAAAGAACATGTTTGATGAAATAGAATGGTGGCCTGAGAATCATCGACCTCAGCACACAAAATGATACCCTTCTTATAAAATGGATTTGGACCATGCATTCCAACTTGAGCGGTATGTGGGCCACCACACTACGACTCCTATATGGGATCAAAGAAGTCTCCCACCTTTAAACTCACGAGCTCTGATCTTTTTTTCTAAAAGATTTGATGCGCCTTTTGCCTTTACAGTGTCAACATTAACTCACAGATCGTCTGCCCTTTGGTCTTGGAAGTCTACTGGTTTGTTCTCAACCTTATCGGCTTACAAGATGCTTCACCATTGCAGAATAACATGCCATTATTACGGAAAGCTCTGGAAGATAAGGGCACCACCTAAGGTCCGAATTTTCCTCTGGGTCATGCTACAGGATAAGCTCTTGACCAGAGATATCCTACTTAAAAGAGGATGCCAATCAGCTCAAGGATGCGTCCTGTGTGCTGCTGGTGAATTAGAGACAACACTGCATTTATTCTGGTCCTGCCCGTATTCTATGGCAATGTGGGGAGCCTTGCTGAATAGACTGGCCCCGAGTACCGTCCCACCGGCCACTGACTCACACATAAACCTATGGCTCTCTAATCATTTCTCAGGATTTCGCACACAGGCTTGGGAGACAGCTTGGGCCGCAAGACTTTGGGCATTGTGGAGAGAAAGAAATCGGAGAATATTCACACAAAAGTCCAAAACAATCACAATCCTGTCGTCAAAAATAGTGCTCGAAGCTCGATAGTGGGAGATGCACTGTGGAGGTCCCAATAGAGCAACGTAGGATTCAACAATTCTGCATTGAATCGAGATAATAATCATTTTGAGTTTGTAAATATTCCATAAACTGGTTGGCAGCTCACTTGGGCCGATGTAAATATTTTTTAATTAATAAAATATGTAAGATGGCATGTTGCCACCTTATCCTAAAAAAATATTTAATTAATGAGTGAGGCTATGGTAATGTGCACATTGCATAGTAACTCGTGCTATGAATTCATATTTCTATTTTCAAAGTTCAAATAGTCAATTTGATCCTCTTAACATGATCTCCATACAAAAATGTACCAACATGCCATTTTTTTTAAGTTTTTCTTTTAGATATAATCACTTAATTTGAAATTCTTGACCATATGAAAGCAATGAGTTTTTATCTATATAAATAATAACATTAGGTTCAAAAAGATGTAAAATTCAGTCTTTTAAGTATATTTTCATATGCATATCATGTTTGACAATTTGGATCGACTGTTTGTACTTTGCAAATAGAGATATAGATTTATAGCACAGATCGATTCGTAATATGTATATTACCATAACCTCACTCTTATAGTCTTATTTAATTAGTTACAATAACATTTAAAAAACAATTACAAATGTATTTCAGGAGTGGGCATTTTATGTTATAATGTTGATTAGATACTCTAAATAAAATAAAAAATATTTAATATTGGGCTATTTAAAGTCTAATTCGAAGAGTCGATCAAAATAATTCAGAACTGGAACTAGCGAAAAATCTAAATAAACGAGACAAGCTAACATATAAATTGAATACAACAAGTCACGAGGTATGAAGTTGCAGGTTTGACCTAACTTTCACCGGAGAATTACTGTTTCTCATAGTAACAAGTAATATTAATTTTGTAATATGTATTATTAAGTACATAAATAAGTATTAGTAATAAGCTATGAATTTTTTTTTTGAAAGCTGTAAAATTGTGAGGGGGAATCGAACTCTCGACCTTTGGATAACCAACAATTTTAGGACTTTTCTCCTAACCAACTATGTTAGCTCCATAAGCTATGAAATTTACTTGCGCCTTTTTCCAATACTGGAGTGGGCAGAGGTCAGAGTACCCAGACCCCAAAATTACCACAGATCAGGGGCAGGGTTCAATTGACTTGTAGGCAAGGTTTTTTAACGAAATTTTTATTAATAAGAAAAAAAAAATATCTACAATGGAGAAACAGTTCTGAAAAATTCAATATATAAGAAAAATGTGATGGTCTATAACGTCATCTGGATATTATAGACCACAACGTTCAGATTAGCGAATTAGATTACCATTAATTATCGAAACAATGCGAGATAAAAATTGGAAAGTTTATCCTACACGTTCTTAACTATAATGTCCACACTTTATTTTAACGTTGTTTTGTTAATCATATTTCAATTAACTGGATGTTATGGTCTATAACGTCAATGTTTTTCTTAAATATCGAATTTTCAAAAACTGCTTGTTTATTATTCTATATATATATTTTTTTATTTTTCTATTAATAAAAATTTCGGTGTTTTTTTTATGCTTGCGGCCTAACGTGCAATAAAATTCCACTTAATCTTCTCCAATTGGCACATTTATCAAGATAAATCAAACCGTACGAGGAATATGAAGAAAAATAAAAGTATATAAACAGTTCGTTTAACCCGACTGATTCGACGACCCAACTGATCCAACTTGAAAAATACGAATTTTTCAAGTTGCCAAAATTACCACATTATTATTCGATCTAAAATCTTGTTACATATCTATCTCACCAGAAGGTAAAAAAAAATTCATATTTTTATGGGAGAAAATGGAAAGAAACTCGAAATCCCCTCAACCCAGTCCATATCCTCTGAAGTAACATAACATTTCTGTTTAAATCTAGACCGTTCGATCAGAATCTCAATCAATCCAGTCCGAAGTAAAATGCAAAGGCCTCTTTAATATTCTTGTAAATTCTGATCGAACGGTCCTGATCTAAACATAAATATTCCGTTACCTTAGCTAATATGAATTCCTCAACCAAAGGCATGAGAATCCGCGATTTTACATTGAAGCACCCTTTCCCAGTTTCCCTGGATTGAAAATTTCTATTACCTATTACGAATTTGGAGGAGAAAGAACCAAAGGGGAGCATGCGGTTTTTGATCTACCAAGTAAAAATTGGGACTGCTAAACCCTAAACCTAGCATATGCTAACAATAAATAGCCTCTCTGATCCGATACTCTTCCTCTCTCTGGCTCTCTCTCACTCTCATCCGCTAGTATCCTCTATCTGGTTGATCTCCTCCGATGCCAGCTGTCTGGTTAGTATAGTAGTGTCCTGACAAATCTTGTCAATTTTTTCTTGCATAATTACGTCAAAATTAATTCATTAGGTTACATCAAGGTTCTAAATGACGATTATAGCAGCATAGTGGGGAGACAAAAAAAATTATAGCGGATAGTGTAGCTATAGCAGAAGCTTTCATACATATTTTTTTTCAAGATTTATAGTCTATATTTCTACTAATTATCAATATGATCAATATTGGAGAATTGAGGTAATAATTAAATGATAACCGATCTAAGTCTATATATTTTTTTTCAATCATACAAATAAGAAGGTAAAAAAAGATATATAAGGTAACATTATTTAATAGTTCATATTTCATAGTATTACAGATTATAATAGATGAAGAGTAATTAATTTTATAAATGAAATAAAGTTAGTATACCTATTTGAATATTTTATATATTATAATAATTAAAATCAGCTTTCAATGAAACAAACGACGATAATCTTATATGTGAATACTAGACGAAGAGAAAACAAAAAGAAGAATTAACATTTGAATATTTTCTGATATAGAATGAGAGACTAAATCACAAATAGAAACAAAAACATATAGTTCGGTTTAGCATACTTATTATAGCACACCATGTAGTATCAAAAATATAAACAGAAATACATGAGCTCATGTAAACTGCAAAAAAACCCTTGTAGCATAGCGATATTACAGATTATGATGTCCGAGCCAATTTCGTGGTGTGGAGGGAGAGGTGACCGAGAATTTTCAGAGACTCCGAAGTGGGAATAGAAGAACTCCTGACACAGGTGAAGGAACAATGGGGATACAGCTCGGGGACTGATGGAGATGGGATAACCAATCGCACGAACACGGCAGCTACACCGCCTAGTTTTACTAGTTTCAAAATCTCTTGAAATTTTACTTTTATTTACCTTTCCGCATCTTCATTCGGTAATGAATTGTAACATGAACTATGTAACACTTCATTATTTCAAGCAAATGGGGGCTAGACTTCTATTTTATTAAAAAAAAATAACAAAAGACATAAGAGTGAGTCTATGTTACTATGCATATTATGGTTGGTCCGTAATACAGATCAATATTTTCGTTTTGAAAATTCTAAAGGTCGATCCGAACCGTTCAGCATGATCTCCATAGGAATATGTACTTGCATACCGAATTTTATATTTTTTAGAATTTTTTTTACTATTTTTTAAGATAGGTGGAAAATCTCTTGATGAAATTCTGGACCATCCAAAATCAGTAATTTTCTATCTATTTTAAAAAATAGTGAAAAAAATCTAAAAAATATAAATTCGGTCTGCAAGTACATATTTATATAAAAATTGTTTTGAATAGCTCAGATCGACCGTTAGAATTTAAAAAATGAAAATATTAATCGCGTATTACGAATTAAATTGTGATTTGCGTAGTAACATAGTTTCACTCAAGACATAATAAAGCAAAAAGAATTCAAACAACTTCCAATAATCAAAGCTTTGAAAGTTCATTTGAAGGCCCTCTTTTAATCTCCGCACGGCACGACCTATAGATAGGCTCTGATTTGACGAGAATAGCCCATTTCAGCCCATATTACCTCTTTTTATGTCCACACGACACGACCTACAGATAGGCTTTGATTTGACGAGCATAGCCCATTTCAACCCATATTAAAGAGCTTAACATGAAAATTATTCAAGAAGCGTGGGTTAAGTAAATTAGGGATGCAAACAAATCAAGCTAAATCGAACTTAACCCGATTCGAGTTTGAACCAGTTTCGAACTGAGTTGGTTTGATTCGAATCTGAATTTCGAATTGAAAAGAAGAGTTCAAGTTTGATTCGAATTAGTTTCACTGAACTGGTTCGAAATTGAAGCATGGTTTAGAACTGAAAAGAAGAGTTTTAAATTGAACTTAACCCAGTTCAAGTTTGAATTCGATCCAATTTCGAACAGAGCTTGTTTGATTCGTTTCACAACGAATCAGTTTCAAACCGAGTTAATTATGATTTTTTTTCAAATCGAACTCAATTGAATTACGAGCTACGAGCATTTTATGCATCCCTAATAAGTACTAGCAAATTTCCAAGAAAAATACATAGATTTGTAAGGTTTATTAATTATTCAAATTGAAATTTAAATCAGTCTGAGTCCCTTCAGTGAGCATGCACAGTAGAAGGCATTCGTGTGTAGTCACGAAAAATACATAATCAATTATAATTAGAATGATGCGGAGTTATCCGTGATCAAATAAAGTTTTAATTTAAGAAGCATAATGCAAATAGAACTTTAAAGTTGCAAAATACTATCCAAAATGTTAGAATTAATCTGAACTAACAGAAACTGTAATTCCTGTGGCCCAACGAGATCTCCCAACCCGAATTCATACCACTCAAGTACTTTACCCTTTGAATTTGAATCCGATCTGTTGGTATACACTGACACATCTTACACTCTGATCGGAATAAAAAATAATGAGAATAGAGTTCAATTCAATAGAAAAGAGAAGAAAAGATTTGATTCAAAATTGAATTTTATTGATCGGAAGCTTCAAGTATAGATTGAGAATTCAGTATTTAGAAGTATAGAAAAAGTCTAAGTTTTGATTTAATTTACAAAAACTACCATCAAAACCTAGCAACTAGGGTTACGAGTTAGTACAAAAATTTTATAAGAAAATGCTGATAGCAAAAACAGAATAGAGCAAATGCAAAGTGGAGCAGATGAAGGACACCTAATCGGAAGATTTTTCCTCCATTAAATGCATCTGAGAACCAGACCTTAGTAGCGTACGGAGGAAGTGCGAAGGAGAAGAACAAGGACTATGGAGTCTTAACACAGCGTTGAAATCGATTCTCGTCAAATACCTCCATTTTTCACACGATTTCACTGAGCCACTTTTTCTTCTTCAAATCCCGTCAAATCAATTCTTCTTACCTTTAAACTTTACTACCGATCATAAACGCGATATGAATTCTTTTTCCATTTCGCGTTTGTGAACTTGCGTTTCCATTCCGATCAGAGGGTTAGAGAGCTCGTGCATTACAGTTTTGGAACGGATTGATCCGATTCTGATCGGACGGTCATGATTAAAAATAAAAAGATGAGCTAATGCAGAGGATCCGGACTGCTTCCAAGTTCCAAGTTCCAACCCTTCCCAATCAATCGAATTCTCATCGATATCTCAAACTTTGAGTTTTTTATATACTGTTCAAAACACGAATCTCAAAACATAAATAACACTGGTCCACTGCGCTTTTCCCGAATAGGCACCGTACACGTCGGTCACGAAAAAGTTGAGATATATCTGAGGATACGCGCTCCAATCAATCCCCGTGCGGAACCGACTCCGCTGCTCTCCTTAAGAGAGCAGGACCCTGCTATTAAATCTTATCCGTTTATCTGTATTAAGATTCGTGCATGAATAAATTAAACGGTTGAGATTAGAATATAAGGGTGCTGCTCTCCTATTTGGAGAGCAGCGGAGTCGGACTCGTTTTGTAAGCCCATTGGCCCAAAAGATCATAAACCAAGCGCCGCCTTCGCCTCTTTGCCCTTTTTCTTTCCTCGCGGCTTCCGCAAACCCCTCGTCGCATTTCTTCGTTTTTCCTCATTCCTGCTCTCTACTAGACAATAAAGAGAGGGAAAATAGAGGAAGAAGCAAGGCGAAATTGTTTTTAGTTCATTTCATGTCTTCTCCTTGCCCTCTCCTTAATCTTCTGGTCCCAATTTCGCTTTTTCGTTGACTCCGGTTCACGGTTGGGCAGGATGAGTGCCGATAAGGTAATATAGAAGGGTTTATAATTTTCTTAGCACTTTACGCTTCATCTCTTCAGAACTCGTATAATTTATGTGTCTATCCATCTTTTTCCTGAACTTTGATAAGATTGATGATATTTGCTGTCGATTGGTGGTTTTAGGAGGGGATAAACTTGTTTTATGCTAGGTTTATTCTTCTTAATTATCATCAGGTACCACTTGAAGATTTGCATTGGCAAGTGAATTTTGAGGATCTCTGAATTATTCCTTTATATGGTGTTTGCTGCTTTCAAACTCTCTTGCAGATAGCAATGTTTTTGTTTTCCTGAATTTTGTACTAATAGTCTTTGGATTATTACTTCTAGAAGAAACAAGGTCTTTTGAAACCCTTGAGGTTTTAAGTTTTCTAATTACTGCAACTGCTTTAGGGTTTTGATATATACCAAATGTTGGTTTCCTATAGTAGGCATTCTATTTCTCATCCTAAGGTTGTAATATGCATAAAAGAGATTCAAGGAGTTGTTGCATATTTTTAGAGGGCCCTTTAACAAATGTAATTCGATAAACCCTTGCTAAAGGTAACTGTGCTGTCATCTATTTGCAGGAATGTAACCTATATTGTTGCTTACAGTTTTGATATAATACTCGGTATATGCTTTGGGTTTTAACAATATGAAGTGCCTCCTGACAATTATTCTTTCTATTTCTGTAGGTGGTGCTTTTTGGTGATTTCACTGAGGCTGAGACCAAAAATTTTCAAGGGCAACCGAGCAGTACACCTGCTGCTCCTACAAAGAATGAGGGGTTCAGATTCGGTTCTCTGGACTTCCCTTCAATAGGTTTCCTGGAGAGCCCCTTTGTAAACATGCAATCTATTTCACCTGTCCACTCAGGTGGTAATGAAAACAATACTACCAAGACGGGGATGCTATTTAGTAATAACTTATCAGCTAATACCAATGTCCATGCAAATGGGGCCTCCAAAAGCTCCATACAGTCAGCTAATGGTTCCTCTAGTAAGTTAGAGAAATCAGTGAAGAAAAATGAAGTTAAAGACGGTTTACCAAAGGTGCAAACCAATGGGGTTCAAAGTGTGAATGGTTGTGGCCCTTTTTATGTATCGAAACTTGTTGTGACCCCAAAAAATGAGAAGAAGGAATCAAAGGAGAATGGGGTCAAAGTTCAAAGTGTGGCTAAAAGGCAGGAGAATGGGGTCGAAGTTCAAAGTGCGGCCATTAATTATGATCCTACTGCTGATGTGGTGCTGAAAAATGAGAAGAAACCTCTTTCAACTACTCTAATACCACGTGGCTTGGTAAATACTGGGAATACCTGCTTCTTAAATGCTTCTTTGCAAGCATTACTCTCGTGTTCACCCTTTGTGAAGTTCTTGCAAGACTTGCGTGATCGTGCTTTACCAAAGGTCTGTACCTGGTACCTACTAAATTCAAATTTTTTTTTTGTACTTACAGTTGATTGTCTGGCTTTGTTTGGTTTTGAGTTGAACTATTGAGGATTACTTGTCAATTCCAGTTGACAATTGCATGCTGGAGTCTGAATTCAAGTAAGATTGAGGTTTTGTTATTAATATGGCCTAATCAAGTCTTAATTTGATTGAGGTTAGAAAGCAATTGATTTGAGCTACATCTGATGCCGATTTGTTATAAAAAATAAACTGGTATTTAAATTTCTTAAAGGAGGTCATATTTTTTTATTTGTTTAGATTTGAATCTGTTTGTTAAAATATGGTTTTTATTTGTAGTTTCTAGGCTGCTTCATTTGCCCAAGTTTATTAAATATCCAACAAGATCTGTATTCAACAAGTGATGATCTATTAAGGAACTTCCATTATTATTCTTTTAGGAATTCCCCTGAGGCCCTCTTTATTTTTGTGTATCGTTTTGTATTGTTTTCCTAACCTCTCTTTCTTGTGCTATAATAAAAACCTAGTGATCCTCTGAACATTAAATTGCAGCTCAGTTTGGTACTTGATTCTTGTAGATAATATTTTAACTGAAAGTTGTGGTCCAGGTTGCTTATCCCACATTGGGCGCATTTGTTGATTTCATCTCCAACTTTGACATGCCTGAAGACTCTAGCACCAAGTTAAACGGCAAGGGAGGAATCGAGTGTGCAAAATCTCTATGCCCAGTCATGTTTGATCCAGTTTTGCGAAGCTTCAATCCCAACCTGCCTACTGGGGTCTCTGCTCACCCGAGGTTTGAAGTTTGTTATAATAATAGGATTGGTATGCCAGATATCTGCATGCCGCATGATTGGTTAGACAGTAGAAGTGTACCTTACTGTTAAATATTAACCAATTGTCTGGTTTTGGCATAGTGATCCATATTTTTTACTTTCTTTTTGGTTATCTAGACTTTCCTCAGTTTGGTTGTGTACATTAGAGACTTCTTGTAGCTTATTTGTAAATATCAGGCATCATCATAGTAACAAGATTCATGAATAATCTGTCAATTATTTGTTTCTAGTGCCTTCCGGATCGAATAGACAAATTGAACAGATTTCTGAATTATATGCAAATTTTACGAATTGTTCCCGAATTTTGCAAATTATTTGCAGAATTTGTTTTCTTTCTTAAAATTCCAAAAAATTGATATATTTTTGTGCATTTAATTAAAATGGACCAATCCCTTTTGTTTTTCTTGACAGTTAAACCTTGTTTCTTTTTATCAGTTATAATGCTGTTATTGGTTTTCATCTAATCTTTTAGACAAGAAGATGCTCAGGAGTTTTTGAGCTTCCTCATGGACCAAATGCACAATGAGCTGTTGAAGCTGAACTCTAGCTCTCCAAACTCTCCAAATTCAAAAGAAGGGAAGCTGTCTCTTCTCGCTTTATCAGAAGATGATGACGGCTGGGAAACAGTGGGGCCAAAGAACAAGTCGGCAGTTACAAGAACTCAGACCTTTGTCCCTTCTGAGCTGAGTGCAATCTTTGGCGGTCAACTAAGAAGTGTTGTCAAGGCAGCTGGTATGTTTTGATGTCATTTTCGTTTGCAGATTTATTTATGTTGCATTATCATGAATGTTAGAATATTAGAATTGTTCCTGCCAAAAAATGTCTTATTGATGTAACTGATGATTTAGGTTTCTAAGATATGCAATTTGTTTTAAGTGATGAAGTTCTTTATAAAAAAAAGATTTTTTTATCATTTAAAGATATGAAAAAAGGGCCTTTACGGTAAGAAAGTGAAATTTATTCAATTAGAATAATCTTAATAATATTCAAGAAATGCAGGAAAGGTCAAAATGATCATCAGGATCTTGCAATGTTGTTGCAGTAGAATAGCTCAATTAGTTATTCTAGTCCTATTATATTATGGATTTTTATTGTTGCATCAAAACATATGTTGAGTAATCTTGCTAAGGTTGAGCTTTGGTAAAATGAAATGATTTAGCAATTAAAAAATGACATTAGTCGGGTATGCGCATTGAATGCTGAGATAACACATTGAAGTTTTGGGTAGTAAGTCCATATTCAGAGTCCAAAAAGCTGCTGTCCTTGTATGATACGGAATGAAACAGTAGGTACAGTAGGAGTAGGATGGTGATTGTATTAGGCCGATTCAATGCTAGATACAGAGGTAAATATACTTATTTGAGCATTGTTAGTTGCGCCAACAAAACAAGTTGCTGACGCAACATCTTCTTGGTTGCCTTTTTCATATCTTCGATGACCCGAGTTATATAAAAAAGAACAAAGTGGGAAAATGAATAGAGGAAACCTGCCATGAGTAATGTCTTAATAGTTGAATTAGGGTAGCACATATCTGATTAGACTTTTAGGATCTAATTACAACTTGTAATTAGGCTGTTGACAAATTTTAACGTTGCATGTTGGTGCAGGGAACAAAGCATCGGCAACTGTACAGCCTTTCCTGTTGCTGCATCTTGACATCTTCCCTGATGCTGTTCACACAATCGAAGATGCTTTGCGTTTTTTCTCAGCTCCAGAAACCCTAGAAGGATACAGAACAGCTTCTGGCAAGGTAGTTTTGTGCTTTCATAGGCTGACATTCGGGTGCTATACTGTTGGTTTTTGAACTACTTGCACACTATTGAACTGATCAACCCTGTCTGGGCAAATGCAGCCTCAGTGACCTCACAATGAGTTGCATAACCCTCAATTAAACCCTAGCCTCTTTTTTTTTTAACCAAATTTTTCATAAGAAGCCTCTTAATTCTGCTAGGACTTAGAGTAATATAATATAGGCTCAATCACTCTGTTGTGCAATTGAATACCTGCACTTAGCTATGGTTGGAAGTACTGCTGATAAAATATTTCACAATGTTTTGTCGCTGAATAGTTATTTAATGAGATCAATTTTATTTTATAGGCGGGTGTGGTGGCTGCTCGCAAAGCTGTGAATATACAAACACTTCCTGCCATAATGGTATTGCACCTAATGAGGTTTAGTTATGGTGGTCATGGGAGCAATAAGCTTCACAAACCAGTGCAATACCCTCTTGAGCTGGTTCTTGGCCGTGACCTGGTGATCTCCCCATCAGAGGTGAATCTTAATCTTTGTTGAATTGCTTTTGTTCTTACTTTGTTATGTCGTGGGTACTTATATTAGTTGTATAAAAATAATGAGCTGTATATCAAAATATGCTCTTTAGGATCTTTATTTTATCATAATTTGCACTATTCAGATACACTTGCAACTAGCAGGCCTTATCTGACAAGACATCTCTGAGTAAATATTGTCTAATGTCTTTGCATGCTCTGACACATTCTCGTATCATGCAGAGGAAAAGATATGAGCTCGTGGCAACCGTCACACATCATGGTAGGGATCCATCAAAGGGACATTATACAGCTGATACCAGGTATTCAAATGGTCAATGGCTAAGGTATGATGATGCATCTGTCACAGCTATCAATACAAAAGATGTCTTGCACGAACAAGCTTATATCTTATTCTACAAGCAAGTTTAGGCTGGATTCTACTGTGCTGCTACTACATAGTTATTGAGTGATCGACATGGCAGTTTAGGTTGAGTAGTAAAAGGGTGTAAGAAACATGAAGAAAAGTGCTGGTGGTGGTAAGTTACGGATTAGGATTTTGCATGATTGAGGCCTTGTAAATTTTTTGTGCTTATGTTCTGGCAAAGGATGATGCTGGCTCTGTCACACTTATTTTATTTTAGGTTGATAGTTAACTTTTCCTCTTTTATCTTCGGTTCTTTTAATCCCGGTTTCATGTTTTTTTCTTAGATTTAAATTAGATCATTGGTCCTAACATTTTCATTTTTATTCATTTATTTTTATAAATCAGCAAGAGTTTAATATTACTACAAGGGCCGAATTCACTCGTTGCAGCCTGGTCATTTGTTTGGTTATTTTGTGATAATAACTCTGCTGTGTTATATAATGGTGTTAGGTACGTTGAGTGATGAAAGGATTTTTGGAAAATATTTCACTGAGCCTACAAATCTTGATGAAAATTTCACAAATCTGTTCTTAAAAAAAAAAATTCTTCTAAAAACCTCGAACATGGCTATTTAACTGAGAGAAAAAAAAAAATTCAATTTTTATTTTATAAAAAATTTCATATTACTCTTTTGACCTGTAGTTATCACTTATCAGTACTTGCTCTAAATACCAAGCAAAAAAGTTTAGCCTCTAACCACCTATGCACCCAAATAAAATCTGAACCGTTCATTTAATATATCTGAGCCACTCATCAAAAGTCAAAAAACATTTAAATCTCAGCCTTTAATAAATAAATTTGATTTCATGCATCTGTTCTATGTTGTCAAGCGTGTAGAAATCTAAAGTCAGAAAGAAACGTACCCGTTCCAATGAAAAACATAATCTCAGTGCCACATATTTTTCTATTTGTTTTCCTTCTTTCCCTGATGCATAGAGGACGCATTTTTTTTTCTCTTTTTCTCTCCTTCACTACGAGGTCTCATCTTTTTTTCTATTCCTTCCCAATGCCACCGAATTATTCACCGACTCTTCTCACTTAGCTCGGGACAATGCAGCAACAACAAAAGTTGAAGGTGACCTCTGCTGTGCTACTCCGAGCCGCGCCTCTCACGTCTCTCTCTCTAGCTTCAAAATAAGTAGCACGACCATTAGCAAGGTGTGACGATCTCCTCCTCCTCTCTCTCAGGGTGGGCTGAAACACCTTGTATATATCCTCTTAATCTCTGAGTTTCCTCTCTCTCTCTCTCTCTCTCTCTACTTCTCTCAATGAGGGGGGACAACGAAGGCTCTGATGCGATATTTCCTCATGGAGACGGGTGGATGCGCCGATTGGCCACCGAGCTTGAAGCCAACAGCGCTGATCTGAATGATCCTCTCTGGAGCGCCAAGTACCTCATCAGTACGTTCTAGGATGAAGGTTTCCCCTTTCTCTCTTTTTTATCTCTTTTTTTCTTCATCATTATTAGAATTGGTAACGTTAACAACTTTTGGTTGTACCAGTTCTGTCAGTACCAGAGACTGCTTTATATCGGTTCATTTTGCAATCCTTAAAAAGAAAAAAGAAATATATAATGTGTGGTGATTGTTTTGTTTTTTCAATGAAATTTATCAGGTACAACTGTATTATTTAGGAGCATGTGCCTGCCAACATAATAATCACAGCATCGTATCTTACTCCAATTAATATCTTTTCATTATTGAAAAATATTTTAGGGATAATTTCACAATCGATCACCCTGATGAGAAAGCTTCAAAATGTCATAATGCATGCTAAAGTACAAGTGGTAAGATTTTTAATTAGCTTATAAATTGCTGCATAAATGATGGTTAATATTTCTAAATTTTTTTGGTTGAATGATATACTTCATTTTTGTAAGGACATTTGTGAAAACTTTGTTTCTTTTTGGTACTGGAACTGAAGTAAAATCTTGCAATTTTTGGTTTGAACAGACTACATTTGAAGGATGTGAAACAAATGGTTTTATACTACTATTATTTTCCCTAAAACCATGCAATTGTGTCCGAGATGCTAATTGAATATTATGATTAACCGGATTTAAATTACTGTGATTTAATCGTATTGTTGGACCAAATCATCAATTAAACTACTGTTCGGTTTTACTAATAACTAATGACCTTCCATTATTTCGAAAAAAACCCATGGAAATACTTTTGGTTTTATTAATAAAAATTGTCTATGCTCAAATAGTATTAATATTACTCGATATTCATAACAGCTCATCAAAATTTAGCTTAGCGGTCATAACGAAATCATGTGTCAGTTCTGATCGAATACATATATATATGAATATATCAGAGTTGCACGTTAGTCAAGAACAATTGCATTAAAATTAATAACAATGGAAGTCAACAGAGATTTAAACCTCAGGTATAGCCATATAGGTCACTCTCAAAAGTAGCCAGCGATAGATTCGACGAATTTAAAAGACAATCCAATAGCCCCATTCTACTCTTCTTTTTCTTTGAAGATGCAAAGATAGAAGAACGTTATAGTGATATTAATAGAAAAATATAAAAAATATAAAATATATATTGATAATGAGGAAAGATTTTATAAAATTTCGAAATATAAGAAAAATGTTGTAGTTTATAATGTCCAGATCACTGCAGTTGGACATTATAAACTAAGGATAAAACATTAACATAGCTAGTTTGACTTCATGCAACACAAAATTATAAACAATGATAATATGAAAAGGTACATAACTTGGGGTGGCAAAAAGCTCTTCGATCGCATCTGATTCGCTCGCTAACAGCTCGCTCGTTACTGGACTAAGTTGTTAACGAGCCAGCTTGCTACTAGCTCGGTCTAGAATTAATGAGTTCAAATTTGGGCCTAGCTTACTCGCCAACTCTTGAACTAGCTCGGCTAAACATCATTTTGTAAATTTGTATGAATTTGTGCATTTTATACTGTCTAGCTCGGTTCAGCTCTGTCCAAAAAATTTGTAGAATTTATTTTCTTCTTAAAACAAGATCCAGCCAAATTCAACGAGCCAGCTCATCAACTTGCGAGCTAACTCGGTCCAAATTGTGACAAGTTCAACCTGGACCCATCTCCGTCTCAACCACCCCTGACACGACTGATGCATGAAGTACAAAAGCACCGTCTCGATCTCTACCCGCAAGAAAAACCATTGGAGACAAAAACAACGGTACCGGGGCCTCTGGCTACTTGACAATCAGACATCAAGCGTACTAGACACCACAACAACCCACTTGAGCACCTCAATGTCTCCTCTAGTTTTCAGTAAAATAATATGACGAATATTCCAACCTGGTCCCCTTTTTGCTTTATCTGGTCTTAAATTTATTTGTTTGCTAAACAAGACCAAATGTTGTCCCTTTCGTACATTAGGTACAGAATATAAACTCCGTTAATTTTTGAATATTGTACTGTGTTCAGATTGAGATGAGGACTAAGTCAAACATAAGTATCTCTGTGCAGCAATTGAAAAGTAATTAGACAGTGAAAGGGGAGGTAACACAGTTGGCTAGAAAAAAAGTTCTAGAATTGTTGGTTACCCAAAGGTCGAGAGTTCGATTCCCCGGCCCTCACGACTTCGCAGTTACGTTTCTGCAAAGATTTTCAAAAAAAAAAAAGTAATTAGATAGCATGTGAGGGCTCCGCACTCTCACAAGTTTTGCAATACACATGTACAAATAGGAAAAAAAAAATATAATTAATATGCATCCTATCGATTATCACATTGGCCTCTTCTTATTTATAATTAGGTTCTTAATTTTTCAAGTTAAAAAATTCGTCGTAAATTTATATAGTCATTAGTTTAATGACTAAATTATTATCTTTATGAAATTACAATTGTTCGTAATAAAAGGAGAAATCATATGAGATGAATTCGGAGGTATCATGTGTAATATGAGGTTATGATTTATGATTCTTTTAATCTTTCATTTTACAGAGCTTTCAGCTGTTCATTAGTGCATTAAAATACACGGTGTTCATTTACACCCAAATTTTATCCATACTGCTTTAAATACACGGTGAGAAACATGCCGACATACACGTACGGTGTTCATTTACACCCAAATTTTATCCATACTGCTTTAATTTAAATTGTTGGAATAGATTTCAACACAAATATGCCGGAAAAATAAAGTGATAAAAATTATAATTACAAAGAATATTTTGAACTTCTTTTTGGTTTTAAGATACTTTTTCATTTTTTTTTTAATTATTACATAGATTATCCTCAATTATACCAAACCATAAATAAATACATAAAAAAATCACATGCTGTAAACAAAAAGAAGAAAAAATTGAAAACACAAAAAAGTAACTTGAATTTATTATCTAATTTCTAGACATTTTTCCATATTTTTTGCACTTATAACTATATTTAAACAATTTTTCAGCATTTTACTGAAAAAAGCATAAAAAATAACACATGTCAGCACTGTCCGACATGCCTAAATTTGTCTAACCAATTTGTGTCATCTACGTATGTACCCGTGTTATGCGACACGGCACCGCATGATGCCGTTAGCATGTCTGCATAACGTATACTATTGTTCAAGCTTAGTTATCATATTCATATGAATCAGTACAAGCGTGATCCAGGTCCATAAATAAAAAAAATTAACAATTAACAAATATAATTCAAATAATTAAGAATTATTATATGAATCTCCACATTCTTATTCCTCCCTATCCCCGCAGCTACAAATATAGAAAGTTATACTATGATTCTCACTAATTATATGGTCCTCCTTTTTTAGCTCTTGCACTTGGTTCCACATAAATCTTCATTGGTATAAATACTTAGACAATAACATATTAATACTTGCATGCGTAACTTGATATGACCACCTCCTTTTACAGTCCCTCAATGGTCCCCGCTCCAACCTTCTTCTAATATAGTAGTGGGGACCCCGCATTCCGCATCAACATTCTCTAATCATCCATGCGTCAACCTTTCTCTAATAAAAATAGTAGACCACATAGGTATAAATACTTTAGTGCATAGGTATAAATACCTGTAATACTTTATATTAATACTTTTATATGTCAGCCAATGTCATAGGTAAAAAATGCTTGCAAGTTTAGAAATAAATACTTGTATGCCGAGATATAAATACTTGTATAGCGACGAGCTTAAAAGTATGTCATTATGTATCTCATTTGAAAGAGAAAACGACTTATAAGACGTTTGTGGTTTTAGATTCACAAAATTACTCATAGATCGTCAGAAATGTGGACGAGATTGAACGAAGAAATAAAAAACCACCTCTAAAAACTTGTATGGCCCCCCTCCCCCAATGTAATTGGAGAGACAACTATTTATGTAGAAATTGTTCACCTTATAGATATAAATACTTCCCTGCATAGGTATTAATACTTTAGAAAAAAATCAGTGTTGGAAGTTCTGTGATCCCCAAGACAGTTATGGTAATTATGGTGCGAAGACGATACACTGAAAATAAGAAAATGTGTGCGGGGATACAATCTGATCAGTTTTTACGTACATAAATACAGTTCTTTTCATAGTTATTAATACTTATACTATCCAAAATAAATACCTTAATACTTCTTTAATGCTTCATGTTAAATAGTATTCTTCTGTTAATGTTTTAGTAGTTTCCTCGTGGTAGTTATGGAAATTAATGAGGGGATAATGCGGGGATGGAGTGCGGAAATAATTATCAGGATCCAATAATTAAATATTCATAATAAAAAATATTGTGCTTCATTCATATTCTCTAGAAGAAATGTATATTCTTTAATGAAGCGAAGCAAATCATATTTCTCAATTTAATTCAAATAAAAAGTAAAATTTCTTTTCTTTAATTTTCTTGCTAATTCTTGTACTTCAAGTCTTATTTGTACAAGCTTTACTCGTCTTCTTTCTTAGCCTATTAGCGTGGGAAAGTTGGATGCTCGGGATGTAGAATGAATTTTTTTTATTAACACAACGTTGTTAAAAAAAAAAAAATTACTTGCTGCGGCAAATTTGTTCTTGTTTAAATTTTATATACCTACTATAACTAGTACATAAGATATCATCAGTGAAGGTGCATCGATAATCAATGGTGGCAATTAAATCTGTAAATAATGTGAACCTATCAGTGGCGTTTTTTTAAAACAACCACTGGTAGTGTTGCATCTCTCAGAATTACTAATCAATGACAGTTCCATATTTTAGAACACTGATAGTTCGGATATATACTATTAGTTATGTATACCAAAAAACTTATTTGATATTAGCTTTTATTAAATGCATTTTCTTTATATTAATGGTCGTTAATTATTCATTTTATTTCAATAATTAAAAACGACCAAGTTAAATCATCAAGATTCAAGAACTTGCTGAAAACATTTAATTTTCAAGTTTGAAAAATATAGCTAGCAACATTTATCAATTAATCATTTCCTGCAGCAATCGATCAATTTATTTACTCAGCTTCGTGGTTGAAGTTGTTGTTTTTATTTTTTCTTTTTTTAAAGGCATATACTGTCCGTATCATTCAAGAAATTAACTTGTAAAGTGTCCTTACTTTATCTTATCTACTCAGACCTAAACAGCTGATAAGTTACTATATCAACCACGGATATATACTGAGTCATCAAAAAACCCTATGTATCTATATCATTAAACTGGTAATTAGCTAGGCACTGTAAATTTAGTTTCTAAGGATTATATTAGCTTTAAACAAAAATATTGGTTATTTTCAAAATCTTAGACCTTTCTTCAGAGACCACCTTCCTCTTCAGTCTTCAAACTCTATCACAGGAACTTCGTCGAAGTTGTCAAGTAATTACCCTGCTTTTCTTCAAGATATTTTCCCCAAGTGCTGAAGAATACACATCTATTTCCTATAAATACACATCTTCCTACTAATCTCCGAATTATCCAATAAAAAGTTTCATAGAGAGACAAAATATCAAATAACATGAACACAAAGTTACTTCTTTTCCTAGTTCTCTTATGTTTTCCCTCCCAATCCGTCTATGCAGCTGGTAGATACAGTGGGTTAGTAAAAGATTTGGGGAAATTGGTGGATGCAATATCCAGCACTAACGAAGTTTGTAGTTTCCTGGAAACCATCAGTGGAGGTATATATAATTGCAGCCTTCCTTCCCGTCCTGATGCAAGCCTTGCAGTTAATACTGATGACACGATGCCGGATGTAAGTGCTGACAAATTCGTCATAGATTTCTTTGTTGGAGGCGGCACTACTCCTCAAACTGTCCCACTCATTCTAGACACCACACTCGATTACACATTCATGCTGTGCCAGCCATGCACACACTCCTGTTCAACTAATTTGACGACTGTTCATTCTAACACCTTTTCAAATTATACCTGCCTTAACTCTGAGTGCCCAAGTCTACAAGATTATGTAAGTTGCTCTGGTGGATATTGTATGTACAATTTCACAAACTACGGGGTGAGCTCTGAGGGTTCCCTAGTGAATGATACATTTAATATTAATGATACTTCACCATTTCCATTTGTTTTTGGATGTGGTGATGTGAACACTGGAAATTATGGGTCCTCTTTAGGCTTTCTCGGGCTGGGGTCAGGTGGATTGTCGTTGTTATCTCAAGTAGACTATAAGAAATTCTCTTACTGCATTGGTTTCTCTGGTAATGTTACCTTCTTATTGGGCTCATATGCTCGATTACATAATAATTCAGGTGCTTCAACTTATTTTTATAATAATACACTTTTTCCCATGCTTCATTATGTAAATTTTACGGGAGTAAGCCTTGGGGGGGAGTATTTAGATATCCCAACCAGTAACTACCTTCCCCAGCCAGATCACACAGGTGGAATGGTTTTAACCTCTACCTATCCCTTGACTTACTTGGAAACTTCGGCGTACAATGCTCTGAAAGATGCATTTGTAAAGAAAATGAGTTCTTTCTCACAAGTAAATGAGTCTGAATACGGCCTAGACCTCTGCTTCACCATCCCTGCTGGTCAACAAGTGACAGTCCCGCAGTTAACGCTGCATTTTGATGGTGGTGCAGATATGAATCCATATAGCTATTCCTATTTCGAAAGCAATTCAACTGAAGCGGTGGGTTGCCTGTTGTTGCTTCCAATAGACGGAATATCCATCCTCGGATACATGATGCAGTTGGATATGCAAATTATTTATGATGTCAGCAACGGCACACTTCTGTGGGAAAAAACAGATTGCGGCTCCCTGATCTAATAGGATGGCTGCACCATCAAAATAAAAATTCGTATTTAGCAAATTTATCTATTGTGTGCAATAATATATGTGATGATCATGTATGGTCTTTGTAAGTCGTACGTTTTCCCTTGCTGTATACTGTTAAGTGTTTTTATATCTTTATGATGTAATGAGAATTAAATAGTTGTTATGTAGCACCTGCTGCTTATTCTGTACGTACTGTGTTTGTATATCGATATTTATGATGTATTATGAGAAATAAATTGTTATGTATTAAACACCAACTGCTTATTTATTGAATTATGACCAGATTTACTTTTTCTTTCGTCCTTAAAATATTAGGCATCTTGTAAAATTTGGATTGATTATTTATCTTTATTCAATTACAATAATTACAATGCTCTCGTACATGTTATATACTGGTCAATTATCAAAGAAGCAAAACTGACAAAAATATTAGAGTTATATAAGATAGAACACAAACACAAACACTCCCATGAAGCTCCCTTTCCTCCCTTTGTTTTATTAATTTCAGAAAAAGATTACATAGTATTTTCTTCTCTATCTCTCTTATTGTTACAGCTCTTGATAGCCTCTCTTATAGAATTACAATTATATCTTTTTTCTTTTTCTTTTTATATTTTCTATATTTAACATATATCTCTAATTATACAAAATAAGAAATAACTTCAGGCATCTAAAGAAATTAGGGAGCATTGCCTCTGATCACACTCAAAGTGTGAGTGAATTACATGGGATTTTGACTTAAGTTTACTCTTATTTTCTCACTTTTATATTTAATTATTATGAGAAACAAGTTATTATTGCCTAACTTTGTATTTTAATGCATGAACTATGTTTTGGGACTATTTTACATCATATGGAGTAAGAGTCGGATCGATCGAAATTACAGAGTATCGGTTTTAAGTCTCTGTTACGGTCCATATTTGTCAATATACCTACTTTAATAGAAGCAAATGCATAAATTTCCCTCTGGCTATATGTTCAACATAGAGCTGAATATCCTACATGCTCAATTCGAGCATACTCAATTTGTTTATATTTTGATTGTTCCATTTGTACTATCTAGCCATTGATATAACGCATTTGGAAAATAAATGATATTTTATTTTAACATTCAGATACAATATTAACATAAAGGAGGGGTAATATGACAATGATATGTTGTCGATTCTTTGGACATTAATGACAATGTGTTTATAAAATATTCAAATCTAATTACAAATTAAAATTTTAATTTATATATATGTTGTCGGACATATATGTAGTAAAATCATCAAATTTCATGGATTTTAACCGGACATGTTTTAATTAGCCTGTACGAAAAAAAATATAACTATCAGATTATATGTTTTAGATTGTTAAGATGAAAATAATAAGTTTAGTAATAGACTAATATATATGAGCTAACGTCCAGCTGACATTAAATTAAATTCAAATTAATTTGAGTTTGATTTTGATTCGATCCTGCTATATATTGAACTCAATATTTTAATAGACAATCCTAATGATTCGAGTGTCGATACGGGGAGGGCGAAGGAGATGGAACACCGGCGGGTCCTTCTTTTGGAAAGGATTAATCAGACTACTGCCGGCATTCATGTGGAGCTGTGCTAGAAACGGGGAGGTTTGGTACTGGCATTGGCATAGCTCCGGCTCATACACGGCAAAATCATTCTACCACCTAATCAAAACAGGAGGAAGAACGAAATGGCCGTTCAAGGAAGTATGGCAGGTCAAGATACCTCAGACGGTCAAGATTTTTCTGTACCTATTCTTACAGGATAGAATTCTGACGAAGGAGGTGCTGCACAGGAGGAACATTTTCGTACCGGCTGAATGCGTGCAATGCACTGGTACCAACTTTGAAACAGGTATCCATCTGTTTTTCAATTGCAGCTATGCAGTCCGGGCATGGGCAAGGTTAGAAAGACTAACGGGCTACAGCTTGATGAGGATGGCAGCCACGGTACAGGGGGTTTGGACCAATTCAGTACAACATCTAAGATCAAAAGGGGTACTGATCTACAAGCGAGGGATGATACTCTTTATGAGTCTCTGCTGGCAGTTGTGGATGTGTCGCAACAACCGCATTTTCAGAGGCACCTCATGCCCGCCTGAAATCGCGGCTGAACAGGCAATGAACGTAGCATACCAGTGGATCAGGCACTGTATGTGACAGTACCTAATTGTGCTGAGAATTTGATGTTTTTCCTGACGTTCTTTTGTTGTAATTAAGGGTGACAACCTATCCCTAACTAAATGGTTAGGATAGGGCATGTAAATAACTTTTACTCATTCAATAAAATTTCAACAGTTGGCAGCCCCTGCCAACTCTTCAAAAAAAATATTTACAGTCAGGAAAATCTGTTATTCCTCGTACTGCATTTAGATCAGTTAGAAAAAAAACCATGTGCATGCGTATATAATGATGCACAAACTAGTTTCCCGAGATAGGAAGTTTCCATCGCTTTAAAATTTCGTCCTGCTGAATCTCGGCACTGCGACAAGTATATTATATATATAGCAGTTGACTCTGAGTCAATACTCTTGTGGTATCTATATTCCTATTGGAGTACTAATAATGTGTCCTCTAACTTGTTAGGACAGGGCAGCACTAATGCTAAAGAATGCGTGCATGAATTAAAATGAAGGGAAAAAAGAGTATCCATCCAGTGTTGTAAAAAACGCTATTAACGGCCGTTTAAACGGAAACGGTGGCCAAATCGTTACGCACATTGATAACGGATACCTGTTTGCAGTTTCGAACGTTTAATCGGTTGTTTTTCTGATTAATCGACTGTTTATTTCCGTTTTTTTTTCCGTTTATTCCAATGAAAATTTATTTTTCACATTGTTTTTTTTAATGATAGTGTGTGATAATAAGGTTTATAAATCATGTATTGTAATTTTATTTGTGCTTGGATATACATCAAATGTTTTTTTATATATGTTTTTTTTTTATTCTTACTTTGAAATTGATTAATTCTTCTATTATTTATATACCAAATTTTTTTTTTACTTACTGATGTAATTTTTTTAATTAGTACGACATGTTTATTTATGTAATTAAGTTATTATCATAAATTAAATTTAGTGATTTTATGTTGGAATGTTTTCTTTCTTTCAAATGATATGTTATTAGTATTTGAAAAAGCTTAATTCTCAAATTTATTTTTCATTAAATAAATGTGTTACTTACACATGCAAAATGCTTATGTGTTAAGAAGAAATAAGCATAATGTCATGTTAAAATAATAAAGCTAACTTAAATTAAGTTTATTTGATAAGTTTAATGAGTTAAATAAATTATTTTTAATAAATTATGATATATATACATAAATTTAATAAAAACGTTAAATTGTCCGCATAATTCCGATTAATCGGCCGCATACCGATTATTCGCTTGGCGGCACCCTGTCCGTCCGACGACCGCAGACCGTTATTTACAACACTGATCCCATCTAGTCTTCACGCGTGTTTAAGCTTTGGTCAAGGAAATTAATGTTATATAATATTGATCGTTCAACGGCAGTGACATAGATGAGCATATGCTTTAACATTACCCAAAATCATAATCAAATTAGTTCTGTTGCATAATTAATATAACCTCGAAAAAAGAAAGAAGCGCTCTTGGGCAGCAAAAAAAAAAAGCAATATTGGAGTGATTTTAATTAAAACTCTATCAGCTGCCATTACCGTTCCTCCTTGCTTTTTCTCTTTTCTTCTCTAGTTCGTCCATCTCACTCTTCTAGATCTCACCTCCAATATAACTCTCTCTCTCTCTCACGGCTCTACTTTTTTGAGTGGAGAGAAAAATGAGAGAGGAGAGGGACTGTAGCTGAGTGGAGCCGATCAGAGCCAAGAGTGCAGTATCGTCAGAGCTCAGAGTATTGAGTCTCTATATCATCTCGATCAGAGTACGGATGAGTAGATCCGAACGTCGGAGCGCGGCAGCAGTCGAAAGAACGGATCCGATCATAGAGAGCTATAGAGTTTAAGATAATATATAGAGTAGTTATGAGTGTATATAAGTGAGATAGAAGATTAGAGTTATTTAGAATAATTTGGATAATTTTGTGAGAATAAAAGTTTAGATTTTGTATTGAAGAGTTATTTGACTCGTTGTAAGTTCGTTTTTCTTATCAATGAAATTGTTAGTTAGCATTTAAAGCCACTGAACTTCAAAAAAATTAATATAACCTCATATTACACATGATACCTCCGAATTCATCTCATACTATATAAATTCACGACGATTTTTTTAACTTGAAAAATTAAGAACCTAATAAATAAGTAGAGGCCAATGTGATAATCGATAGGATGCATATTAATTATATTTTTTTTTCTATGTGTATATGAGTACGTATTGCAAAACTTGTGAGAGTGCGGAGCCCTCACATGCTATATTACTTTTCAATTGCTGCACAGAGGTACTTATGTTTGACTTGATCCTCATCTCAATCTGAACACAGTAGAATATTCAAAAATTACTTAAGCTTGAAAAGTGTGTGGATCCTCAACGGAGTTTATCTTCTGTACGTAATGTACGAAAGGGAGCCGTCCGACTAAATTGAGGTGTACAATTACTGTTCCATCAATCTCAGAAAATTTCAGGTGGTAGGTTTGTACTTGGTAAATTATGATTGATAATCAATAAAACACAGAAATTACTTTTATCAGAAATTTTTAAACTGCTCTAAAATTTCCTAGTTGAGATCTCGTGCACTGCACGCAGATGGAAATATTAATGTGAACTTTATTTCAAGGTTTGTGTAACGTTTATTATGATTTACCTTTTCTTTTTCAGCAAACATCAATCATTCCATAAGCTGCATGGCACAGTGGCATAGAGCTTAGGATAAAAGAAAGGAGAATCTCGAGACAGCTGCTGTCTCGATCATCACGTACATGTAAAAATTGACTCCAGCTCAATACTCTCAGGTTTCAATATTACTAGCTACTTGTTGAAGTTCACAGGTTCAATATTACTAGCTACTTGTAGAAGTTCACAGTACTGATATGTCGTCATGCTTGTTATGACTTGTGAGTCTTAAATTCTTTTAGTTTACAGATTTTCATGTTCAGTATTTATCATATTGATATGCACCAGCTAATTTATGTACAAGTATGATCAAGGTTCAATCAATGCAATGACCTTCCATTTCCTATCCAGACAGAGAGAGAGAGAGAGCAAATCTAAATCTAAATCTGAATTGTGTTCCTTCTTTTACATGTTACAGGGGTGGGGGTGTGCAGGAATAATGGACTAGAAATTAATGGCGTGAGGATGGAAAGAGATATTGAGGGAGATCCTGTAGGGTTTAAAAGAAAGGAGATTAATTATATATCACTATACGGAATGAAACCTTGAGTGTTGTTTCAAGATTTGCGTAAATTTGAGTTGTTTTCACTTCTCTCCTCCAATATTAAACATTAAGCGTCAATCAGCAGATCTAAACCCTAAACTCGTTTTGCTTAGTATGACTTATGACTCGATGAACCTTTTAATATTTTACAGATATAATTTCCATGCATGCTATATATATTCATATGCAGCAGGTAACTAATTAACGGACAAACATGATCAAGGTTCAATATCATTGACCTTACATTTCCTATCCGGATAGAGAGGCAGCAATTAAAAGAAAAGAAAAAAAAAACAAGCGCTCTTGAATTAAAAAGAAGTGATAAGAGAAGTATTTCAGCTGGTCATCACAAAAATTGCTGCGACCATATTTAATGTATGGTCAGAAGACCATATTTAATGTATGGTCAGAAGACCATATTTAATGTATGGTCAGAAGGAGATGTTATACTTTTCATCGTTTTGTTCCATGCATGGCAGCGACATAGATAATATTTGTTAACATTATCTATGTGATATTGTTCCCTTGGAACTGGATGAAAAATTAGATAAATCAATTGTTTGGATCTAAATAGACATTGCATGTGTGTGATTTGGAACTTTAAGAAATTTACAAGTCTAGTTTTTGGGGGGTTGTGTGGCTAAATTGCAACAGAAGGTATATGGCTAAATTTTGTTGTGATTTTCTTCAGCACGATTTGGAATTTCTAGTGTCAAAAACTGCCTATTGCCACTGTTGGAGATTTTTTGGAAATATCTGTGAAGTTTTTCTGAAAATTTTAAGGTATATCGAGTTTCAAAACGTGCGTAATGAAGAGCGTGCGACGTACTGATTAGTTGGTTTTAATACGTCAGAGGTGTAAGGTTTAGTTGCGTAGACATCACGCTACTATTTATTGGATAGAAGATGCTTCCTCACATTTCGTTTTCAACTGTTTCGCTTGTTTAGTACAGAAATGTTTTATTGAGAGAGAACGATTTTTCTTTCTTTATTTAATTTGGGCTTTCCAATTCATTTTTTTTTCTTGATTAGTAGGGAAAGGGTTAATTGAGAGAGGATTTTTTGTTTCTTTGTTTAATTTGGGGTTTCCAAATTTTTTTTCTCGTGATTAGTAGAGAAAGGTTTAATTGAGAGAGGCCACATAATTCAATAATCGAGCAAATAAAGTTGATATATTTCTTGAGCAAATGATTTAGGAAGTTACATCATGCTTAAAATAAAATAAAAAAACGAAAGGTTTGAATCAATAAACTCTCCAATTTTTGGCACTACATGGCTTGTGTTCCGCATTATACATTTTTACACATTTTTAACACTATAACAAAATGTTAGCAAAAAAAACACATGAAAAGTAGGGGCGGACTCAGAATAGACCGGGAGGCAGCTGGATTTTGAGGTTTAGTGGAGATTTATTGGTTCTGACTAGCTTTGCCCTCCCCCCCCCCAAAAAAAAATTTTTTTTTGCCCCCCTTTGGATAATTAATTGGTTATTCGGGTTAAATTTATAGTTAAAACTAAAATAATTTTTTTGAATTATGATTGGTAATTATAATTATAAGTCAAAATATCAGAAATTACAACTCAGAGCATTATAAAGTATAAGTTTAAATATTATTTTTTATCAAATACCTAATTAATTAATGGGTTTAAATCCGATTAGCTATTTAAACTCGATTTGATATTTTTTTTGCCCCCCTCCTGACAAAAATCCTGGATCCGTCCCTGATGAAAAGCCAAACAAACGACATTGTTGTACTGTTCCCTTTAAACTTTGTTAAAATAATCTCTATTATTATAGTCATTGATATTTTATATCCAAAATATAAAATATTAATCTCAATCTGAAACATAAATCTGGTAAAAGAAATATAAATATACCATAATTAATATTGTATTTAATACATTATTTTCTATATTTACTAAAAAGAAAACACCATACCAAAACCCACAGGTACTGAGAAGCTTAGGTTTGAGAAACGAAATATATAGAATTAGCTAGTATATATACAAAAATTTGTCCCTAACAAAAAACCACCAAAAAAATTTCCCTAATAAAAAACCACCAATTTTTTTTATTAGGTCTCGGGATCTTTTGGGATAAATATTTGTTGATTTTCTACAATGGTTGGGTATTAATCTTTACATAACAATGTTTTTATTCTTGTAAAGTTTGTAAATTTAAAAAAATAATTGTGCTTGGCATTTCTCATATTGATTTAATGGAATCGTACAAAGGAATATGTTTGTAAAAAATATTTTTGTGTTGGAGATTGCTATTTTGTCATTTTAGACTTCTTCTAAAATTATTGACAAAATGTTCTTGTATTCTTCAAAATTATTAACAAAATTATCTTGGTATGACTTCCTTTAATGAAAAATTAATTACCTTTGTATGATTTTTAATAGTTTTTATTTTCGTTAATAATAGAAGTTTCTTGAGCTCCCCAAACCCTTCCATGAATTTTACTCCAAACGATAAATCAACATGTAATTCATTTACATACAAAATTTATAAATTTCAAATTAATTTTGTGCCAAGTCAAACAAAAAGATTTATAAGTTATATTTAATGCATTTATTTTTTATTATTTTTTGACTACTTGACTATATATTAAATTAATTCAAAATTTTGTAATACTTTGCCCGCAAGTGCAACGCTACGATGTAGATCAATTTTAATTGTTTGGATTTAGGGTTTAGGGTTTCGGAGTTAAGACTTGGTGAACTTAAAAATACCCTAGTTGTGTTTTCTTGATATTGAGATGGAGAATGTTACTTTTCTCTTGTTTCATATTCCTCTGAGAGTTATGGAAAAACAGACTGATATTTTTATTTTCTGATAATGAAAAATATTAATGATTTTATGTAATGTCTTACCTTAGAATTCTAGAATAGGCAAAAAGTTGTTGCTTTGTTTTATATTGATCGGATGATTCGTTGTAGATATGATATTTATGCATTTCAGCCTTCCGAACCACCAACTAAAAAATATACTCTATACAGAGATCTTTTTTTAAATATTTAAACACGTATTAAATCTCCAACTTTAAAGATTAAGACTATTATTTTCTGAAGCAATATTTTATAATTTTATCATCTTTTAGTAGAGAAAACATTAATGTGTACAGTTTAAATTTAATTCCTTAAAAATAATAGCATACTTAAATTCTTGGGAAATTTCACGTATACCGGTAAAAAAATAAAAGACAAGTCCGGTATCCCGTGACATTGATAGTATTTGCCATCAACTACAAAATTTATCAGATAGACTTTAAATAATGAATCCAAACCGTTTAAACCAACTTACTTTGTCAGTGACATTTTACACTTTACATTCAAGGCCGAATTATTTTAATACTAAGTCATCCAATAAAAAAATAATGAAAAATGAATGCATTACAATTATCTTAAAATCTCACATATGAATGCTTAATTTGATACTAATAACTTCAAAGTAGATATGTTTGAATAGTTTGAATTTGCCATTTTGTAGCTGATTTATTTTGAAATTGATAGTATTTAAAAAGAGATACTACCGATGTAACAATAGCGGATTTTTTTTTTAATAGCACCCTAGAAAATGGTTTAAAAATAAATAACACCCGGACCACTATTTTGTCAAAAAGACACTCCCGCGGACTCAATCCGTGCACCCATCAGTACCAAATGCGCGGACTGAGCAGGTGCACCAAATAGTGCGCAATCTAAGGGAGCAGAATCGGAACCACAGATTGAATAGGCGGACCCGCGGGTTCGCGGACTGAGTCCGCGCACCCAGTTTTGGTGCTACAAAAGTGGTGGGTCACGGGTCCGCGGACTGAGTCCGCGCACCCAGTTTTGGTGCTACAAAATTGGTGGGTTGAGTTACACGTGTAACTCTCAATTTTGTAGGTACATGGAACTGATAGAAGCAGCCAAGCAGGATTGTACTAAATTTAATATTCAATCATGAAACAAAAAAGAATAAAAATGTTTCCTCCAATCCTTATCCAACAGGATGGAGATCTTTTATTTTCCTCCAATCCAGTTTTGGTGCTACAAAAGGCTGGGTACCCGGCCTCAATCCGCGAACTCACGAATCCGCCCATTCAATCTGCAGTTCTGGGTCCGCGCCCTCAGATCGCGCACCAGTTGGTGCACCTGCTCAGTCCGCGCACCTGAACTGATGGGTGTGCGGATTGAGTCCGCGGGAGTGTCATTTTTGACAAAATAGTAGTCCGGGTGCTATTTATTTTTAAACCATTTTCTAGGGTGTTAAATAAAAAAAAATCCGTAACAATAGCCCGACTCTAAAAGCACAAAATAATTAACTAAAAACTGAAGAATTTCAGTCAAGTTGTGCACAAAAGATGTTGGCTTACATAGAAACCGTCAGCAATCAGCTTGCTATGAAAGAATCAATGTTGAGAGAGGATAGAATCATTACTATGCAGCAAATCTTTAAATGAAATAAATTGTTTTCATGTGGAGAAATAATTTAGTCCTAGTAAAAAGGTACTCAAGTAATTTTTTTTTTCCACACTACTCACTAATATGAAAAAGTAAAATAAAATAAAAACAGAGATATTGATGCTTTTTAATTAATTTGGCTCGGGATGCTGCCATAAAATTTGTTCTAAACTTCATCAAAACTACAACAATCAATACAAAACTTGCATCCACCATGTGTAATTGTACGCAAGATATCTAAACTACCAACCAAAATCAGGCCAAAACATACAGAGAACATGATTACTATATCAAACCTTACCTTTAGGAAACAATTTTGCATCACTTGTTCCTGCCTTTATCATTCCTGGCCCTCTTCACCCTTTTATCCTTCTTGCGGGATGGAGTCCTTTTTCCCTTTTTGTGTGCTTTTTTCTTAGGTAAACTTTTCAGAGGCTTCTTTTTCACAGCCAAGCTAGGATTCTTCTCAACACTATAAACTGGATTAGCGTTTCCATGTTTTGGACCGATATCAGCATCAACTTGTGAGATCTCGCTGGTGGTGACTATAACCTTTGTAGAGCTATCTTCATATGTCCTTGTTTCTGCACAATAATACAAGAGATGCATCCATTGCATTTTATCAGAAACTTAGTGGAAGGAGCCTTTTTCCTGCGAGAGTAATATAACTTCATATTACTACACATCATCCAGCTGTTTAACCCAGCTATAAAATATTACTGTCGTGTCAATTTGTTAATCCGGAAATCTCAGATGAAATTCACCATTGGTAATCAACCACCTAAAACATATATAATCTGACATCCAAATTCGATGTATTACATTAGACAGTACTTACCGGCCATGATTGTTGGTAAATCAGGTTCTTCTTCCTCCTTTTCTCCTTCCTCATTATTGACAGCACCATCAGAGAGGAGTTTGCCATATAGAGCCATTTCTTTTTCTGCCTTTCTCTGAAAAAAATTTAAGCAAAAAGCAAAGTACAAAAGTGCTTATAAGTAAACTATACAGGCTATTAAAAATAGTGGCAAAGCAATCAGCATAAACAATACTTTCAAGTTTCAACTGTCGTTTTTCTCTCTTTTTGGTACTACACAGTGAACTGTATTTTAAACATATAGCCAACATATATATAGTAGCAACTAAGAAAACTGTTGTTTGGGAGTGGGTAGGTGGAATTCAGATCCAGTGAAGTAACCCAATTTTTGGGCTTTGGATCGGGATCGCCCGATTCGAATCCGCGACAATCCATCCAGAAGCGGAGCACACACATCTCGAGCAACGGATTCGAATCCCGAGACAATCCCGAGCGACGGATTCAAATCAAACGGTCCCGATCCAAAACCCAAAGATTGGGTTACTTTAGGGGATCCGGACCAAGGTAGGTGGGGGTGTGTGGGGAGGGGGGGTCTCTACTCTCTACACTAAAAGATAAAGATATACCAGGTCATGATCTCAGCTGCATTTGTGTGGAAATCCCACGAGTCAGTTAAGTACGGGGTATGTCTGGTATAATAGTACACAAACCAAGTGGAAACCCACCTTCTTACGGACAGCAATTCTCTTCAGTCTTGCCTTCTCTTCTATCTGCTTGTTAGCCTCCTTTCTTCTCTTCTTCTTTCTCTTGTGAAACCCAGTCACATAATCTCTTCAATAAAAAAAAATCCAAAAGGCTCGTTAAAATGAGTTCTTAATGAAGAATGTGAGACTGAATCAGGATTTGGTTAAAGCACTTTTAGTGATTCATAGGCACCTTCATACCAAAATCAACAAAAATCATTCAGACCATTAATAAGAGAATAGATTATGCGCACACTATATTCCATTTTTTAACTAAAAAATGCAATGATAACTTGTTTCAATAAATAAATGATTGGATTATGGCCGTATGATACCTTCTTCAAATAAAAAGAATCTTTTTTATTTAAATTTCCTGCTGCTATTCAGAATTCTTTAATGGATAAAGAGAAATTGATAAAGTGAAGGGTTAGAAGAGCAAACCTGAGGGTCTTTTCGTCGAAAGAGACAGAGAGGGCCTTGTCTTTGAGAGACCTCTTCTTGATATGACGCGGCACCATGACCGTCGTCATCTGCCCAACCACCACTGCTTCTTCATCGCTGTAGTCGCCCATCTCCTCTCCCGTTTCCAGATCAATCTCTCCTTCTGGAATCACTTTTGTTTTATCACGATTTCTTCAGGAGCAGGGGATTCAAGCTGAGAGAGCAAAGTTGGGGAGATGGTACGGAAGGGTTTTGTTTCGTCGCAAGGGTTTGCCGGCTGGGGAAGGGGATCGAATTCGCATCCTCTGAGATATCTCATATTTTGCGTTACTTTTTGGAAAATCACAACCGTTCAAATTCGTTTTGCACGACTCTCAAAGCTCAAATAATCCTGTTCCCCTGCGCTATCCCCGAATAGAGGCACCGGAGGATTCAACTCCTCACCAATACTGTAGAGGTTGGACCTCATTTACGGTTTGAGATTAAATCTCACCGATTTGAGATTCGGGCTAGTGCAGGGAGGCTGTATTATTAGGCTTTGAGTCCGTGCCAAGTTGAAAAAAATGGTCCGAATTTACTAATTGTAAAATATTTCCTTGTGCAATATTGGAGAGGATGTGAATTCTCAAGGGGATCGAGTCCAGTCTGAGAGCATGCGCAAAATAGGACCTTTTTTTACCGAGGCAATTTCATGTGTATCCATTAAAATCTTCAAAATTATATATATCTCTTTCTAAAACTCATAATATCATATTTATCTCTTTAATTTTTCAAAACTTACAAATTTACTAAATTTATTGTCTTTTCAATTAAAACTCATTTTAAGTTTAAGTTTTCATTTTATCCTTTATAATAAAAATTAAAATAAAATAATTGTAGCGTGTGTAACAGAGGTGTTCTGTCTTCTAATTGGCTAATTTGCGAGAAAACAAATGATTTATTTCTCTGCTTGTGATGCATACACTTTGGCATACAAGCACATATTCATGAATTTTTATGTGCATTACAAGTACATATTCATGAATTTTTAAAATGAGGACTTTGAAACTTTTCTCTCACAAAAGGTACATATTTTTTATTTATTTTTTAATAAATGGTAGATAAATTTATAAACTATTATTAATTGGAGAATTTTGTGAGTTTTAAAATTTAGAAGAACAAAAATGATATTATTAATTTTAGAACTGGAAATATGTAATTTTAAGGTTTTCGAAGGTCATTCCAATGGGAATCATATCGAATATGATTCAATATTTGATATGAATTATTCGAGATTTATATCTTTGATTTAGATTTATGAGATGATTATAATATAAATCGTTCGAAAATGCCCCACTCTGATCGTAGTGTATAGATTTGATCATAATTTACAATACTGATAACATTGTTTTTGGCTCTCTGTATATTTGTTAAGATTTTGTAATCAATACAGTATTAAGTAAGAAACTGAAAGATAAAAATTATTGTATCCTCTAATAAATGAGATATTTTATTCTATGTTTACTTCCTTTTATTCTGAAAAGATCAAACTTTATAAGATATCAATTTCCTAAAAAAATCATTAATTGTTTTCTTAAAAAAATGAGAAAACAAAAATTTGAAACATGACCTGAAAAATGGATCTAGTTTTTTCAATAGAGCGGTGTTATTTTGAGAGCAAGAATTTAATTATTAATAGCTGAGAAAAACTTTTACCTCTTTAGATTCAATTTGTTATGCAATCTTTTTCTCCTCAGATCTTGCGCAATAAATGCACAACACAAAAAAGGAAACAACGAAATAAATTACAGTAATATAAAAAATGTTTCTTAAAAAAACAATTAATGCACCTCAAAAGGAAACAATTTTATGGAAATATTTTACAACGGAAAAACAAAATACACAATCAAAATTTAACCATATGTTATGTTTTTTTTATGTATATTTGTATATATATATTGCCATCAAAACTTCATTGTTTTGATGTTTACCCATTGAAAATTTTAAATTAGCTATTTAAGTATTTATCCATCTAAAAACACTTAAAATACATATTAATTTTAAAATATATCACCATTTCTTGATTCAATCAATTTAAAATACATATAAATTTTAATCAAAACTAAAAAATACAGTTTTGTCCTTTATCCTCAATAGAAGATAGCTCCATCTTTTTTTTTTCTCTTTTAGCCTCAATAGAAGTTGAATCTCTTTGTTTCAGTGATTTGATATGGTTGCTTTTTCTGTTTTTGAACGTACCAAATTGTTGATGAAATATGTACATTTTCAACCAAAATTGCTCAGTTGTGAAAAAATTCACATTAATAAATAGAAGAAAGTTCACATGATAATTGTTTATTAAATAATCTTCGTAATATTTCTCAAATCAACTCAAAGTTAAAAATTAAAAAGTAAATTTATAGATACATCTTACACTCGGAATCGGTGTAGGTCCGATGCCCATCGGACCTAGTTTGGTTCCGATGGGCAACATCCACCATAGATTCAATCTTGATTTAATCTAACGGTTTGGCGATTAAATGAGTCAATCTAAAACGGATCTTAAATTTTCCAACTCTTAAACCCGTTAACCTTAAAAACTCCGTTTCGCTTCTTCTCTCTCGCTCTCTCTCAAATCCCACTCAGACGACACCTCTCTCCCTCTTTCCCTCCGGCATCGGACCTGCACTGCTCCCTCCGTCTGTCTCTATTCTAAACCCTAAACCCGACCGATCAGTAGGCTCCTGTTAGGCGGCGCGAGAGCGAGGCAAGGTTTTTTCCCCTTTCCTTTTTCAAGAATATTTACTTTTACAGTTTCTTTTTGTTCTAAATTTGCAAGTGTTTTCGCCATCATCAATGACCAAAGAGGATCTTTATATTAGGAGGGTTAGGGTTGCGGTGTGATTTGAATGAACTGTTCAATTTGGAACATTGTACCAGTACTATAGCTTGGGAACACTGTTGTTTCTAGCTCAGCTATCCTGATTGCTTCATAGCCAAAGAGAAAAGCATCCAAATGATTGCATAAAATTTTTTAGGACTAAGTAATACTTGGTACGAGATGTGATTCAGAAGAAGATAATTGATTTATTAGATCAAGCTCCACAGAAATTTAAGCCGAGAAATATAAGGTTTGATACTTAATACTTCTTTACTTACCATATTAGTGCTTTTGTTTACTAGTAAATAGTTCTATAGCTCTTTATATTGACAAAAATCTTATATATTATTAGTAGTTGAGTCTTAAAAACTTGACTTGAAAATATTATTTTTGTACCAGTTTGTGATGTAGCTGTTGTGAGGATGTGAGGATGTGACTCTGAGGAGTTGATTTTGGACTTGATTTTGATAAAAAATTTGGTGCAACGTAATGTATATAGGTCATATGAAAGCATAGTTATGCATTAATTTTGTGGTGAGCTATTCAATCAATTGTTAAATTATTATACGCGTAACATTTTGGTATAATTTAGGTCTGAAGGATTCACAACCATGGAGCTGGATTCACAACCACTACAAAATGTTGTTTCGGTGACTGATAGCAGAATTTAGCAGAATTTTGGGATAATTTTGATATGAAGGATTCACAACCACTTCATTTTGGGATAATTTACTTGTAACATTTTGTACCCATTTGTGACTGATAGCAGAATGTTATTTCGGTGATGTTTTGTGTGTGATAACAACAATTATGCAGCATTCATCTTACTGGTACTGACTGCAACAGTAGTGGTATAAGAGATGTCTTAATAAAATGACTGGTATGAATATATTTTCCTAAATCTCTTAACTGGTTTACACAATTCACAATTTGATCTGGTGTGCTCTTGCAAGGGATGTACATGCTCCAGCATTTATGAATATAATTTATAAGATTTCTTAACTCTTTTTAAGTTATAGAGTTGTTTATTTACGTCACAATTCAAATATTTAGCAATGGTACCAACATTAGTACAAATTCGATCAACCCTTTAAACATTAACACTATATATACATCCTTTACAAACATGACAAAATAATATAGCTAATAACTTAATATACAGACGATTTTAATAATATGAGAGGAAAATAAAATATTACAAGTATGACATGAAATAAAATAAAATAATCCAACAATAAATAATACAAGCATAACATCACAAAGGACACATAAAAACTAATTTCAAGGGACAATGTTATTATAAAATAGAATATTACAAGAGGAGCAATGTTATCACCACAAATTTAAAAAAAAAAAATCCATATATCAAAAACAAAATGAAGATCATTCAATACATTACATGCAATTTAAATTTCAACATTAACAAAACAACTACAATTAATCCTAGTTCTACCTAATATGGGCAACTTTGAGTAGCTTTGGCATCTCTTGCAAAGATGGCTCAATGCATCAGAATTCCCTACATTGCAAACATAAACACTTCCATTATTAATAGAATGAAAGATGATTAGAGATGCATAAGGTCAAAGAACTAACCTGCCAACAAGTACTGGTACAAGACAATATGGTAACAATGATGTAATTATTCTTTATTACTCAGATTGAATATAACAATTATTGATACATGATAGTATGGTAACATTGATGTAATTCACTTCAAAGTATATATTAAACATGCAACTAAACCCATTGTTTTAAACATGTAATATTCATATTCAATAAAAGAACATCTGGTGTGTATTTGAGAAAGATTGCGTACCAACAAATCAGACTCATTCTTCTAATGAGCATTTATTTTTATTACCAATCAAAATCCAATTATGGCAAGTCTAATTTTAGAAAAAAACTGATGCTAAATTATACTAAGATATGCATCTACCAAAAAAAAATCTTAATTGAAATAATGCATGAACCAGTCCAGTGAATTATACTAACATTTCTAAAAACTACTTCATTACTTAGTTCGGCATTTTATGACTAAAATTTGATTATATGAGCTGATAGCACTTGAATCGCATATATCTACTTCTCAAACAGATGAAGCAATTGAACAAAAATTCTTGTCTAAATATTATTTATATCTCCTGCAACAAAATGGTCATAAGTTTCACAAATTCTTCTCTAAGACTTCTCTCAATATCTGAACATTTTTTTAATAAAAGAAACAAGGACTGACAGAGCATTTGAAGAGGTGCAGGTCTCAATTTGCACAGCCCTTTTAGCCAATAGATGATTTTAGAGAAACAGTGTAGGTCTGATGCCCATCAGATCTAATTTGGTTCCGATGGGCAGCATCCAGCATAGATTCAATCAAAAGAAGATCTAACGGTTTGGCGATTAAGCAATCATTTGGGTGTTTTACTTTTCTCTTTGGCCATGAAGGAATCAGGATAGTTGAACCAGAGACAACAATGTTCCAAAACTATTCGGTTTGGTACTAGTACTGCGACGTGAAATTGGGGATTTGGGAGTTACCGTTATAAACAGTGTTTCAAGTGAACGAGATGAGGAAGCGGGCAGGACGGGCAAGAGTAGCGGTCAGAATTTCATTAACAAAGGAGTCGCTGTCAGCGGGGCCCAAAAGGGAGAAAGTGGTAAAGGGATGTCTCTCACTGACAAAGAGGGACCCTTCGACCAGAAAGGGAGAGAAGCTGTCGTCTCGACTGGAGAGGAAGCATAAGGAAGGGACACTGGCAGTAGCAGAGTTCGTTAAAGGGTTGTTAGGCCATGTCAGCGCCTCACGCTGACTTGGCGCCCTGAGAATAATTAGAATGATTTGTTTACCAATTTCTTTACTTCTTTTTACCAATTACATCGCCTATATAAGGCATAAGCTCCTATGGATTTATATCAGAACTTTTATGAATGAATTAGAGGAATTGCTCTTTGCATTCACTCTTTGGTTATTTGTCAGAATTATCTCGTTTACTCAAATTACTTCAAATTACTTGTATCAATCGCTTTATATCGATTGATCCTGCTATTAAGAGTTAGGCTCGTAGCAGTTGTGGTATCAGAGCGTTCGATTTCAGCTGGGAGTTTGAGTTCACGCGATGCCGCCTAAACGAGTACCAGATCCACCGGAGGAGGTGCTGATACAATTAGATCTGGGCGTGATCAATGACAAGCTCAATCAACTCGCCAAGGAAGTACACGATGGTTTCCAGGCGCGTGATGAGCAGTTTCAAGTGGCTAATCGCATCCAGGAGGAGCGATTCCAACAGATGATGGCAATGATGGATAAGATGAATAAGTCAATCAAGAACAAGGGTACTGATATACCCCAAAGTAGCCACAGTGCGTACCATTCCACTGGTATGGATAAAGGTGATGACAGGCCAGAACATCCCTCGGGATTTGAGTATAATGAACCGCAAGGTGTTTACCGAACGGAACGGTATTCAGATCAGGCATCAGCACAACGGGTTTTCATGCCCCGAATTGAATTACCAGTTTTTGATGGTAGCCGAGCGGGTGATTGGCTTGAGCACTGTAAGTTTTACTTTGATTACTATCAGACTCCTGAAATGTACAAGGTTCACATGGCCACTATGAATTTTGTTGGAGATGCTGCTGAATGGTTCAGCTGCTATAGGGTTGAGCACCCGGAACCACCTTGGCCTATGGTTGTTGATGCTGTATTTGAGCGTTTTAAACTCCGAACTCATTTGAATCCAGTGGTCCAGTTCAAAAGGGTACAACAAAAGGGTACTGTGGATGATTATGTGAGGGAGTTCCAAAGAGCTAAATCAAGACTCATGATTCAAACTGGTATAAAAAACGAGTATTTTTTTGTGTGGAGTTTTATTTGCGGATTGAAGGATGAAATCCAACATTCCATTAACCTTTTTAAACCTAACACCTTGGATGAGGCATTCAATTTGGCATTGGAGATTGAAGTGGCAGTCAGTCCCATTGATAAGAAGTCTAGTTTCCTTAAACCTCAGCACCAGTATCAACCCCATTTTAAATCCCTCAATTCCCCAAACCTCAAAACCAGCAGAGATCCAGAAGTGGGGGTGAAGAGATTTACTGAGACATCTGCTCCATACAAACCTAACTTCCCTACAAAATCTGTTCCTATTAAACAACCCTCAAATCTGTCCCTGGAACAAAAAAGGGCACTTGGATTGTGCTATAAATGTGGTGAAAAGTGGGGTCAGGGTCACAAATGTGCAAGGGGTCTACACACCTTAGAAGAAGAAGGAGAAGGTTCAGTAGAAGGTGTTGAGGACCAGTTTGAGGAAGACAAAGATGACAGAAGGGTAGAAGAGGAAATATTAGAAGAAGAACAATTGGTGACTTTGAGTAGTACCAGTAATGGCAGTCCTAGCAAGTCATTGAGTTACAAAGGTCAAATTGGCAATATTCCCATTTGTGTGTTGATAGATACTGGGGCTTCACACTCATTTATCAATCCAGTAGTGGTGACTGAACTGGTAGTGCATACTGAGTCAACACCAAAGAAGGCCTTTAGAAGTGCAGGGGGTAAGAGGTTGGTAACAGACCAGATTTGCCCTAAGGTGCAATTTCAAATACAAGGGCACACATTAGAAGCAGATCTGAGGGTGTTGAGTGTACCTGGATATGATATTGTGCTTGGTTGTGATTGGGTAGCTGAAAGGGATGATGTAGTGATTAATTTGAAAAAAGGAGTGGTGACTCTAGAGTTAGAGGGTAAAGTGGTCAAACTGCACATTGAGAAAGTGAATGCTGAGATCACACTAGTTGAGGCAGATGTAGATGTGGTGAAAGAAGGGAAGAAAGGAAGTCAAATTTTTGTTGCTCAGATATTCAAAATTGCAGAAGAACAGGAGGTGCATACAGTGGAGGTTAACAGTGAAATTCAGGAGATAATTGACCAGTATGGAGAAGTATTTGCAGAACCACAAAACCTACCACCTAAAAGAGCTGTTGATCATAAAATTACCCTCAAACCCAACTCAAAACCTATCAACCTCAGGCCATATAGATTCTCACACTTCCAAAAGCTAGAAATTGAGAAGATCACTCAAGAACTCTTGCAAAAAGCCTTAATTCAACCCAGTACCAGTTCATATTCATCTCCAGTTTTATTAGTCAAAAAGAAGGATGGCACATGGAGGATGTGCATTGATTACAGAAGGTTGAATGAGGAAACAGTAAAGAACAAATACCCCATACCCCTTATTGATGACCTTCTAGATGAATTAGATGGTGTTCAGTATTTCTCAAAATTGGATCTGAGATCTGGATATCATCAAATCAGGATGGAAGAAGGAGATGTGCACAAAACTGCTTTTCAAACACATGAAGGATTATTTGAATTCCAAGTGATGCCCTTTGGCCTTACCAATGCACCTGCCACTTTCCAATCACTCATGAATAGTGTGTTTAAACCCTATATCAGAAAGTTTGTTTTAGTTTTTTTTGATGATATTTTGGTCTATAGCAAGGACTTAGAGTCCCATAAACAGCACCTTCAAATTGTGCTGCAAGTCTTGCAAGAAAATCAATTATTTGTTAAAAAATCTAAGTGTGATTTTGGGGTGCAAAGGGTAGAATATCTGGGGCACATTATTTCTAAACAAGGGGTAGCCACAGATCCAAGAAAGATTGATGCCATGATTAATTGGCCAATTCCAAAAAATGTAAAAGAGTTGAGAGGATTTTTGGGTTTGACTGGGTACTATAGAAAATTTGTTAAGGGATATGGGTTAATCTCTAGACCATTGACTGATTTGTTGAGAAAAAATGCATTCAGGTGGAGTGATGTAGCACAACAATCATTTGAACAGCTGAAGCAAGCCATGGTGACTGCACCAGTTCTCAAATTACCAGATTTCCAACAGCCTTTTGTAGTAGAAACTGATGCAAGCTATGAAGGAATTGGTGCTGTTTTGATGCAAGGCAAGAGGCCCATAGCATACCTGAGCAAGAAGCTGGGAATAAAGAATCAAGCATTGTCAACTTATGAAAAGGAGTTACTGGCACTGTACACAGCTGTTACTAAATGGAGGCACTACCTCCTTGGTGGGGAGTTCATTATCAAAACTGATCAGATCAGTCTCAAGTATTTGCTGGAGCAGAAGGTAAACACACCCATGCAACATAGAGGTTTAAGCAAGCTTTTGGGGTTAAATTACAAAATTGAATATAAAAAGGGTGTTGAGAACAAGGTAGCAGATGCACTGTCAAGAAGAGAAGGGCAAAATGGTCAAGCAGAAGTGGAGGAAACTGAATTGAACATGGTGAGTGAGTTGGTACCTCAGTGGGTGGAGGATATTAAGAAGAGCTATGATGGAGATAGGTGGATTGAGGGTTTACAGGAGAAACTAAAAAATAACAAGGAGAGAGACCACTCACATCACTTAACTGACCATTTAGGAGTGTTGAGATACAAAGGAAGAGTGTGTGTAGGCAATCAAAGTGATTGGAGACAACAGATATTGAGAGAATTGCATGATTCTGCATTAGGGGGACACTCAGGGGTAACAGCTACCTACCAAAGGATCAAGAGGAATTTTTATTGGCCTCAAATGAAGGAAAGTGTACACCAGTTTGTGCAACACTGTGCCAACTGTCAATTGAACAAAACTGAACATGTACCCTCTCCAGGACTTTTACAACCTCTACCTATACCAGAAGAGGCGTGGACCAGTATTGGCATGGATTTTATCACAGGTTTGCCTAAGTCTAAAGGGTTTGAGGTGATTCTGGTAGTTGTAGATCGTTTGACCAAATACTCCCACTTTATTCCCCTTACTCACCCATTTAGTGCATCCACTGTTGCTCAAGCTTTCATAGACTATGTTTACAAGTTACATGGGCTACCAATCAACATAGTCTCTGATAGAGACCCAGTGTTTACTAGCCGATTTTGGAAAGAATTGATGTTGAAATTGGGGGTCAAATTGAATATGAGCACAGCCTATCACCCCCAATCTGATGGTCAAACAGAAAAAGTCAACCAGTGTCTGGAGCAGTATCTGAGAAGTATGGTATACGATAAACAGATCAAATGGAGTGGGTACCTGTCATTGGCGGAGTGGTGGTATAACTCTAATTGGCACAGTGCCACCAAACTTTCACCTTTTGAAGCGCTCTATGGATATCCCCCTCCTGTACTGGCTTTAGGAAGTGCACCTAAGAGTCAAGTGGAATCTGTGAATGAGTTTTTAAGAGACAGACAGGTCACCCTCACTCAGTTAAAAGGCAATTTAAAGAAGGCTCAGAATCGCATGAAGAAAAATGACGATAAGCATCGCAGTGAAAGAAGATTTTCAAAGGGTGACTGGGTTTATCTTAAGCTACAACCCTATCGGCAAATATCAGTGGGGGGAGTAAGGAATCAGAAATTAAGCTCACGCTATTATGGCCCAGTGGAGGTGCTGCAGAGTGTGGGTCCTGTCGCATACAGGTTGAATTTGCCGGAAGGCTCTCATATCCATCCTGTATTTCATGTGTCACAGCTCAAGGCCAAGCTGGGCAACAATCAGGTCACCTCTCCTAATCTTCCCCTTACAGGTCCTGAGCCCAATTTGGAGCAGGAACCTCAATTGATCATAGGTAGGCGATTGGTCAAGCGGCGGAATACCGCACAAGCTCAAGTGTTGGTACAATGGCGAAATCAGTCAATCGAGGATGCCACCTGGGAGGATTATGAGGCAATAGCACAACGGTTTCCTGAATTCATTCGTGAGGACACGAATTTTCTGAAGGAAGGGGAAATGCGACGTGAAATTGGGGATTTGGGAGTTACCGTTATAAACAGTGTTTCAAGTGAACGAGATGAGGAAGCGGGCAGGACGGGCAAGAGTAGCGGTCAGAATTTCATTAACAAAGGAGTCGCTGTCAGCGGGGCCCAAAAGGGAGAAAGTGGTAAAGGGATGTCTCTCACTGACAAAGAGGGACCCTTCGACCAGAAAGGGAGAGAAGCTGTCGTCTCGACTGGAGAGGAAGCATAAGGAAGGGACACTGGCAGTAGCAGAGTTCGTTAAAGGGTTGTTAGGCCATGTCAGCGCCTCACGCTGACTTGGCGCCCTGAGAATAATTAGAATGATTTGTTTACCAATTTCTTTACTTCTTTTTACCAATTACATCGCCTATATAAGGCATAAGCTCCTATGGATTTATATCAGAACTTTTATGAATGAATTAGAGGAATTGCTCTTTGCATTCACTCTTTGGTTATTTGTCAGAATTATCTCGTTTACTCAAATTACTTCAAATTACTTGTATCAATCGCTTTATATCGATTGATCCTGCTATTAAGAGTTAGGCTCGTAGCAAGTACAATCTCCCTGTACTAAGATGGACTAGGTTTCTGGTAAATCCCTGATTCAGAAAGGCAAGAACTAGTACAATCTGCATGGACTAAGATGAACTAGGATTGTAATTAGGAAAAGGTCAGAGCTTCAATTAAAAAATGAGTCCAAATATCAAGTTCCTCTTTGGTCATTTATGATGTAAAAATTAAATATTCTCGAAAAAGAAAAGGGGAAGAAACCTTGCCTCGCTCTTGCGCCGTCTAACTGGAGCCTACTGATCAGTCGGGTTTAGGGTTTAGGGAGCAGTGTAGGTCCGATGCTGGAGGGAAAAAGGGAGAGAGGGGTCGCCTGTGTGGGATTTGAGAGAGAGAGCAAGAGGGGAGAAGTGAAACGGATTTTTGACAGTTAACGGGTTTAAGAGTTGGAAAATTGAAGATCCGTTTTAGATTGATTCGTTTAATCACCAAACCGTTAGATTCAATCAAGATTCAATCTACGGTGGATGCTGCCCATCGGAACCAAACTAGGTCCGATGGGCATCGGACCTACACCGATTCCCTTACACTCATATGGCCTGCTAATTAAATGTCATATACACGTGAGACGTTTGATAGTACATCAAAGAGCATTAATTTCAAACGGTTAAAAATTTAATCCCACGATAAATGATAAAACATGTACTAAACCTTATGATTTATATAGAGATAATGTGTATCATATGAATCGTGCATACAATATAACAATTCAAAATTAAAATTTATTTTTAAAGGCTGTCAAAATTATTTAGATAAAAAGTGGTCCCTCTCCTAATATCTTAGACAAGGATACTCTTCAAGCTGCCATTGTTATCGTCCAAGTATAATGTGATTTTGTAAGGATAGGTGTAGAAGAAAATAACTCAAACAGCATTGTTATTGATACACCACATAATTACATTATCAAGCACAAGGAGAAGTTCAACAAACAACAATAAGAGCTGATATATTATGAACAGATACTTGAAAGAACCGTGTTCAGCTGCCATTATGTTTCTTAAATGCTGTAAATGGATTTTTAATTTGAATTATGTAAAATGCACCATTAAACGATACTTAATATTGCTTTCGAATTCTCAATTTTATCTAAATTGATTAAAAAATATATCACCAAATACTGTCAAGTAACCCATCCTACCTTAAATTACGGGAACCTATCATTCCTCTTTGGACTTTGCATTTCATTAACAAACCCACTAACTTGCATTTGCTTTCTATGTATTTGTAACAGTTTATCGTCAGGTTGTTATTTGCAAAAAGAGAAAAGAAAACAAAAATTCCACAATTTTTTTTTGAGGGAAAAAAATTCCACAATTTACTAAACCCCAAAAGACCTAAAGCCCAAATATAGAAAGCATTCTTTTATGATAAGTTGAGAACTAACAGCTGAGCAGTGAGCAGCATCTTAGAGGATGTTTCAAGTTCCAACAATCTGGAAAAGAAAAGAAAATAAAGCTTTTGACACAAAAGTAATCAAAAGCAACCGCATGTCTTGTATCATGTCTAGCAATAGTTCAATCAAAGGTCAGGAGGTTCTTTCAGCAAAAGGCAAAACTAATTACATATTGGCATGTCATCTTCAAGATAACAACTACAGCACAAGTGGATGCAATGCATAAAATATGACATTGATCTCCAGTCAGGCACGGCCAATGACGCCGCGTATTCTCTCGAAGAAAGTTGTGCACATGGCAGCGTTGAAAACAATTTCCTCTTTCATCCATTTCAATGCTATGTTTTCCAATGTACCAAGTGATGATACACAGTACACCAACTCATCCCCATCTGTTGACCATGTCAAGCTGAAAGCATAACCTGCAACAATTTCAGAAATTAATTAAGGCAGTGTACAAACCTCCATTCAAAATAATATCAAGTGTTTTTGCAAAGTCTCAACACTTCATCACATTTGCGATTGCTGAACATTTAACCAGGTAATTATAGTTTTTAGGATAATTGTAAAATGACTTGACTGCCCTTTGACCTTTTTTACACATTAGTATTAGAGTGTTGAGCATAACTTGAGCATCTCCCGGAAAGTAATTAGTTTTAAATTGTAATATGATAATTACTGGGTCTTTGAGGGAATAAGTAATTGGTTCATAATTGGGTCAGTTCACATCAAGCTTCCCTGATAGAGTTTTGTTCATTTGGCTCTTATTTTAGTTAGCTTACCAAAACTGAAATAAAAGAAACAACAACAACAAGGCAAGACAAGACAAAAATATGGGCCCAGACTGATCTAAACCTGATCATTATCATCACTGTGTATGCAAAATGGTAAAAGAGTAATTTAACAATATAGTAACACAAGGAACAATACCGCTCTTTTCATGAATAACTTCTGCTGATTGCGGGCCAAAGGAAACTGTAATGCCGTGTACACTCTCAATTAAAGCATGGAGTTCATCAGAAATAGAATCTCTCACGACTTGATCACCTAAAACATAAGAATTTGAAGTCCATGTTAGTTGAAGTGGTGATATCATGCCAGCCCCAGGATAACAAGAAATTCCAAGGCAGGCAACAAAAGTATTGAGTACAACCCCCTACAATATACTAAAAAAACTCTATATCACACTTTCTTTCCCATTTACTTCAAATATGTCCAAAGTTTGCCTCATTATTTAGTATTCTAACCATATAATAGAAAATTATCAGTACTTGTAGGCCGCATTCACCATTCTTATAGGGACCAGGATATTCCTCATGCTTCAGGGTTATATATGATCTTTTAATGTTATGGAAAATTCCTTATGCAAAGCTACTGTAGAATAGCAGAAAGCTAGGTTTAAGGCATGAAAAAAGAAAATTGCTATACTGTTGTCTAATTTGCGATGACTCAACAGACCAGACTCAATGAACAAGCACCAAAACAACCAGCATAAAACAAAGTTCATAGCCATTGAAGGTCTTTCAAGCATTGGCAACAAAAGATTTTTTTAAGGTCAGCAACAACAGATTTAGGTCTCAAATTGTTTTTGAACCAACCATTGTTTCTAGAAGTGAAGAATTCTGTTAGAGAACTTCAGTTCTTTATTTAGTTGTATTCATGCAATCAAAGAATTTTAAGCTTTTTTGCATTAGACACAAAGAAGTAATCATAACCAAACATCAGTTAAATAAAAAGTTTGTTAATTTACTTATTTTAAACCTACCATGACCATCAGTGGTGCATCTGCCACAGGATTGCTGGAGTCCCAAAATTAATGCAACATACAAAAACAAACAAAAATGGCAAAGACTCCATAAGAACAATTTGATTTAATGTTTACAACACTAAACTGGAACCCCACATCTTGGTAACATGACACCATTGGGAAAATAAAGAGGGCCCTTTTCTTTGCTTTTGTCTTCTTCTTCGGTTTGCACTTTCAAAGCAGAGTTTGAGGCCCTTGAACAAGTTGAACAAACTTCAACAAAAAGGTGCTGATACCCCCAACTTTAGTTCCAACTCATGCAATATATAGATTACAGATTCCATATCTTGCAACGGCTTAATGTTTCTCATGTAGACTTACATTTGTTGCATGTAACAGTGCAGAGGGTCAAATTGTGTCGGTATAAATAGACTTATTGTCAGCATTGATCTTATCTTTTACATGCACTTTCTGTTTTTTATTATCATTAGGGAAAGAAAAAAAGGAGCTCCTTACATTGACCTTTTTGAGAGGTATTATCCTCTTCAGAAACTATTGCCGTTGGAGGCTGCCTTTTCATCATTTCTATATTAATTGTAGCTTCATTTTTCTGCGACAATAAGTCTATTGTATCTTTTACATGCACTTTCTGTTTTTTATTATCAATAGGGTAAGGAAAAAAAAAAAGGACCTCCTTACATTGACAGGCTCTTTTTGAGAGGCATTATCCTCTTCAAAAACTTTTTCTGTTGGAAGCTGCCTTCTCATCATTTCTTTATTAATTGTAGCTTCATTCTTCTGCGACAACAAGTCTTGAAGCCTCGTAACTTCACTAGAGAGGTTTTTCACTGGAAAGAGAGTAATTACACAAATTCAACTTCATAAAGATAAACAGTTCAAAGATTTCAGTCCTGTCATTCGAAGTACCATATGTGGCAGCTAATTCCGCAACGGTTATTACCCAAACTAATAATGAGGGCTAGGTCAAGCCTAATTCATCTGGAATCAGAGGTGAAACCCAGTATTAATCCCACAAAAAGTGGACGAAAGAGGGGACCTATTGTTGCCAATCGCCATCCAGTATATAGTTGTATTACCAGTACCACATTGCGACAATATGATACAAGTACTATCATAAGAAAATTCAATTTCTTACTCTTTTTAGTCTGCTCAAGCTCAAGTAGTTCTTTTTCAGCAAGCTTATCGTGGCAAAACAACCTGAGATTAGATAATATTATACTTTTATTTCACTTAGATAATCAGAAAATACAAAAATTCTTAAAGATAAGTAGCTTCCTATGAGATTTAAGATGCACACTTACAGCTTTTCAAACATGTGATCAGTTTTCTTTCCTTCATGGCCCAGCATATCTTCAGCAGCCGAAACTGTGGGTTAATATTTATGATTAGTGCAGGACTTCAGTATATATAAACTGAAAGATGGTATGAGCATGTGATGATGACACAGATTTTTGTGGTCAAGTCTAGGCTAGTTAGAACTCAAACCAATTACCACAACCACAAAAAAATCTTGACATTCAACCTCATTTTTGGACATCTTCAATAAAAAAAGAACCAGAATAGGCCATTAAACTTCCATTGGCCACTTATATCAAACAAACTGAACATGGTTTGCACCCCCAAGTCTCTCCATTTTTCTCATACTAATCTCACTCATTTCTCAATGTGTATTATTTGTTCCCACTTTGGGTCTCTAATACGGCTTTTGAACTGTGAATCAGTTCTATTTCCGAGCATCTTTCACCAACTCTTCTAATTGTCAAACTCTCTCATGATAATAAAGTCTCCATCTATCACATTGCAAAGGCGGCGGTGCCTCACCAGGCCCCACTATGCATTGCAAAACTGATCCTTTGATGGGTCATATGTAGCGTATACAAACAGTTTCAACTGAGGAGACTATGCTGGGTCCCATGAGGCAAGTCCATCTGAATTCTAACAAAACAAATTGGATCTGAACAAATTAAAACTACATCCTGCCCACCGGGCAATGTAATGCGGGCTTCTGCAGACACAAGAGTTATTTGATGCAACATGTGGCAAGGCAATGACATGCTACATCTAGGCAGGACCTGAGATGTGACACCACACCAACCACTAGAAATAGATTTCAAAAATGTTTAGAGGAGAGAAATTGAGAGAATACTACAGGGATGGGAAAAACACCTCATGTGGGAACGTTGGGTAAGGAGATATGAGAGAAAAGGGGGGTAGCTGGAGAGAGTTTGACTTGGAAATAACAATTGCTAGTTGTTAAAACTAAAATTTAGGACTACATCACTTGCTGTGAAGAGGGCTGATTTGATTAAGCAAAAATTACAATAACCAAGTTGAGTCTTTTGGTTAAGTTTAGAACTAATTTATTCATATTTCCTAAACTTAACTGGAGAAATTGGAATACAAGATAGGTAGCTAAAAGTATCTCCCTGATAGGTTCTAAAAGGAAAAATACCAAGCTGATAGACTTTCTTCTCTGAGTCGCTATTCCAAGCCATCTGCTGGATAAGCTTTCTTTTCTGAGAAAAGCAAAATGAAATATCAAATAAGCAGAGAGAACTCGAATTCATAAGAGATTATGATAGTCTGTGATCAATTTTATAAACAAAAAAATGGGCAGGAACAGTGAGATCAGTGACAGAAGGGACATAGGTCGAATCATATACACACTTAGCCCTGGAGAATAAGAGCAAAGTGAGTTTTCAAAACCATACCTTCAAATTATTATACTTCTTTGCAAATCTACATTGTACTTCTCCATCCTCACTGTAAGAGAACTTCAACAGAACTAAGACCTTCAGATCTGCACACAAGCACTTGTACATTAGTAATTCACAGAATTATTACACAAAAATATGTGAAAGCAAAAAGGATCTTTCTGCAATCACTTAATTACCAAGGCCGTGCGAACAAGAAGAAAAGGACAAAAACCCTTGTTCCCACTACGACCTTTAAGGGATTTCCAGAAATTTGTGAAACTCTATTCTAGCACCATGATTGCTGGAATATTAGTATTTCATAAAGGTGTTTGATGGGCGACAGTCTAAAATTTCAAGAAAGTGCTTTATTGTATGGATTTGCCTAATAATGGAGCTATTGTGACTAAACAAGAACCAGAACTTTGAGAAAATTAAAAAAATGAAAAAATCCTCCTAACAAACTAGGGTTTTCT
>CAXKVW010000643.1:0-30978 GCA_964058825.1 Carex arenaria
AAAATATCTGTCTTTACCTAAGTTCTCTTTTGATTTCCTGGCCAAAATTAAGATGATATCAAACCAAAGAGTTTTTAAAGGTTATAGAGCTTTCACAACTTTTGGGTATCAGAATATATGGAAACTTTTCAGGGGGAAACAGATGCGATGTTTTGTTCCTAGGACTTCATTATTTATTTATTTATTATTATTATTATTATTATTATTATTATTATTCTTGTTGTTGTTGTTGTTGTTGTTGTTGTTATTATTATTATTTCTATTTCAGATACAGAATCAGCCAGGGCTTCACGTAAACAATACAGAGAAGCCATTTTCTCTGTTCTCTTTGATATGAATGTACCTGCCATATGTGCGATTGATCAGGTAAACAATACAGAGAGGAATTTACTAACCTTGGCAGCCCCTGCCAAGTTTTTGAAAAAAAAAGGGGATATTTGCTAACAATGCTGATGAATTACAAAAATAAACAGGCAGTACTTGCATTGTATGCAGCAAAAAGGATTTCGGGTATTGTTGTACATATTGGTTTCAATGTCACCTCCGTTGTCCCTGGTAACTCTCTCTACGCACACAAACACACATGCATGCACGCACATATTCGTAATACGTGAACAAAATATTATGGCACCACTAATTAAACAAATGGAAAAAGGAACAATCTTGTTGAACTAATTCATGGTATGAACAGAGTTTGACCAGTATGGTGTATTCCTACACCAACATAATGCACAAACATCACTCTCTAGTTTGAGCATCATCTTCAAACTTCTAATATTTTTACACAGATTTTTTAATAAATGGAAATCAAGAAAACTCTCTTCAAACATTATATTATATTGTTCTTATATAATTATTTTTTTGGGTAGTACTCATTTGTTACTCTTTGTTGTTCTTTCTTAACAGTATATAGAGGCAAGGTAATGCGTGAGATCGGTGTAGAAATAGTGGGGATAGGTGCTCTCAAGCTAACATCGTTTTTGAAGGAGCTAATGCAAAGGAGGGGTATGACTTATGAATCACTTTACACTGTTCGAACCATCAAGGAGGTATGCACCCTGCTTATTTAGTTAACTTAAAATTCACCTATGCTCTAAACATTTATTTATTTTTTCTTAAGAAAATAATTATAAACAGGGAGAAGTTAGGATTGGAGAAGATGGAAAACAAGGGGTCCATATTATCTTTGTCATGTTCTCCATCATTTAATGAACATTATAATGTTGAAGGGGGGGAGTGGGGAAGAGAGATAAAGTGAGAGAGTTGATACTGGAAAGGGGATTTTAGTGCTTTATCAAATGTCAGCAGGGAGGCGGGGGATTGTGAACCAAATATGTTTTATTTGCTTTTCTTGCCTCTTCAATTATAGTCATCTGAAGATATTCCCTTTATTAAATTATCAAGTCTTTCTTTCTTTTGTTTGAAAATAATTTACAGAAGTTATGTTATGTGGCACTGGATTACGAGGCAGAAATGAGGAAGGACACAAGTGCCTCATGTGAGGTGGCTGGCGAAGGTTGGTTCACACTCTCTAAAGAAAGGATTCAAATCGGAGAGCTCCTCTTCCAGCCCCATCTTGGAGGCGTGTAAGTCAACTTAAATATTTTTATATCATTTCTACCCTAGCTCTTTATTCTAATTATGATTCACAATGGTTTCTCAAAACAATGCACTTGGAGAAAATATTTGTCCACTGTGGGTTCTTATTTTGAGCAGGGTGGGGAAAGGGGGGGGGAGGATTCGGCAATCTTAAAAAATACAGGTTACATTTGAAATCCAACATCATCAGCATATATATTATCCACATTATGAGATTTGATGTATGTTTCACTATACATCAATTGACTTGAAATTTCAACGGCCCGAAATTAACAGTACATAATGCATCATCAACAATACTAAAATTGCATGAGATTTGACTATTAGGTTGTCTATATGTCCAATAGCATACCTATAAATTTACTTTTCAATTGTCAATTTATTTGAATTTTTTTTAAAACCTTTGTCATGATTGTCAAAGTAACCATCTGTCAAGTTTAGACTGTGATTTATTAGATTTTATGGTGACATAACATATTCTGTTAAACATTGCGAATTTGATGAGTACCTCTATTGACTTTTTTGCTTTCTAAGACCTTCTTCTTCTTCAAAGCCTTTATTCCCAAACAAGTTGGGGTAGGCTAGAAATGAAACCCAACCGAAATCACCAATACATGGACTTCCCAGGAGGTCACCCATCCTAGTACTACTACTGCCCAATTTGTGAGGGTTTCATTTCCATAAAGAGACTTTTTTTACCACTGGCTCGCCAAGCCTATCACGAATCCTCCTCCTTTTTTCTGGCTTGGGACAGGTTGTGTAGAAACTACACAGGCAGAGTTTTTGCTTTCTAAGACCAAAAGCAATAAATTAAACAAGCAGATTGAGATGCTTATTCCAGATCCTTGATTGCTCTTAAAACAATTTGCTGAATTATTGATCAAAACCTCATGTAGATCTTTCTTGATTTCAATTTCAATTTTATGTTGGGTCCTCCTATCAAAAGAAACCAAAACCTAAAAATGACCAAAAAATAAATGTCTGCTGAATGTTAGCTGCAAGTGCTACAAATGTTTGGTCCAATGACGTAAAATATATGATGTAATCTGTAGCCTCAATACCTTCTTTTGCAGAACTTGATGTGCAGTAATAACATCTTTGGGCCTTTTTGGTTGTTTATTGAATTTTGTTATCAGAAACTTGATTGCACACATCTAATAAACATGACCAAAATGTACATATTAATTATGACCTCAATAGTGTGTATAATATGTCATGCCAATCTAATGTATTTTTATATCTTAACTGCTAAACAGACAGGTTATGGCATTGCACCGAGCGGTGGGCCTTTGCATGGACCATTGCTACAATTCCGACATTGTCAGCGATGTGAGCTGGTACAAAACCGTGATTCTGGCTGGTGGTACTGGTTGCTTACCTGGCCTCCCTGGTAGGTTCTCTTGCAAAATGTACAGAAGTGTTCTCATAGTCAAACAGATACTTTTTGAGGAACTCACAAATAATGCATTTGTGTATTTGTGAAATGATGGCATGACAGAGAGGTTGGAGAAAGAGCTGACAGAGCTTTTACCAGAGTCTATATCAGAGGGCATAAAGGTCACTCCTCCACCATATGGCACTGACTCAGCATGGTTTGGTGCAAAGATCGTTAGCAATGTAAGATCATGAGAACTTTCTCATTAAACCCCTAGGTTCTCAAGAAATTGCGAAGAAATTTCTTCTTTCATTTGTATGACTGGCATGACAACGAATCATTCAAAAATACTTCCTGTTGTTATTCTTAGACACTGGTACTTGTCATTTAACTAACATGGTTTTATTAGACTGACCAAAATAGCATTTATAATACAATCTTTAAGTATCTGTATCAGGTAGTTTTGATATAACATTCCCAAATCCTAAGGTTGCATTTCAAAAGATGGGTGCTCAATATTTAATTATTGTTGCCCCTTTGGTCTTTTTGTGAACAAAATGCGTGCAAAAGTTAAGCAAATAGTGTGTTTCTTTTGAAGTAGTTCTTGTGAACTTTGATTTTTTTTTAATATATTTGAAGGCGCCTTTTTGCATGAGAAAAAAAAAACAAAATCATACAAACTACATGTATTGTACAAATAATATGAAATGACAACAAACCAACCTGATAAATATACTATCATGTTGTTCACAATGAAATCAGGTGAGCACGTTTACCGAGGCTTGGTGCGAGACAAAGAAAAGGTTTCGTCAGAAATATAAACGTGGTGCTTCATCCATAGTTGGTTCTTGGTGATTCGTTACCTTCTCGTGTAGCATATGTATAGATAAGCTTTATTGCATCTTGCAACGGTGCAACATGTAGGATACTTTTATATAGGTATTTGGCTGCGAAGGATATTTTCAGGGGTGATGTTTACCCTAATATTAGTGCCTTATGCGATGTCATTTCTATCGTGTATGAGCAACATGAGCTTTAGAGAGAGGAAAATGGAATATGAGATGAGTTACTTGAGAGCATAGTATCAATCTGTTGGATGTTATAAATAGGGAAATTACTATACACTTCTGATATTATTACTGATTGTTATGGTGATTCTCTCAAGTCTCGATGGTTAGAAAATGCAGTACAGATCTTGCAAAGTTGCAATGGTCCCTATGTTCCTTTTGTATGCAGATCCCTTTTTGTCAAAAATGGATTATGAGAAGTCTTTTCATAGGGAAGTTTTAATTATTGTAAGCTGCAAATGGAAATAGGGCTATTTATTTATCTCTCTGTTTTATGATATTTACTGCTGAATATTATGGTGGTACTCTTCATAGTCGGAGAAGAAGTGATATATAGATCCTGCGATGATGTATCTCTTGCATCTTAAACCTAATTCTATATTCTACATCTTAACCTTATTTACAGTAATTTTAAAAAGAAAATATATAAAATGGATCTGAGGTTCTGAATAATTAACTGAATATCTGAAATTTATAAATGAGGTTGAAATAATTGACCATCTTCTCTAAAATGAAGATCGATTTAGTAAATATCCATGCTGTAAATCTCTACAGGCTCGTTTAATTAATTATTCAGAAGAAATTTATAAGATTCAAGAGTAATTATTGGCATTGGTGATTTGTAAATTAGGAATAGAAGAAAATTTGAAGAATTGATACCAGTTGCAATGGGAAACACCACATGTTTTCTAGCGATTCTATTCTACATGTTGTAGGACCTAATTGATCTGATGGCGAATGTAGTCTAAAAATGACAATTTATGAAGGTCAAATATAACACAGTTTGGCTAATGGCACGAAATGGAATCCATCCATATTTTCTAAGAACTCGCACAGATGTGCTCAGGAACAAACACAATCGTCCATCCTGCTCAACACTGTTTTGATGAGTATGGATAAACTGCTGACACAATTTCTGATACATCATACATATGACGCAAATCAAGGTCAAACCGGGTCATAACTGTTTTTCAGAACAATTGGATTGCTTAATTCTCCCTACAATAATTAGCTTAAATTCAAGCTTTAATCGGATATACTATGGCAAGATTTGCTCTCGCAAACTTTTGGGCACAAGTAAGATCAAGAAACACCCATAGCAAACCAGCATTAACCAAACTGCTTTCCAGTTCACGCAAATTCAAACCACAATTCAAAGTTCCAACATAAAGTAGAGCAACAAGTAGATGAACTGACACACAAGCATTAGGCATAAGTTAGACCCGGACCTCATATAAAACCCTAAACCCCATAAATTTTTACGTTCAATAAATGCTTTATTTATCAGGGGTGACACCGCAAAAAAAGGCTTGCGAATGGTTTTGGTGCTTAACCCATTGCGTACTTCTGGGTCCAGGAGCGGGCAGTTGATTCATACTTGGCACGATCTGTCTTGTACATGTGTGCGATTTCAGGCACAAGCGGGTCATCCGGGTTTGGATCTGTCAAGAGAGAGCATATAGAGAGCAGTACCTGAAACATAGATTTGAAGGATTACTATTCAAAATGTCATCAGAAGTAAGAAAAACTATGCGGCCTAGAATGATTTATTACTATGCAAACGTCAAATCCTAATCACTTATTATGGCCCAATTGAAATTATTTATTGTTCATGGATCCATAAACAGATATTTCAGAACCTCCTCTTTTTGTTTTTGAATTTCTTGTGCTTTTGTGCATGTGAAACACAATTTTGTGGCATACCTTCCTCTCTGATGTGTGTGTGGATGTGTGCCAGGGGGTGGGGGGGAGGTGGGATTGGAACTTTACCCAGTGAAATATGAAACATCGGCAAGTAAAATGCAAGACCCAAACTAACCTTAGAGATGGTAAGAGCAGGGCTCCACTGTTCCTTCAGTATATCAAGGCAGATGCTTCCATTACTATTTATATTTGGGTGGAACACCTTAGTACGAAATGAGACCTGAAATCAGCACAAGAAACAAAAGCTTACTTGCAAGATCTTTATATGGAAAAGTAGACGCTTGTTGATTAAAAATAAGCAAATTGGGAAATATTTCGTTCTTATTTGGAACACCAAACAAAATTGTTCCGTTTACAAAAAAGGGACTAACTGCAAAATTAATTCGAAATCAAATGATTACTGGTCAATTAATTGTTAAAAGCCAAAGTAGTTGGTTTTAGGTATATGGTATGACTATGAGAAATGATGAACTGATAATAGAAGTACCTTAGGAGGCTTGAAAGGATAGTCTGGAGGGAAATGGATATTCACCAAAAATACCCCACCAGAGAAGGGGCTATCAGCAGGCCCCATTATTGTTGCTTGCCAATGGAACATATCTTCCCCAGCAGGTCCTGTGATTACACAAAATATATTGACAATAGGCAGACTTGATGCAACGAAATTATAAAGATTTTACTATCATAACACACCCAACACCTGACAGGTAAATTGCAACAAACCTCAGTAGGTCATGCTTGTTAGTTGTTACTAATAAGTCGATGTCTTGATTATTTGCAACTACTAGTGTTTCAACCATATGGTAATAATCAAGCAAAGGGACTATATTCTCCCCAACTTTATCATATTAAACCGAGTCGCCACTGCATAATTAATGTATAGTAATAATTCGTAAGCACTGCACAAGCATTCAACCAAGGCTAAGAGTCAAGCAAGAAAATACCACATTCTCCCCAACTTTATTGTATTAAATCAACTGAGTTGCCGTTGAGTAACTAATGTATAGTAACAAAGGCACATAAACTTAGATGGTTTGCTTCTAATTCAACCTGGGGTAAAAGAAGGAAAGTCGTCCCGTCACATTAACCAGACAGTTGAAGCTACTTGCAACTATACAAATAAGGGCATGGATGCAAGTATAACAAATTTTGAGAATTATTTGCAAATATGGTAAAGTATATGCTGCATCAATATATCTCTAAAGCGTAATAGCACAGTCCAAGTTAAAACAAAAACATGCATATAAAACACAAAACAAATCAAAAGAAACTAACCGGCACTGCATGAGGTGGGAGGATCCTTCTGCAAATCCTTCAACTCCTTCAAAATCCGTTTGGAAGCCATCTCCTTTTCCTCAGATAATCTACAAAAGAAAAATAAAAACAAGAGCTTATATTAACTATTTACTAAGAAAATACCAATCTGATGCCACTACTAAAAAACCTCGGTATATATTGCATCTATAACCTATCATTTGTACTCCTAAAACATGAAACATACCATATGTTTCCCAGCCTTCCCCATTACTTTAAAATCCTTAAGCACCATCCTACCTCCCATGCCCTATGAAAATGAGGAAAAAAAGCGGGGTACATTGGACTTTGCATATATGGAAAGCCAGAAAATTGGGATATAATGGTACTTTTCTGGTATGTAGAAGAAGTTCCATTTGTGAAGGATATAGATGATACCAGATAATCTGACATTATATTTCAACAAACGGGGAGATTATTCCTTAAGAAAAGCTATCTCTGAACATATTCAGAGAATTTTAATAGAAGGCAATTCTAGACATCTTCTTGTTGCTTTGGTCCCAAGAGAAAGCAACAGGAGAAAAATACAAATAGGTATAATTTCATAATTGGAAAATACATACACAAATCAGCACTTGTTACAATTAACTCTACGAAACCGTATAGTATGAACCAAGCTGTGTTTTATCAGAAGGGATTTCTATAATAGGTATCTCAAACCCTTTTGAAGCCCAGGTAAATGGCATTTTGTCGAACTTTTGGAACGAGATTGATTCAACTTTTTTTTAGGAGTAGATTGATTTAACTTTGATTAGCTTTCAAGTAGATCTCATCATTTTCAAAGCAAAAGAAAATAAAATAAAAAATACATTTCGAATCTTCTCCCTACGAATAGTAAAAAGAATAAGGATATAGGAGAGAGAAAAGAGACGATTAGAGAGAGCAATTGTTAAAGCTTAAAAAGGACTCTCCCCCTCGAAACGGCGATCTGATCGCCATTTCCTCTCCTTAAAGCATGTATAAGAAATCACGAGAAATAAAGAAAAAAAACACTAACGAACAAATCGTAAATCGATCGATTGGAGATAGAGATGCTCACCAGAGCAAAAAGAAATAGACGATCTGTCGTTTCCTCTTCCCCCTTTCTGCTCTCTCTCCTCTCTGAGTCGGATGAAAAAACGCAGGGATGGTAGAGGGTACAGTAATGAATGAATTCCTCCTTATAGAGAGAAGAGCTGTGAGTAGGAGGTGATGCGACAGGTCCCTAGATCTAGACCGTCCGTTGGAGAGAGATTGAACGGATTTGGACGTGTTGCGTTGCGTGAACTTTACGCGCGGAATCCCGCTTTTATGCTAAATTTTCTTCGTGGTGATATAATAACTTTTTGAGGGATTCTTCCAAAAATAGCCCTTGACCTATAAGTATTTTTTTGGGCCTCCACTTTCAAAAAGCTTGTACTAACGGCCCAATTGTAAAATATACCTTTTTTAGCGAAAAAAACTGATTTTTTTTCTTTTTATAATACATAGGAATTCAACTCTTTTGACATAAAATTTATTTTTCTATTTATAATATATACATGATAACATTTAGACTTACACTTGTGTGTATATTCAATCCTAAAATATATATATTTAGAGAAAAATCTTAGTTTTTTCTTATTATAATTTATAGGAATTCGACTCTTTTGATAAATATTTTTTTTGCTAAAAAAATCTTAGTTTATTTTTTCTTTTGACACATCTTTCGTTTATTTTTTCTATATATATATATATATATATATATATATATATATATATATATATGTCAACATTTGGACATACATTTGTATGTATTACAAAAAGATAATAAATCGTTTTTTTCTCATAGAGTCAGTCAGAAGTAGGGCTGTCCAAAAAGCTCGTAAGCTCGTGGCTCGCTCGCGACTCACATTGGCTCGATCGGTAACAGCTCGTTCGATAGTGGACCGAGCTGTTAACGAGCTGGCTCGCTAACAGCTCGGGCCAAAATTAACGAGCTGAGCTTTTGCCCAGCTCGGCTCGCCAGCTCGCGAGCTAGCTCGGCTAGGCATCAATTTGTGAATTTGTATGAATTTGTGTGTATTTTATACTGTCAAGCTTGATCCAGCTCGGTTCAGCTCGGTCCAGTTCGGTCCAAAAATGTTTGTAAAATTTATTTTCTTCTTAAAACAAGGTCCAACCAAACCCAGTGAGCCAGCTCGTGGCTCGTGAGCCACCTCGTGAGCTGGCTCATCACGAGTTTGAGCTGAGATTTTAGCTCGCGAGCTGTTAACGAGCTGGCTCGCTAACAGCTCGGTCCAGAATTAACGAGCTGAGCTTTTGCCCAGCTCGGCTCGAGTCAGCTCATTTACAGCCCTAGTCAGAAGATTAATTAGAAAAATAAAAATCATTTACTTTGATTTCTTTGGCCCTACTTTGATCTCGCTGCAGCTTGATTATGCAATCAGCACTTTCTTTATACTAATGATTATAAATCATTCACTTCATTATCCAAATTAAAGCATGTCTCTCTAAAACCATCTATTTCCTAAAGAACAGAAGATAAAAAATAAAAACTCGTTAATACGAGATGAAAAATCAATTTACCAATCAACAAAAAGAAAACTTATTAAATTAGTTTTTTAAACAATTATGAAAGTACAATTATTGTAATAAAATAGCTGTGCACCTTCAAAATTTCGACATAACAAATATATGTGTTGCCTAACATTAATTTTCATTTTTGTAACTTATAGGTTCTATACCATCAATAGAACAGAGAATTGATGAACTAATGTCAACTTGTTGGGTTTTCGTTTTTCAAAATAATATTAAAAATTCTAGGACTTAATTTTTTAATTATCAAATTATGTCAGTGTAGACTGTGGATAGATACACAGTGGAATTATTTTAGCATGGTGTATACTTTTATTACATGTTATGCAATATATTATCTTCATTTTATTGGAATTAATTACTTTTCCTTTTACTATAAGTCTTTAATGATGCATCTGAAAATAAAATAAATACTTACTGCCAATATAATTTGCGGGAGCCGAAAGGTGAAAAGAAAATATGGATAGATTCTCAGTCATAGAAATTAGATCTCCTATTTTTGATGATTGTTTTAAAACCTAAAAATCTAATGCTTCGAGCAAGAAATCATATAAGATACTTATTGATCTTAAGAACCAAAATTTAAGAATCCCAAACGAAGTATGAGATATATATTAATTTATGAGAGAAGTAACATTTAAAGTAGGTAATTGATGAAGAATAAAATTGCCAGCATATTAGAAGATTCAGCTGAATTGAATAAACGGACAAATTTTTCTATTTATTTTGCCAAATCAAAATGAGTAGTGCTATACTGAGGGGACATTTGAAATTTTTAGAGCTGAGAGAAATTTTTTCTCTAAATACCGATTTTGTCCTTAACTTTTTTCTCTCACCTTAATTAATAAAAGAAGTAATAAAAGGAAAGAAAAGTTACTTTAGTTAGAAAAACCAGCCTCATAGATTCTTCCCTTCTGTAAGAAAACTCATACCCCAAAAATTATTCCCATCCATGATTCTAAATCATCGAGAATTCTTCTCCCCATGATTCTCTTTCTCCTTCAATTTTTTGTAAATACGAAATTGTTGTTCAGCATGTACCACAACTAAGAAATGAATCACAGTGTATCAATCTAACATATTGACTTAACATCTTAAAAAAATAGTTGAGGCGGCAAAATAAGATCAATTAAGAAATAAAAAGAATCAAGTTTAGGGGGCATTTGGGACTGGTTAGCATTTTATGTAATAATTTGCTTAATACGGTTTCAAGTATCAAAATGATTTATGTAAATCCCACGATGAGAACAGAGAACAAAGAATTTTGAAAGGACTGCAAATGTCGCATATTAGCAAAAAAAAAATGTTTTATATCAGTAAAGCCCCAATTTGATTACAAAAAACTATTTTGGTGAGATTGTAATTTTGGTAAAATAAATTTATCAACTATTATGGCTAAATAACCAGGTGCTTGTTGGGGAGTACCAACTGGTGCAATATTACCGGTCTCAGTACCAACTGGTACAACAATAGAAAACATTAATGTGATAGAGGAGCAAAGAGTCGTAGCACTCTTATTTCTGTTAGTAATTTACTAAATAGTTATGCTTTTTTTAAGAAATAATGTTTGCAATATTATAATCCAATTTTATATTTACAAAATATGCAATATACAGTTTCTTTTTAGAAGGGCATTAGTATAGAAAAATGCCAAGAATAATATACAGTTTATTCGACTAAGGATAAAAGAAAGTTATTCATATGGTGAAATTATGTATTTACCTAAGAGTTCATTTTAAATGATAATAGAGGAACTGCAAAATTTTAAATAGGTTTGACTAAGGTGTAATTTTTTCTATTGTGGTAAACAGTTTGCTTTAATTAAATTCTGTTGTACCGGTTACAATTGGACATAGAGAGAGAGAGAGAGAGAGAGAGTTGCTTGTTACCAAAATTAAATTTTTTTTCTTGTAGGAGTAATTTCTTTGTTATTTTTTTCCTTAATAGATTTGTGTATTAATTATGACATAATTAATTGTGAAGAGAAGAGAGAGAGGAGAAGGACAAAATTGGTATTTAGATTGAAAAATTTGTTCTAGCTCTCAAAATTTCAAATGTTGCCCTCAGTATAGCACTTCCCACTCAAAATGGGTAGCACTATTCTAGGGTTCACTTTCAAATATTGAGGACATAATGATTTTTTTCTTCTGTTATACCACCTTTGCCCCTAATGAATGATTTCCTAAAATCTATGTTCTAAACTTAATTACTCTTTACAAGAAAAACTATTTAATAAGGTGAAAGAAATAAATGTCAGATTTAGGTCTCTTTGTTTATGGAAATCAATAAATTGGCATGGACAAATTTTATCTTTCATAGCTTACATTCATATGGTGTTAATAAGTATAAATCAGAAACTTATAACAAACAAATTGTACGCATCATTTAACAAATAGAAACTAATTAAGTTGAACCAAATCAATAATTGAACTTAAATTTTAAAACATAGCCTACTTAACTAGCACTTGTGTAATATGATTTTTTTTCCCTCAAAAATACATTTAATTGATATTTTAAAAAATATCAAGCATTATTCAAAGATGTTTACTCCTTCATCAAATGTTTTTAATTTTTTAACCATGTAATTTTAATGATTTTATGATAAATTACTAACTGATTTTAAATTGACTCAAATATCAAAATGATATTGATTTAAAATAGCAGCCTCTTAAATATTGCAAATTGAATGTTTAAAATAGCAACCTCCTAAAATATAACACCTCCTAATTTGTCTTAAAATATTCAATACGAACAGTAACAATTAAATATCTTTCATCTGCTCAAACTAGAAAACTAAAAATCGTAGCTTATTTGCTTTAATATTGAGATCAAGGAACTCGATCTTGTCATGTCTTTCAATAGAACAAACCTCAGATTATGCCACGTAGATAGAATCTAAAAAGGATGGAGCTAGAATCATATGTGATTATGAAAAAAAATGATATATTTGATAAGAACAATGTACTGTTCATGCTATTATTTTTAATGCATTAGTACAAATTAATTAACTTTCTTTTATTGACAATCCAAAGCAAAGATAGAAGATTTATTGAGGGTAGAATTGGTAATAAGAAAAAAAAAAGATTCCTTAGCTCTTAATATAGTGTTTTGAAACCTGCAAATAGCCCCGCCCAATCAAAATCTCCGATATTGCCAACAACTCGTTGTTTTTCCCCCAAAAATGATATTGGTAACAGATTCGAAGGATATTATTTGAGATACTGTTGTTCTTTTGTTATATTTATTTATCACTTATTTAAGTTGGAAAATATTGAGTTAAGAAAGATCTGATACGCTGCCAAGGTTTTCAAAAAAAAAGAAAGATCTGATATTATTATAACTAGTTGGGATGGATGCAATTTTGTAGGGACAAAATCATAAATGTGAAGACTATAAATAAATGAATTTAAAGCACTAGTCTTTGGTCTAGTGGCTAAGGCACATGATATCTATATGAGAGGTCATGGGTTCGAAATCCAGATAGAGAAAATCATTTGTTATAATAACAAATATATTAAATAGTTGGATGGTTTGATCTCCAACTTTTACTAAAAAAAAATGAATTTACAAAACAAGTATTTTGAATGCGAAAATAAAATAATAAAAAAAAAAAACAGGTGGAGGGTGGAAACATACCATGAACCCATGAAGTTTGAATCTAAGCTCTCTACCTAGTGGAGCTGTTTTTCAAAACTCCAGCAGCCACAGTGTTTGTTTCATTTAAATAAATCCATTTGTTTATTTCTAAATAAATAAAAACAATAAACATAATCTCTCCGTCACAGCAATTTTGAGGTTCAGTGTTAGTTGTAGAAGGGGATGCAAACATTAGAAACATGTATTAAAAAAAACCCCGTTAAAAACATGCATCAAGTGCAAAATTATCACAACATGTTGATGTCATGTGCAACATACAAGGAGGAGGAAAAAAAAAACTGTCGATGTGCGTTCTTTTATGAAAAACACCTGGTGTGCTTGTCACTTTTCCAAGTACCTAAATTCTGAGTTTTTGGCATATGTGCAGCCTGCAGGTATATTCCAGCCACTTAATCAAATGTTATTTGATGAGGCAGCAATCAATTGTTGAATTAACCCGTGTAATGAAAAATGTTTCGGTGATGATTTGAGAGCCTTATTTAAATATCTGATGTTAATGGTACCCTATCGTATCCGAAAAAACATATATGGAAAAGATTTTTTTTTCATTAGCTTATCAGGTACGGATAAGAGTAGTGATTTTTTCATTATCTTACTATTTATCCTATAAGGTAATTTTTAAAAATAAAATTATATATAGATAAATATTTGTATAAAGATAATATATGATACAATAAAGTTTTGTATTTTACTAAATTTTCTTAATACAAATTAGTTGCATTCATTATTTTTTTCTTGTTTTGAAAAATATTTTGTCGAAAACACAAGTCGAAATGTCAATGGCACTTTTTTATCCGTTTACCCGACCCGTACTGTATTCGAAAAAATGAATAAGGATAAAGATACATTTTCATTATAGAGTACAGGTATGAAAGTGCCTCCACCCGTTGACACCCTAAGTTTACTAGTTTTAGAAGAATCAGACGTCAGCAATAAAAAAGGGTTTAAAAATATTTCTGTGCGTTGCACGGTTTGACTGATAATTTTATGGATCCAGATAACTGTCCCCGCACACCCATCCCCCCTCTATCCCCGCACTAAAAGACAAAAAAATCTGGTCCCAACAGTTTGGGTATTTAAATTTCCATCAGTATTTAACATCTATCTGCAATGTATTTACAGTGCATCGAACAAGTATTTAACTCTATTCATTGGAGTATTAACCGTCTATCCAACAGCGAAGCAATTTATGTCTCCACAAAAAATTAAGTTTTCTGTCCCCGCGTCCCCACACTAAAAGACAAAAAAAATTAGGTTCCGACATTTGCGTCCCCGCACTAAAAGACAAAAAAAATTAGGTTCTGATATTTGATGTTTAAATTTCGTGCAGTATTTAACTCTATTCATTGGAGTATTAACCGTCCGCGTCCAACAGCGACACAATCTGTCCTCGCAAAAAATGACAAACTAATGTTCCCGCGTCCCGCACATCGGTATTTAACTTTAGGAATGTTAGTATTTAACATTATGAACGTTAGTATTTATCTTTAAAGTCAAAAGTATTAATCTCTAAAATTATAAATAAGTTGCATGGATTCTATTTAGCATCATATATCTTAGTATTTAACTTTATACACATTAGTATTTAACTTTAGGAATGTTAATATTTAACTTTATGGAAGTTAGTATTTAAGAGGGGATGAGAATGTGGAGTTCTATATAATTATTTTTAACAATTAGAGATAGTGGTAATAATGTCTATCAATCTGTAATTATCGTCTCCGCACCACCATCCTCTCATATCCCCTACTAAAAGACAAAAAAAATTAGTTACCGACAATTTGATGGTTTAAATTTCCTGCAGTATTTAACTTCAGTGTTTAATGTATTTACCGTGCATTGATCTAGTATTTAACTTCGTTCATTGTAGTATTAACCATTGATGTCCAACAACAAAAAATGTTGTCCCCCACTAAAAGACAAAAAGTTAGTTAGCACTTTCCTTTTTAAGACTGCGGGGATGAAGGGGGGGATAGAAATGGGGGGTTATATATAATTATTCTAATTTTATAGAAAAGGCTGATTCTTAGAAGTTGAAAATATTTTAATTAGAGGCATGAATTTTAGACTATAAATCCAGAGACCATTTGGCTCTTTTTGCTTAATTCCGATTAGAATACAAACCTAATTTTGTTTAAGGAAATGTTACATATAGTATCAGATAGGTTCTACTGTTCTAGCTTTGGCAAAAAGGGATGGAGGAGCAACCATAGAACCTGTGTATGGATTTGGTCATGAGTGAGAAAAGGTACTACTTGAAGTAGCTTATTGCTGCTTTGGAGGATCAGAAGATAAACAGGAATCCAAGGGGTAAAAAAGGAAGATAAGAGTACAATCAACAAAGCTATACAATCTACAAGTACTAAACCCTAGATTACAGGCATTAAAATCACAGATTGAAATGAAAAAAATAAACCAACCTCCCTCTTAACCACCAATCATTTCTCAGCTGTTAAATTCAGCCCTTTCAATCTCCCTTGGGACACAACATGTTCACTATAAAACCCTAATTAGACACAACTTACAAACCTAGTTTTCCCTACAGCACTGACCTGTGTACCTACAGTTCGCCACACTGCCAGCTGTCAGGTAAAATGCCAGCCCCAAAACTAATCTAGAGAGCATTATAATCTTGAACCAGACTCGAGCTTGACCTGGCTGTATACCGGCATGCTGCCCCGGCAGTCAGACTCAGGTGTGCACGGCTCATTAATGGGTCCACTGTCAGAAGCAGACTCAGAGGTGGGGCATGGGGTTGATGGATCAGTCCTGCCAGAGGTGGGGGCCACAGGGTTTGACAGGACTGGTGTTGTCTCAGCAAGTGCTGCACCAAGGCGTTGTTGCTCCTCGATTATCTTTTGGAGGTAACATCCTTGTGCCTCTATTCTCATCTGAAGCTGTCTTTGAACCTGGAATAAGTATATACAAAATTTAAAAAAAAAATACTTTCTTTTTTAGGTCATAAATCTAAAAGGAAATGAGAGAGAGAGGGAGCACTGATCCTCTTTTCCCTCCATTAATGAGGCCAAACTTAACAGGAGTTTCCTCTTGGCCAGAACAAGGCCAATTTAAATCCTTGTGCTATTCTCCATGTAGTGATCCAGACAGATGAGATATAATAGTAGCATCCTTAAACATTGTTGGAAGTTGGAACCGGCGAGCAAAGCACCTTTATTTTTTCAAACTGTTTCATTAATCTTTCTGATCTCTTTATTTGTTTGTTTCTTATTGTTGTATATTACAGTGCTTTCCATGGCACCAAGCCACTTGTGCTTCAGCTCTAAATCATGTTTTTGAGATGAGAACAAAAGACCCAAACTATAAAATGTAATCTAAACGTCAAATATGCTTAGAAGCAGAGTATCACATTTCTTGAATTTTTTTTACTATTCTTTTGAAGCATTCTAAACTCTCCAATAGCAATGGATTATTTTTCTTTATTACCAACAGCAATGCATCATTATAATCAGTAATACTATCATAAATATTTATATCATCATCATCATCATCACTATTATCTCAAAACGTCAAGTCTTGTTGTTTTAGTATGTTGTCAACGTATCTTGCTGGTCAACTATCAAATATTAATTAAATACTGAAGATGACTCAAGCTACAATTGAACAGATAAAAATCACGAGATTTTCTGGTAAGAACTGATCTTCCAATCAGATTTTTTGGTAGAAAAAAGGAGAATATACTTGCCTCAAGCTGTTCGTGCAACCGTTTTTGCACCTCCATCTGCAGTTTTAGAGCCTCAGACAATTGCATGTTCCTACCAAAGTTTAGAAAAGAAAGAATATAATAAAGAAATAATATATACCATAAATATATATGATGATACTAGTTGCAGTTTTAAAGCCTCAGATAGTTGCAACTACCGAAGTTTATAAAAGAAACGATATAGTGAAGAAATAATATGTACTATCATTACATATAATGATGCTAGGGAACGAAAACAAGATATGTTTAAAAAGCAAAAGAGATTTTTTTTTTTCAGATATTTGTTCCCTAAAGTTGGCGTGGAATGTTTGATAGCTGGTCTCTTGCAATTTTTAGGGGTCTTTTATTAAAGAGTAATTGAGGCTAAAACTATATTTATCATGCCTTTTAAAGATGAGGAGGGTTATATGTTTTGGATATTTTTTTTACTATTTTTTGATATAGTTACAAAAATACAAAATAATTGTTTTTGGGAAGATTCTGGACCATCCAAAAATAGTGATTTTGTACCTATCTAAAAACATAGTAAATTTTTTTCCAAAAAATATAAAATTTGGTCTCCAAGCATATTTTTAATATGGAGATCATGTGGAGCGGTTCGGATCGACTGTTTAACTTTGAAAACAGAGATAAGGATGTGAGGCCTGAATGGAGTACGAAAACAATGGGGCATTTTAACCCTACTCATTTTTAGAACAACGATGATGGCAGACAGATTTCAGAAGAGGTGGGTGTACATTTTAAAGACGAGGAGGGTTAATATGCCTCATCGTGGCTCACATCCTTTATCTCTGTTTTCAAAGTTCAAATATTTAATCCGAACTGATAGCATGATCTCTATATTAAAATGTGCCTGCACACCAAATTTTATATTTTTTGGAAATTTTTACAACTATAAACTTTTTTTAGATAGGTACAAAAAAATCAATGTTTCTGGACCATCCAAAAACAGTGATTATGTATCTAAAAAACTAGTAATTTTTTTTCCAAAAATATAAATTGTGGTCTCCCAGAACATTATAATACGGATATCATGTTGACTGGTTCGGATAAACTGTTTGGACTTTGAAGGCATGAAAGACATGAGGCATTTGAACCCTCCTCTTATAGACAAAAATACTTTGGTAATACGCTGCCAAGAAGTTGGAATTTGTTGAGTACACAAATACAGTTAATTTATTCACAGAAGAACGAGAAATAGAGTGCATTTCTCATTATATGCCTAAAACTTACGATGAACTCTCCAGACCCACAAGCAAATCATCACTGTCTTTCTTCTCTGATTTGGCACCTAGTTCACAAGAGGAACAACTTATGTGAAGCAAGAACATACAATATTAACAATGTTCATGGTGTTTTTTACCTTCAGTGCCGAAACAAAGATTTTTAATCATAGACTTCTTGTACAAAACTCTCATTAAAGAAAAAGTAGAAAAATAAAGCAAGAAAAAAATGATGAAATCAATAACTGGCTTCATGTTAGCAGCATGTGTCGATCTGCTACAAGTACCTAACCAGTGTGTAAAAAGCATCGGTACTGATGTAAGTAGGATGATCTATAAATACATACTTATGGTTGTTTGATAAACATACCTTCTGATGGATCTGGGATATACTTTGCAAGCCTATATTTCTGTATAAAAGAGGTAACCAAAATTAACTCGGTAAAAGTGAGATTGCCAGAAGTGGTTGTAGCAAATGAGAAGTTTATGTACCTGTAAATGGCTTTTGACATGATATATGGTTAGACCTTGCACACCCATAATTCTAAGTACTCCTTTAGGTGTTGCTTCTGTCAAATGAAAGACCTACTAATTTTTATTTTAGGGAAGAAAAAAGGAATAGTTGAAAAAACTAAGAACATCGGTCCAAAGGATGGGCATATATGATTATCCTGGTTTTAAATCTGTACCAATTGGGTAATAATCAGTACTTATATATACCAGCATGTGAATGGCTTCCTGTTCTACACCTATCTCGTTCTTTGATACAATGGCTCCTCCTCTCTGGAAGTTGATTCATATATTTCCTTTCAATTTAATTCTTTACCTTTTGTACCTTAACATCATACTGCGAATAGCTTAATTATAACAATATATGCTATACATAGTTGTTAACGTATATCATAACCCTTAGCCATGGAAGGGGCCTGAAATTTTCCTTATGAGGTCGGTTATACCCTACTTAAGAATTTCAAAATGCTCAATTTGATTTTACCAATAAATTCATAAATATGATGCTTAACAGTGGAAGGAATTAACACAAATCTCGGTCGACTGAGTTATAATTAAAAATGTTTTCTAAAAAAATAAATATTAACCAGTAGAAGTCGCTAAAATTTGTAAAAAAAAAAGAAAAACAATCAACTGACCCTCCAAGTCATCACATTTGGACCCAGACCCTAGCCTTTGACAAAACTTGGACCAGAATTTTGCAACTCCTTCTAAGGGAAACTTTCAGAAAAACAGCAACGGTACAGATAATTAACTGAGAATCAGAATGAAGTTTTCAAACCAACTAAAGCAGGAAGCAGGTTAAACTTGTGACAAATGTAGAAACTAGAAACTTCCTTTTCTTCCAACACAAACAATTTGTTCTTCAAAATGTGTTGTTGGCTAGTTTGCAAGTTTTCCATTGTAATAAGTGCCGGAACTCAAATGTTAATTACCAAAGCAAGGCTCAAAATATTCAAGTGATATGAACAAAAAAGAGACTAAAACAGAATAGAGTGAAAAAGACGTACTTTGAGGTCCACCTAGCTGATTAACAGCATCAACAAATCGTTCATGCAACTCATTTGTCCACCGCAGTCTATGCCGTCCACCAAGTCCACCATTGCCATTATTATTTCCGCTACTGTTTGTTGTGCTCATGGGGCCCATACTAGTCTGAGGAGGGCCTGCTTGCTGTTCATGCCCATGAGAAACTGAATCGTTATAAGAACTAATGCTGGGTAGCCGGTTCACTTGATACGTCGCCATTATCTGCAAAAAGATGAAATGAAGCTGACAAATACATATTTTTCTTATTTATTTTCATGAAAAAATTCAAAATTCACAAATTACTCATGGAAACTTCAGTAGTATGTTCGTATGTGGAGGCTTATAGTGGAGTAGGTCCGATGGACATCGGACCTACTTTTGGGTTCGATGAGCTCCAAGACCGTCTGATCCGCTTTAAGATCCGTCCGCACAAAAATTGAAGGGACGCGTACGAATATTAAAGTAAAATGAGACTGAAACTTTGGATAAAAATTGCAGTCTGAAACTGAAACAATTCAAGTAGATGTGACAACAAATATGAGAGGAGTCTTGATAGATTAGTTCGTTGAAGTAGCTAAATAATACAAGCTTGTATAAGATATCCTGTACCTGACAGTTCCATACATTGACCCAGTTCCTCTCTTCTAATATTGTGGGTGCGTGTGGAAAATGAGGAATGGATGTTGTTTTACATCTACACCTTTGAAAACTAATAGAAACATGACATTAATGATTTGTTCTCTTATACTTATTGGACAAGAAACACTCAGGAAATTATTTCTCATCTTTTATCTTCATAATAGGTCACTATTTTAGTTTTTTTTTTTTTATTCAAGTTGCTCACTGCTGTCTAAATTTGAATTACAATTAAGGGAAAAGCTTTTGTGAATTTTATGTTTGCTTAAGACATGAATATGTATTAGAAATATTTAACTCTAAATTCTATAGCAGTTTTTGGAATGAGAAGAGACTACCTTGTTACTTGCGTGAATAATAGCTCCGGCTGAATTGGAAGTCCGCTTTGGTTAGGATCGTAGGACCCTTCCACCTTTCTTCCTTATTCCTCTTCTTAGTTGTGATTGGAAGCTGGTAGATGGTAGGAGGGAAAAGAACTATTTAGGTGGAGAGTCAAAACACTTAAAAGGAGGATAAAGGTTTGCGAAAGGTGTCGCTGGAAACTTGCCAATTTTCACGATGATTGAGGCAACCAGAAGGGCGAGAGCAACGAAAATTCGCTAGCATCGCAAGGCTAAGGAGGCAAGAGCAACGAGAGGGGGAGTGGTAGTGGACTGGGTTGCGTCTCCCAGCAGGAGGAGGTTGGAAGAAAGACCGAACGTATCGGAGAAGAAGAAGGGGTTAACGGAGAAGAAGAAAGGGGTTAACGGAGAGCAACAAATACCGATTTTACCCTTGCTAAATCAACGGCCATAGTTCATTCCGCCTAAAAGTTTGGTTAAAATTTGATGTCCACAGAAGCATCACTCCCCATTGAAATCTCTTCTCTAGAAACAAAAATACTTGCGGGAGAGTACAGCCATCAAATCCGCTCAAATTAGTGGATAGAAATCCAGTTTGAACCAGAGCCAGGTTCTACTGCTCTTCCAATAAGCACACAAAAAAGGAGCGAAAAATAACTAGACCAAAACCAATTCGGGAAACTTACATCTATATTGTAATCGGAAGCATTTCTCTCTAATCACAGATGCTTTGTTAAATCTACCCGGAAAGAAGGAACCTTTATCTTCTCTTATTTTGATGGCTGCTCAATCGTTGAACACATTCTACCCTCTCAGAAGCCATGCCAGAACCAAACTTCTCTCATTCAGTTCTAAATCTCTAGTGCTAGGTCACCAGAGAGGAAATTTTTTTGTGCTCTGCTCAACCACACAAGAATCTCCTGCTACTGGTAAATCTTCAATATTATTTCCTTTTATTATTTTATTTTCAATGCAAAAAAAAAGGTCATTTTTTGATTTTATGTTCCCACTGGAATCAATTATATGTTTTATGATGTCAAACTATAGTAACTAGTAAGGAAACTAGAACTTTTTTTATTAGGCGTAAATGTGTCATATTTATTGCATAACAAATAACAACAAGAATGCATATTCTTAAGAGCTCAATGAATAAATGGATACACATGATGCCTTCAAGCATTACTCCTTTTCTGTTTGGTCATTGTATTAATTTTTAGGTTCTCTTTTCAGTTCCTCTCCCCCTGTATTTGTCTCTCCAGATAGATCATATTTTGTGATTGGATTGAAGGGCGTCCACCAATTAGATGCTGTTGAGTATCAAAAGTTAGATTGAAGGGTTGATCATCACCCAAAAAATATTATGATTTCTAAATTGAATTCATTTAGAAGTCGCAACATTCACTTTTATAGTTTATACAAAACTATAGTTTATTTGTTTGAGAGAGAAAGAATAAGATAGAGACAGATGTGAGAATTGAAAAAGGAGAATGCTTAAATTATCTCCTCTCAAGCTATTAGATTTATTCCCAAACTTAACACAGCTTGTTTATTTCTTTTTCCCTTTAAATACCCTTCCTTAATCACATGGCCCAAATTGCTATCAAAATTTTTCTCCACAAAAAAAATAATATACTGGAGCAATTCAGAGGCGGACCCATGATTTTCGTGGGGGATGGAGGGGGAGGCAAAAAAAATATCAAATCGAGTTTAAACCAATTAACTAATTAAGTACTCGATAAAAAATAATACTTTAATTTATATTTTCCAATGCTCTGCTTGTAATATGTTTTAACCTATAATTCTAATTACCAATCATAATTCAAGAAATTTATTTTAGTTTTAACCCTAAATTTAACCCGAATTACAAATTAAACATCCAGAGGTAGTTTGCAGGGAGGGGCAAAGTCGATCAAAACATCCTGATCTCCACTAAAACGCAAAATCCAAACGGCCCCCTCCCACCTCCCATCTTCCCCCCCCCCCCCCCCCCCCCCCCCCCCGGCGAGACCACATGGGTCCGCCCTTGGCAATTCTCTAAATTTAATGCACTAGCTAATTTTTTGACATATTACATTTACATCCCTTTTGGTATAATATATATTGATCCGTTGCTCTGTTATATCAACTCACTTGTTTAGGCTGCAATCTTTTAAGTGTTTCTTCCGCAATCTTTGTCAGTCACTTAATTTGGAATTAATATTGCTGTCTTGAATTCTTCTCTCATATAAAATTATAACTTATGTACGTGGCCATTAAGAAGTTCCGTATTTACTTATGTGCGACTTTGTTACTAAAAAAAGGTATTAAATCAGTTGGATGACTGACAACATCTCCCAAGATTTACACCAAAAAGATGAAAAAAAGCAAGAAAAAGATTAAACTTGAAAGATATGGTTATCGACTTTATCTTCACTTCAGTCACTGACCATCTCAAATGCCACATCAGTGGCTTTTTGTAGGTTTTAGTTAATATTAGCAGTCTTTATAACTGCAAACCACTATAAATTAAGCATTGATGATGGGTTTTGAATTATAGTTGTCAAATTTCCTGTTGTTCGTGACTTTAATAAAAATTAATCTATAGATAACAAATGTTTGTTTCAAATTTTCCATCCCATTAGTTACTGACAAGAAGGACACAGCTGAGACAGCAGCACCTGTGGCGAAACCAGCAGATGAGACAGCAGCACCAGTGGCAAAACCAGCAGCTGCAGCGAAACCGAAACCAAAAAAGGCACCAACAAAAGAATTGCCAGAGCTAATGCAAGAGGATGTGATTCCTTCACTAAAATCTACACTCGAGGCTCAAGAGGATTTGTCACAAATTGAACTTTCCTTTCAAGATAATAGGGTAAGAGAGAGAACTGAAACTTTTTTCAAAAAAATTATTTCTGAACAATTTACCATCACCTGATTTCTATTTATATACAAGTACCGGCATGAATTCTTGGTTCAAGACTTAAAGATAATTGAGCTAAATCAATGGCACCATACATCTTCATTGTTGACGTAATTGTTTTAAATTTTGAATTTAGCCCCTAAATTCTTTACTTATTTTACTTTTCTTAAATGAAGCTTGTATCTGAAACCATCTATTTTCAAATGCTGCAGTTGGAGGGCTCATTTGTTAAGAACAACATAACATATTCCTTCTGGGCTTTCTTCCCGAATGGCGTTCTAACCGGTAAATAGCTCTTTGAAGTTTAAATTGTCAAACTTAGGTGCCTCGTGTATGGTTATCCGCATATTTGTAGCAGATATGCATGAGATTTGTTGTTTTCGCATGTCTCTTGTTAAAATAACACAAAATACTATATCGGGACCCCGATATCTATTAATAGTGTTGTATGAAGGATTTTAGAAATTTTTCTCAAATTTTTCAGGGCCATAACAACATGGAAAGAAACTTATTTTTTTTCATGGGTATATGAGAACTCAGGTTTTTCAAGGATATGTAGGTTGGGGACTTTGCAGAGAAAACCATGAAACTTTTTCTTCAATACAAATATGATTTCTTCAAAGTTTTCTGCATACCCCTGCAAAACAAAAGGAAACCAAAAATGCTCCTTCAGTCCCTCCAAAGTGGGTTAATTCAAGCAAGCATAATTCCTCCTAATTTATCAGAACCCTCTTGAATAACCATCTGCTCTCTGACATCTCTTCAAGAAACCAAAAACTACCGTAAACTAGTTGCTCTTTTAAGAAGTAAAGAAAATAAGAACTACGTTATGAATGGGGTAAGCAGAACAGGTGATATATCTCATTTTATTGGGTAAAAGTAATATGATGACATTTTGCAGGTTAACTTGTCTCATTGTATTAGCTTAGGAAAATTTCTCCAAAATTTCATTGTTATAATTTTGTAGGTCCAAAGGGATTTTCACTGTCATCATACGGGTCAGAAGTGAGTACAGTAGAACCATTCCTGATAGACGAGAAGAAAATAACAGCAAAACATGTCGTGTTTTGGGTCGAGAAAAGATTGGCTGCTCAAGGCATCCTTCCCGTTTGGAAACAAGATGAAGAGGACTCAACTACAAAATAATTTCCTCCTTTATTTGGGTAGATTACAAAAAAGTTCTGTGTAAAAACTGCTGCAAATTTGTATACACACCCGTCAGCAAATCTATATATAAGTTAACAATTTCTCTAAAATTTCACTAATCTTGTTTCATCAAAGGGTCAGAGGCTCAGAGCACTAGTAAGGTGTTTCTACAAGAAAGAATTCAATATATCTACTAATTACCTTCCCTGTTTTGCTCAGTGAAATTAGAAATGAAATTATTTGTCAGCAATATTATTTGCAAAATTTGTAAACTCATCTGTGCTCGGATGTCATACGTACCATGCCGAAACTTGCCGGCATTGGCTGAGGCAATGGATGGCACAACACAGCACATGCCGATGTGGCAGCCATGCCGTGCATGTGCAACAACATAGCTCCCGTATCCAATGCCGGGATGTTGTCCAAGTCATCATCCATTGCTTGGCTATGCTTTTGGGAGCCTCAAGGACTGATCAAGACATAATGATCCTATGGCAATTCAGAAAGAGAAATGACCTTCAACGAAACATGAGAGCAAATGAAAGAGTTTCTATGGATGTCTCAGAGAAGAAATATATTGTGTTTTTGTAAACATGGATGCCATTTTTATACAAACATAATTTCCAATATAATAAAAATAAAAATATTGGTGGCGAACAGGAAATCCTTTTAGAAAAATAATAACAAAAAATGAGTTCAAAAGTTTTATTTTTTTTTCTTCATCCTACTTATATTTTTCTAATTTTATTATAATAAATTTTCTAAAACTCAAATGGCAAAATAACACCGTTAAATACGATATATATCATTTTATCTACATGTATGTAAAATACTATTACTTTTCAGTTTCATTTTATGTGAATCACTGAGTTAAGTAAAAAAAAATTATATTTGGTTTTAAATTCCAAGTTAACATTCATCAGCTGAAAATGTTGAAAATAATTTTTAAATACAGATTGAATGCATGAAAACCTAAACGGCTAAACGCATTAATTACGTACATTCAATCTGCATTCCCTTTTTAGAAAAAAAAAAAATAACAGTTTTTAGCTGTTTGAGTAAATGATTCACTAAAAATATTAACGGCATATATATCGCCATCAAACTTTTAAAAGTCGAAATAAAATAATCATGTTATTTATTTGAAAAATAAAAAACCTTCCAGCACGGAACGGATGTAAATTGGTATTCAGTCCGACGCTCCTAGATCGTAGTCCTGTTTCTCTGAAGTAACTCAAATTTTGAGTTTAGATCGGGACCATTTAATAAGAATTCGGACCAATCCGGTGCGAGTGGAATACATGGGTTCCTTTAATATTTGTGCCAAAACAGATATGACGGTCTAGATCTAAACTTAAAATTTGAGTTACTTTGGGGTATATGATTCCCAAGAATGCGACCACGGTGGCGGTGCTGTAGTTGCTGTAGTCGTGCTCGTGCAATAAAAAACCTCCAGCAGTCCGCAATTTTTTTTTGAGGTTTTTTCGAATTAAAATTCCGCCAGCAAAAAGGAAGAAAAATGAGGAGTGTTTCTTTAAATCGAAGCCTTCAAATCTACCTCCAACTCCAATCTCTCGATCTGACAGTTCCTTGGTAATGTGTACTTGCAAATTGTACTAGACATTCATTCTTTCTAAACCCTGCTACCTTTTTGAACTCGTTTTTATTTCATAGGTTGCGAAGAGGTTGTCGTTGTTCAATTAGTACTGTTAGGTGCACTCAGAGTGATTATTCCATTCCCCAAATCAAGACCTCTCAAACTCAAAAACCAGTGTCTCTGGCTATTTTACGAAAGCAGAAAGCGAAGGAGTCATGCGATGACAGTGTTCTGGAGCAGCTGGAAACTGTTTGTAATAATGCCTCAGAGACGAAACTGAACAAAATTGGTGAGTTTAATAAAGAAAAATAAATAAATAAATAAATAAAGAAGATAAAATGACCTTTTGGGTTGGTGAATTGGCCACGGTCATGCTCGTATATCGGGTTCAGGAAGGTATATCTTTAGTTCAATTGTCTTTCATATTAAGACGTTTCAATTTGTCTTTTTAGCAAGTTTGCCAAAGAAGAGAACCAAGAAGCAGGTGCATGAAGAGAGCGATGTTGAGAGCTCCACAAGTGTTTGTCGAAATGCCACTAAGAACAGACTTCTAAAAGATGGTGAGTAAACTTTTATGCTTGTGTCGGCATGCATGATGGTCTTCTATATGGTATTCTACTAGTCTACTGAGATAATTCTCAGAAAGCAGGAGGTACACAAAATATGGAGGAAGAATTTATTTCAAATATGGTGGCTTTGATTTAATATATCTTTCTAGCCATCCTGGTGTACGATATTAGGAGCTTTTATACTTCCATTGCAGATCTTCATTTGGTGCTTGCTAAACATAAATTTAACTAAAATGATAAGAAGTGTTAAAAAAGGAAAAGTGAAACATAGACTGGGCTCGACTGACCAAAATGGTTGTTCTGTTTTACAAATGATTGGTATTGACAAATATCTATGTATTCAAGGACCTTTATCTTTTCATTTTCAATTCCAAATTTTTAGATGTATTTTGTGTTTATTTAATTTTTTTTTTTTAGTAGTTGATTTAGATGATAGCAATAGCTGTCAAGAGGAAGAGATCAGCAAAAGAACATTAGAAGATGCTGAAAACGTTGCTATTCAGTTACTTGCAGGGAGGTCTGATATTTCTTAAATTTATTTGTTTCTTAAAGTATGATTACATCCTTCGTGTAAATAATAAACTGAAAAACCATATACTTCATGCGAAGGCTCAGAAAATAGTTAGCATGAAAAGTTAGGATGACTTTATTACCCCTCAAATTGATTTCAAGAAGAATCAAAGCCTTAAAATTCATATAGCATAATATCGTATTCTTTATCTGACTGGATCTGATCCATTAGCTTTATCAAAACTTTGCTAATATGTTATTCTGGGTTTCCTGTTCTAATAAATTCTTTTCTCTAATTATTATTTCAAATTAATTACTTGTATAAATTATTTGAACAGGGCTTTCTCAGTGGCTGAACTAAGAAAGAAGCTAAGTGGCAAGAAATTCCCAGTTCAAGTGGTAGACAAAGTCATTGCTGACATTAAGGACAGGTTTTGATTTTTATAATATTATTCATAATTAGTTCTGGGATAGGTTATATTAACAATAAACTCATTTGCAATAGTAAAAACCGACACAACACTTTTATCAAAATTTGAAATTTAAAATTGTAGACATGTTTGCCATTTTGATAGGCCGTGTATGAAATTTTCTGCAAGTTTGAAACCAATTGACCATTGGGCAATTTGATATATAGCAGCTCTCTTCACTAGCATTTGATCAATTGAACAAACTTTATGCATAATCTACCTAAATGATAAAGAACATAACTACAATTTTAGTTTTCCATTTCAATGAAATTTGATGTTTGTTATCACGGTGGCTGATTAAGTCTGGTTGTCTATCCCTTTCCCATATTATCTTATTACTCACCTAACTGGAGCGAAAATTATGTTTTTTTTTTTTTTATCTGAGCATACTTTCTGGGCCTTTGAGTCTATATTGTTAAAAGAACAACCATTACCATATTGACGTCACCATCAAGCATCTGAAGTTCTGAACATGTCTACTGGTACCAATGTCAATGACTGATGTTTTGGTATTGCTGTCCGTCCTCTCTTAGTTTGACTGTCCATTTTTTTCCCGTTGAAACTAACAGGGGATTAGTGAACGATGGCTTGTATGCTGAATCATTTTCACAGTCAAAATGGCTCTCTGCTACCTGGGGTCCACGCCGTATCAAACAAGTAAATTTGCTAAGTTTTCTTTGTCTTTTGGGCTTGTTTTCTGCAGCTAAGTTTGCAGCAAAGCTAATGCATTTTCTTTGTTGATTTCATTTTTTTATTTATTAGGCACTGCTTCAAAAGGGGGTGCCTGAAGCAGAGGTAAACAAAGCCACGAGAAAGGTCTTTGAGCATGATGATGATTATAGTAGTCATGCTGCTAATCAGAACCATAATCAAGAGAATGCTGATCTTCATGAGAGTGAATCTAGCAATGCACAGCTGGTCATGTCAGAATCATCCATGGATCGTCTCTTCATCCAAGCCTCCAAACTGTGGCTGAGAGGCCAAGATTTGTCGACAGAAAATCGCAAGACAAGAGTTATTAGGTGGCTCCAATACCGGGGCTTCACTTGGGGGGTTGTTGCTGTTATCGTCAAGCGACTCCAATCCCAGTTCACCAATTCTGAAGAAGATAGCAATACAAGTAATAAAAAGAACAATTATGGTGGGGATGGCAGCAGGAATAAGAAAGTGAATGAGGATCTTTCAGAAGAATCGATGGATAAACTACTTGTTCAGGTGTCAAAGCAGTGGATTAAGGGACAAAATACATCGATTGAGAATCGTAAGGCGCGGATCACAAGATGGCTCCGTTATAGGGGTTATAATTGGGAGGTGGTTGGGGTTATTCTCAAAAGGCTCCAATCTCAGTAATTCCCTCGCCTTTTTTTTGTCAATTGTAAGTTTTTCCTGCTTAGATAGCAAGCATTATGGAATCATCAGCAGTTGATGTTGTAGCTTTTTTTTATTTTCTTTTTCATGTTTTTTTCATTAGCTTGTTGGTATCACCTGCTATTTTTTTGCTCACGCCCTCAGCTAGAATTTAAAATGGGTTCTGATATACCGTGAGGAGCAATATTAACATATTCAGGAAACATTCGCAGTAACTTTCATCAAATTTCCAGACAAATTATACAAGTTGTTGACGATGAACGGAAAAAGTAAGGAGAACGCCCCCTGTTAACCTTCATGCTATTTGCAGTGATCTTGAATAACATAGATCTCGTTAAATCTCAGTAACACGCTCAACAAATTTACTTGTACCTCCAATGTTCATTCGTGAGAGTATATATCAGCACATCTCTGCATTTAAGTGGGTGCGTGTTACTTAGTATCCAAAACGGTATTTGTTTGGCGCACGGAATGGAACCTGTATGCCCGATTAATTGAAGTTTTATGGACCTGCTAACATTCAAATTATAAAATACAAAAATATATATAATAAATAAAAATAAGTTATTCACAAATTCGAGAATATAATATACCTTTTATCCCAGTAAGGACAAAATAGAAATTTACTCCGAATTTACAAATTTTAACCATTTTAAAAATAGAATATGCACCTAGTTATTATTTTTTTTGTTCTTTTTAGTTAGGAGTTCTAAAAAATCATCAAATCAGGATAAATAAATAATAAAAAAATAACCGGGCTTCACAAATCACAAGTCTACATTTATGGAGCATTCACAGTTCCAAAAATCAATTACTTATAAAATTTTTATAGAGATTCTCTAAGCATTCAATTAAGAAATAAATTACATTGTAATAAAAAATCAATATATTTAAAAAAACATTGTCTAAATATTAATAGACTTTCAAACTTTATTTCAAAAAAGAATAAAAAATAACAAAATATTTGCTCTTTAGGTCTTGCTTTTACGAACCAGTGCAAAAGAATCAAATCAATCAAATTCAGAAAATCATTGAAATGTTTATGAATATACGATCGAGTATAAAACTAATACCAAATGAAAAGTTGTGGAGTGTAATTTCTATAGAACTTGAGATCATGAAAACTGGAATTTGAAGGACAACTAATCAAATTTGGCAGCCTAATAATTGCTTTTAAATGCTAATTTTGAAAATTAAACATGCCAAATTGCCAATAACATATTTTAGATGCTATTTTTGAAAATTAAACATACTTCTTTTTGTTCTGTAGAGAGATAAACTTGGCCACTACACTAACACACAACTTGGCAACCGTTTTGTACAACATTGCTTTAACCTAAACAACTAAATATAACACAAAAGAGCAACACAAACAAATACTCTTTCGACAAATGATCCAGGCTTAAGTTACGGCTATAGCTGTTAGCATTATGTTTAAATACATTTTCTATTTGGAAACACTGCAAGACAGTCATCGCGATACGTTATCATGAGAAGCATGAATGAGAAAAATTCACTAAACATAATTGAACCATGGAGAGATAGATATACACCATAAATGTTAATCATTCAAGGACACGAGGAGAGTGTCACACATAAAAGGGGGGACGGCCTCTTTGTACCGACCATTTTGAAACGTCGACCTCTAACAATATCAAAGGCATCTTCTTACAAAGTGAATCTGATG
>CAXKVW010000644.1:5000-10000 GCA_964058825.1 Carex arenaria
TGCCACGAAAAAAAAATTGAGCTTTGAAAAAAATTTGAAATTTGAAAAAAATTGAAATTTCAAAAAAATTTGAAATTTCAAAAAAAAAAACGGGGAAAAAATCTGGGAAGCCCCAGCGTCGGTGCTGACAGCGCCCAGCGTTAGTGCTGACAGCCCCAGCGTCGGGGCTGACAGCGCCCAGCGTTAGTGTGACAGCCCCCAGCGTTAGTGCGGACAGCCCCAGCGTCGGTGCTGACAGCCCCCAGCGTTAGCGCTGACAGCCCCAGCGTCGGGGCTGACAGCGCCAAGCGTTAGTGTGACAGCCCCCAACGTCGGGGCTGACAGCGCCCAGCGTTAGGTTGACAGCCCCCAGCGTTAGTGCTGACAGCCCCCAGCGTCGGTGCAGCGATAGTCCGACCCGGGTTTGCCACGAAAAAAAAAATTGAGCTTTGAAAAAAATTTGAAATTTGAAAAAAATTGAAATTTCAAAAAAATTTGAAGTGAACAAAAAAAAAACGGGGAAAAAATCTGGGAAGCCCCAGCGTCGGTGCTGATAGCCCCAGCGTCGGTGCTGACAGCGCCCAGCGATGGTGCTGACAGCCCCAGCGTCGGGGCTGACAGCACCCAGCGTTAGTGTGACAGCCCCCAGCGTTAGTGCGGACAGCCCCAGCGTCGGTGCTGACAGCCCCCAGCGTCGGTGCAGCGGGAGTCCGAGCCGGGGTTGCCACGAAAAAATTAAAAATTTTGAAATTCGAGAAAAATTTTGAAATTTGAAAATTTTGAAATTTGAAAAATTTTGAAATTAGAAAAAAATTGAAATTTGAAAAAAATTGATTTCCGAAAAAATTTGAAATTCGAAAAAATTTGAAATTTTCAAAAAATTTGAAATTTTCAGAAAATTTGAAATTTAAAAAAAAAATTGGATAAGAAGTGAAACCGGTCGAAAAATCGGGTAAAAAAATAGTTCAACACCCTTATTTTTAACATGGGGGATTTGGAGGGGGTGGTAACCCAAGGGGTGGCTAGAGCCTAAAAATGCATATTCCCTATTAGGGGGGCAAGATTTTCAAGAAGGGTGCCCCCTCATGTGCACAAATGGGAGTGTACATGGCCCAAAGTAGCCGAAATGTAGCCCGAAGTAGCCGAAATGTAGCCCGAAGTAGCCGAAATGTAGCCGAACTAGCCGAAAATTGGCCCGAAGTAGCCGAAAAATGGCCCGAAGTAGCCGAAAGTTCCCGACGTAGCAAAAAAATGGCCAGAAGTAGCCAAAAGTCCCCGAAGTAGCCGAAATGTAGCCCGAAGTAGCCGAAATGTAGCCCGAAGTAGCCGAAATGTAGCCGAAGTAGCCGAAAAATGACCCGAAGTAGCCGAAAGTGCCCGAAGTAGCCGAAAGTGCCCAAAGTAGCCGGAAAATGGATCGAAGTAGCCAAAAAGTAGCCCGAAGTAGCCGAGAAATGGCCTGAAGTAGCCGAAAAGTGCCCGAAGTAGCCGAGAAGTAGCCCGAAGTAGCCGAAAAATGGCCCGAAGTAGCCGAAAATTGCCCGAAGTAGCCGAAAAATGTCCCCAAGTAGCCGAAAGTGCCCGAAGTAGCCGAAAAATGACCTGACGTAGCTGAAAGTGCCCCAAGTAGCCGAAATGTAGCCCGAAGTAGCTGAAATGTAGCCGAAGTAGCCGAAAATTGGCCCGAAGTAGCCGAAAATTGCTCCGAAGTAGCCGAAAATTGCCCCGAAGTAGCCGAAAAATGGCCCGAAGTAGCCGAAATATAGCCCGAAGTAGCCGAAAGTCCCCGACGTAGCAAAAAAATGGCCCGAAGTAGCCGAAATGTAGCCCGAAGTAGCCGAAATGTAGCCCGAAGTAGCCAAAATGTAGCCGAAGTAGCCAAAATGTAGCCGAAGTAGCCGAAAAATGGCCCGAAGTAGCTGAAAGTGCCCGAAGTAGCCGGAAAATGGCCCGAAGTAGCCGAAAGGTGGCCTGAAGTAGCCGAAAAATGGCCCGAAATAGCCGAAAAGTGCCCGAAGTAGCCGAAAAATGACCCGAAGTAGCCGAAAAATGACCCGAAGTAGCCGAAAGTGCCCGTAGTAGACGGAAAATGGCCCGAAGTAGCCAAAAAATGGACCGAAGTAGCCGAAAATTGCCCGAAGTAGCCGAAAATTGCCCGAAGTAGCCGAAAAATGGCCCGAAGTAGCCGAAAGTGCCCGAAGTAGCCGAAAAATGACTTGACGTAGCTGAAAGTGCCCGAAGTAGCCGAAATGTAGCCCGAAGTAGCCGAAATGTAGCCGTAGTAGCCGAAAATTGGCCCGAAGTAGCCGAAAAATGGCCCCGAATTAGCTGAAATGTACCCCGAAGTAGCTGAAATGTAGCCGAAGTAGCCCAAATGTAGCCGAAGTAGCCCAAATGTAGCCCGAAGTAGCCAAAATGTAGTCGAAGTAGCCGAAAAAAGGCCCGAAGTAGCCGAAAATGGCCCGAAGTAGCCGAAAATTGGCCAGAAGTAGCCGAAAAATGACCCGAAGTAGCGGAAAGTGCCCGAAGTAGCCGGAAAATGCCCCGAAGTAGCCTGAAAGTATCCCGAAGTAGCCAAAAAGTAGCCTGAAGTAGCCGAAAAGTGGCCCGAAGTAGCCGAAAAGTGCCCGAAGTAGCCGAAAAATGGCCCGAAGTAGCCGAAAAATGACCCGAAGTAGCCGAAAGTGCCCGAAGTAGCCGGACAATGGCCCGAAGTAGCTGAAAAGTAGCCCGAAGTAGCCGAAAAATGGCCCGAAGTAGCCGAAAAATGGCCCGAAGTAGCCGAAAAATGGCCCGAAGTAGCGTTGGTGCAGTAGCGCCCTTAGCGTTAGCACTTCTAAGTAAAATGGGGGGGAAACCTGGGGGATTTCCAGGGGGTGGTAACCCTGGGCGTGGCTGGAGACCCAAAATGCATATTCCCTATTAGGGGGCAAGGATTTTCGGAAAGGGTGCCCCTCCATGTGCAGGCCGGGTGGTGTACATGGCCCCTGAGGTACACGCACGGGAGTGTACATGGCCCGAAGTAGACGAAAAATGACCCGAAGTAGCCGAAAAATGACCCGAAGTAGCCGAAAGTAGCCGAAAAGTGCCCGAAGTAGCCGATAGGTGCCCGAAGTAGCCGAAAAATTGCCTGAGATAGCTGAAAAATGGCCCGAAGTAGCCGAAAGTGCCCGAAGTAGCCGAAAAAGGACCCGAAGTAGCCGAAAAGTGGCCGAAGTAGCTGAAAAATTGCCCGAGGTAGCCGAAAAATGGCCCGAAGTAGCTGAAAGTACCCGAAGTAGCTGAAATGTAGCCCGAAGTAGCCGAAATGTAGCCGAAGTAGCCGAAAAATGGCCCGAAGTAGCCGAAAGTCCCTGACGTAGCCAAAAAATGGCCCGAAGTAGCCGAAAGTCCCCGAAGTAGCCGAAATGTAGCCTGAAGTAGCCAAAATGTAGCCGAAGTAGCCGAAAAATGGCCCGAAGCAGCCGAAAAATGTCCCGAAGCAGCCGAAAAATGGCCCGAAGCAGCCGAAAAATGGCCCGAAGTAACCGAAAGTCCCGACTGGTTGGGGGCAGGGCGTCTTTGCGTGGCGCGCCCTGCTCGGAAGCATATGCATATGCAGCCACGCGTACACACAACGCAGTGTACGAAGTCCCGACAGGTTGGGGGCAGGGCGTCTTTGCGTGGCGAGCCCTGCCCGGAAGCATATGCATATGCAGCCACGCGTACACACAACGCAGTGTACGAAGTCCCGACGGGTTGGGGGCAGGGCGTCTTTGCGTGGCGCGCCCTGCCCGGAAGCATATGCATATGCAGCCACGCGTACACACAACGCAGTGTACGAAGTCCCGACGGGTTGGGGGCAGGGCGTCTTTGCGTGGCGCGCCCTGCCCCGAAGCAAATGCATATGCAGCCACGCGTACACACAACGCAGTGTACGAAGTCCCGACGGGTTGGGGGCAGGGCGTCTTTGCGTGGCGCGCCCTGCCCGGAAGCATATGCATATGCAGCCACGCGTACACACAACGCAGTGTACGAAGTCCCGACGGGTTGGGGGCAGGGCGTCTTTGCGTGGCGCGCCCTGCCCCGAAGCATATGCATATGCAGCCACGCGTACACACAACGCAGTGTACGAAGTCCCGACGGGTTGGGGGCAGGGCGTCTTTGCGTGGCGCGCCCTGCCCCGAAGCCAAAAAATGGCCCGAAGTAGCCGAAAGTCCCCGAAGTAGCCGAAATGTAGCCTGAAGTAGCCAAAATGTAGCCGAAGTAGCCGAAAAATGGCCCGAAGCAGCCGAAAAATGTCCCGAAGCAGCCGAAAAATGGCCCGAAGCAGCCGAAAAATGGCCCGAAGTAACCGAAAGTCCCGACTGGTTGGGGGCAGGGCGTCTTTGCGTGGCGCGCCCTGCTCGGAAGCATATGCATATGCAGCCACGCGTACACACAACGCAGTGTACGAAGTCCCGACAGGTTGGGGGCAGGGCGTCTTTGCGTGGCGAGCCCTGCCCGGAAGCATATGCATATGCAGCCACGCGTACACACAACGCAGTGTACGAAGTCCCGACGGGTTGGGGGCAGGGCGTCTTTGCGTGGCGCGCCCTGCCCCGAAGCATATGCATATGCAGCCACGCGTACACACAACGCAGTGTACGATGTCCCGACGGGTTGGGGGCAGGGCGTCTTTGCGTGGCGCGCCCTGCCCCGAAGCATATGCATATGCAGCCACGCGTACACACAACGCAGTGTACGATGTCCCGACGGGTTGGGGGCAGGGCGTCTTTGCGTGGCGCCCCCTGCCCCGAAGCATATGCATATGCAGCCACGCGTACACACAACGCAGTGTACGATGTCCCGACGGGTTGGGGGCAGGGCGTCTTTGCGTGGCGCGCCCTGCCCCGAAGCATATGCATATGCAGCCACGCGTACACACAACGCAGTGTACGAAGTCCCGACGGGTTGGGGGCAGGGCGTCTTTGCGTGGCGCGCCCTGCCCCGAAGCATATGCATATGCAGCCACGCGTACACACAACGCAGTGTACGAAGTC
>CAXKVW010000644.1:17500-20000 GCA_964058825.1 Carex arenaria
ACGATGCCTCCCGTGCGGTGTGCGTCGGTGCAGCAATAGTCCGACCCGGGGTTGCCACGAAAAAAAAATTGAGCTTTGAAAAAAATTTGAAATTTGAAAAAAATTGAAATTTCAAAAAAATTTGAAATTTCAAAAAAAAAAACGGGGAAAAAATCTGGGAAGCCCCAGCGTCGGTGCTGACAGCGCCCAGCGTTAGTGCTGACAGCCCCAGCGTCGGGGCTGACAGCGCCCAGCGTTAGTGTGACAGCCCCCAGCGTTAGTGCGGACAGCCCCAGCGTCGGTGCTGACAGCCCCCAGCGTTAGCGCTGACAGCCCCAGCGTCGGGGCTGACAGCGCCAAGCGTTAGTGTGACAGCCCCCAACGTCGGGGCTGACAGCGCCCAGCGTTAGGTTGACAGCCCCCAGCGTTAGTGCTGACAGCCCCCAGCGTCGGTGCAGCGATAGTCCGACCCGGGTTTGCCACGAAAAAAAAAATTGAGCTTTGAAAAAAATTTGAAATTTGAAAAAAATTGAAATTTCAAAAAAATTTGAAGTGAACAAAAAAAAAACGGGGAAAAAATCTGGGAAGCCCCAGCGTCGGTGCTGATAGCCCCAGCGTCGGTGCTGACAGCGCCCAGCGTTAGTGCTGACAGCCCCAGCGTCGGGGCTGACAGCACCCAGCGTTAGTGTGACAGCCCCCAGCGTTAGTGCGGACAGCCCCAGCGTCGGTGCTGACAGCCCCCAGCGTCGGTGCAGCGGGAGTCCGAGCCGGGGTTGCCACGAAAAAATTAAAAATTTTGAAATTCGAGAAAAATTTTGAAATTTGAAAATTTTGAAATTTGAAAAATTTTGAAATTAGAAAAAAATTGAAATTTGAAAAAAATTGATTTCCGAAAAAATTTGAAATTCGAAAAAATTTGAAATTTTCAAAAAATTTGAAATTTTCAGAAAATTTGAAATTTAAAAAAAAAATTGGATAAGAAGTGAAACCGGTCGAAAAATCGGGTAAAAAAATAGTTCAACACCCTTATTTTTAACATGGGGGATTTGGAGGGGGTGGTAACCCAAGGGGTGGCTAGAGCCTAAAAATGCATATTCCCTATTAGGGGGGCAAGATTTTCAAGAAGGGTGCCCCCTCATGTGCACAAATGGGAGTGTACATGGCCCAAAGTAGCCGAAATGTAGCCCGAAGTAGCCGAAATGTAGCCCGAAGTAGCCGAAATGTAGCCGAACTAGCCGAAAATTGGCCCGAAGTAGCCGAAAAATGGCCCGAAGTAGCCGAAAGTTCCCGACGTAGCAAAAAAATGGCCAGAAGTAGCCAAAAGTCCCCGAAGTAGCCGAAATGTAGCCCGAAGTAGCCGAAATGTAGCCCGAAGTAGCCGAAATGTAGCCGAAGTAGCCGAAAAATGACCCGAAGTAGCCGAAAGTGCCCGAAGTAGCCGAAAGTGCCCAAAGTAGCCGGAAAATGGATCGAAGTAGCCAAAAAGTAGCCCGAAGTAGCCGAGAAATGGCCTGAAGTAGCCGAAAAGTGCCCGAAGTAGCCGAGAAGTAGCCCGAAGTAGCCGAAAAATGGCCCGAAGTAGCCGAAAATTGCCCGAAGTAGCCGAAAAATGTCCCCAAGTAGCCGAAAGTGCCCGAAGTAGCCGAAAAATGACCTGACGTAGCTGAAAGTGCCCCAAGTAGCCGAAATGTAGCCCGAAGTAGCTGAAATGTAGCCGAAGTAGCCGAAAATTGGCCCGAAGTAGCCGAAAATTGCTCCGAAGTAGCCGAAAATTGCCCCGAAGTAGCCGAAAAATGGCCCGAAGTAGCCGAAATATAGCCCGAAGTAGCCGAAAGTCCCCGACGTAGCAAAAAAATGGCCCGAAGTAGCCGAAATGTAGCCCGAAGTAGCCGAAATGTAGCCCGAAGTAGCCAAAATGTAGCCGAAGTAGCCAAAATGTAGCCGAAGTAGCCGAAAAATGGCCCGAAGTAGCTGAAAGTGCCCGAAGTAGCCGGAAAATGGCCCGAAGTAGCCGAAAGGTGGCCTGAAGTAGCCGAAAAATGGCCCGAAATAGCCGAAAAGTGCCCGAAGTAGCCGAAAAATGACCCGAAGTAGCCGAAAAATGACCCGAAGTAGCCGAAAGTGCCCGTAGTAGACGGAAAATGGCCCGAAGTAGCCAAAAAATGGACCGAAGTAGCCGAAAATTGCCCGAAGTAGCCGAAAATTGCCCGAAGTAGCCGAAAAATGGCCCGAAGTAGCCGAAAGTGCCCGAAGTAGCCGAAAAATGACTTGACGTAGCTGAAAGTGCCCGAAGTAGCCGAAATGTAGCCCGAAGTAGCCGAAATGTAGCCGTAGTAGCCGAAAATTGGCCCGAAGTAGCCGAAAAATGGCCCCGAATTAGCTGAAATGTACCCCGAAGTAGCTGAAATGTAGCCGAAGTAGCCCAAATGTAGCCGAAGTAGCCCAAATGTAGCCCGAAGTAGCCAAAATGTAGTCGAAGTAGCCGAAAATGGCCCGAAGTAGCCGAAAATTGGCCAGAAGT
>CAXKVW010000644.1:35000-39168 GCA_964058825.1 Carex arenaria
GAAGCCCCAGCGTCGGTGCTGACAGCGCCCAGCGTTAGTGCTGACAGCCCCAGCGTCGGGGCTGACAGCGCCCAGCGTTAGTGTGACAGCCCCCAGCGTTAGTGCGGACAGCCCCAGCGTCGGTGCTGACAGCCCCCAGCGTTAGCGCTGACAGCCCCAGCGTCGGGGCTGACAGCGCCAAGCGTTAGTGTGACAGCCCCCAACGTCGGGGCTGACAGCGCCCAGCGTTAGGTTGACAGCCCCCAGCGTTAGTGCTGACAGCCCCCAGCGTCGGTGCAGCGATAGTCCGACCCGGGTTTGCCACGAAAAAAAAAATTGAGCTTTGAAAAAAATTTGAAATTTGAAAAAAATTGAAATTTCAAAAAAATTTGAAGTGAACAAAAAAAAAACGGGGAAAAAATCTGGGAAGCCCCAGCGTCGGTGCTGATAGCCCCAGCGTCGGTGCTGACAGCGCCCAGCGATGGTGCTGACAGCCCCAGCGTCGGGGCTGACAGCACCCAGCGTTAGTGTGACAGCCCCCAGCGTTAGTGCGGACAGCCCCAGCGTCGGTGCTGACAGCCCCCAGCGTCGGTGCAGCGGGAGTCCGAGCCGGGGTTGCCACGAAAAAATTAAAAATTTTGAAATTCGAGAAAAATTTTGAAATTTGAAAATTTTGAAATTTGAAAAATTTTGAAATTAGAAAAAAATTGAAATTTGAAAAAAATTGATTTCCGAAAAAATTTGAAATTCGAAAAAATTTGAAATTTTCAAAAAATTTGAAATTTTCAGAAAATTTGAAATTTAAAAAAAAAATTGGATAAGAAGTGAAACCGGTCGAAAAATCGGGTAAAAAAATAGTTCAACACCCTTATTTTTAACATGGGGGATTTGGAGGGGGTGGTAACCCAAGGGGTGGCTAGAGCCTAAAAATGCATATTCCCTATTAGGGGGGCAAGATTTTCAAGAAGGGTGCCCCCTCATGTGCACAAATGGGAGTGTACATGGCCCAAAGTAGCCGAAATGTAGCCCGAAGTAGCCGAAATGTAGCCCGAAGTAGCCGAAATGTAGCCGAACTAGCCGAAAATTGGCCCGAAGTAGCCGAAAAATGGCCCGAAGTAGCCGAAAGTTCCCGACGTAGCAAAAAAATGGCCAGAAGTAGCCAAAAGTCCCCGAAGTAGCCGAAATGTAGCCCGAAGTAGCCGAAATGTAGCCCGAAGTAGCCGAAATGTAGCCGAAGTAGCCGAAAAATGACCCGAAGTAGCCGAAAGTGCCCGAAGTAGCCGAAAGTGCCCAAAGTAGCCGGAAAATGGATCGAAGTAGCCAAAAAGTAGCCCGAAGTAGCCGAGAAATGGCCTGAAGTAGCCGAAAAGTGCCCGAAGTAGCCGAGAAGTAGCCCGAAGTAGCCGAAAAATGGCCCGAAGTAGCCGAAAATTGCCCGAAGTAGCCGAAAAATGTCCCCAAGTAGCCGAAAGTGCCCGAAGTAGCCGAAAAATGACCTGACGTAGCTGAAAGTGCCCCAAGTAGCCGAAATGTAGCCCGAAGTAGCTGAAATGTAGCCGAAGTAGCCGAAAATTGGCCCGAAGTAGCCGAAAATTGCTCCGAAGTAGCCGAAAATTGCCCCGAAGTAGCCGAAAAATGGCCCGAAGTAGCCGAAATATAGCCCGAAGTAGCCGAAAGTCCCCGACGTAGCAAAAAAATGGCCCGAAGTAGCCGAAATGTAGCCCGAAGTAGCCGAAATGTAGCCCGAAGTAGCCAAAATGTAGCCGAAGTAGCCAAAATGTAGCCGAAGTAGCCGAAAAATGGCCCGAAGTAGCTGAAAGTGCCCGAAGTAGCCGGAAAATGGCCCGAAGTAGCCGAAAGGTGGCCTGAAGTAGCCGAAAAATGGCCCGAAATAGCCGAAAAGTGCCCGAAGTAGCCGAAAAATGACCCGAAGTAGCCGAAAAATGACCCGAAGTAGCCGAAAGTGCCCGTAGTAGACGGAAAATGGCCCGAAGTAGCCAAAAAATGGACCGAAGTAGCCGAAAATTGCCCGAAGTAGCCGAAAATTGCCCGAAGTAGCCGAAAAATGGCCCGAAGTAGCCGAAAGTGCCCGAAGTAGCCGAAAAATGACTTGACGTAGCTGAAAGTGCCCGAAGTAGCCGAAATGTAGCCCGAAGTAGCCGAAATGTAGCCGTAGTAGCCGAAAATTGGCCCGAAGTAGCCGAAAAATGGCCCCGAATTAGCTGAAATGTACCCCGAAGTAGCTGAAATGTAGCCGAAGTAGCCCAAATGTAGCCGAAGTAGCCCAAATGTAGCCCGAAGTAGCCAAAATGTAGTCGAAGTAGCCGAAAAAAGGCCCGAAGTAGCCGAAAATGGCCCGAAGTAGCCGAAAATTGGCCAGAAGTAGCCGAAAAATGACCCGAAGTAGCGGAAAGTGCCCGAAGTAGCCGGAAAATGCCCCGAAGTAGCCTGAAAGTATCCCGAAGTAGCCAAAAAGTAGCCTGAAGTAGCCGAAAAGTGGCCCGAAGTAGCCGAAAAGTGCCCGAAGTAGCCGAAAAATGGCCCGAAGTAGCCGAAAAATGACCCGAAGTAGCCGAAAGTGCCCGAAGTAGCCGGACAATGGCCCGAAGTAGCTGAAAAGTAGCCCGAAGTAGCCGAAAAATGGCCCGAAGTAGCCGAAAAATGGCCCGAAGTAGCCGAAAAATGGCCCGAAGTAGCGTTTGTGCAGTAGCGCCCTTAGCGTTAGCACTTCTAAGTAAAATGGGGGGGAAACCTGGGGGATTTCCAGGGGGTGGTAACCCTGGGCGTGGCTGGAGACCCAAAATGCATATTCCCTATTAGGGGGCAAGGATTTTCGGAAAGGGTGCCCCTCCATGTGCAGGCCGGGTGGTGTACATGGCCCCTGAGGTACACGCACGGGAGTGTACATGGCCCGAAGTAGACGAAAAATGACCCGAAGTAGCCGAAAAATGACCCGAAGTAGCCGAAAGTAGCCGAAAAGTGCCCGAAGTAGCCGATAGGTGCCCGAAGTAGCCGAAAAATTGCCTGAGATAGCTGAAAAATGGCCCGAAGTAGCCGAAAGTGCCCGAAGTAGCCGAAAAAGGACCCGAAGTAGCCGAAAAGTGGCCGAAGTAGCTGAAAAATTGCCCGAGGTAGCCGAAAAATGGCCCGAAGTAGCTGAAAGTACCCGAAGTAGCTGAAATGTAGCCCGAAGTAGCCGAAATGTAGCCGAAGTAGCCGAAAAATGGCCCGAAGTAGCCGAAAGTCCCTGACGTAGCCAAAAAATGGCCCGAAGTAGCCGAAAGTCCCCGAAGTAGCCGAAATGTAGCCTGAAGTAGCCAAAATGTAGCCGAAGTAGCCGAAAAATGGCCCGAAGCAGCCGAAAAATGTCCCGAAGCAGCCGAAAAATGGCCCGAAGCAGCCGAAAAATGGCCCGAAGTAACCGAAAGTCCCGACTGGTTGGGGGCAGGGCGTCTTTGCGTGGCGCGCCCTGCTCGGAAGCATATGCATATGCAGCCACGCGTACACACAACGCAGTGTACGAAGTCCCGACAGGTTGGGGGCAGGGCGTCTTTGCGTGGCGAGCCCTGCCCGGAAGCATATGCATATGCAGCCACGCGTACACACAACGCAGTGTACGAAGTCCCGACGGGTTGGGGGCAGGGCGTCTTTGCGTGGCGCGCCCTGCCCCGAAGCATATGCATATGCAGCCACGCGTACACACAACGCAGTGTACGATGTCCCGACGGGTTGGGGGCAGGGCGTCTTTGCGTGGCGCGCCCTGCCCCGAAGCATATGCATATGCAGCCACGCGTACACACAACGCAGTGTACGATGTCCCGACGGGTTGGGGGCAGGGCGTCTTTGCGTGGCGCCCCCTGCCCCGAAGCATATGCATATGCAGCCACGCGTACACACAACGCAGTGTACGATGTCCCGACGGGTTGGGGGCAGGGCGTCTTTGCGTGGCGCGCCCTGCCCCGAAGCATATGCATATGCAGCCACGCGTACACACAACGCAGTGTACGAAGTCCCGACGGGTTGGGGGCAGGGCGTCTTTGCGTGGCGCGCCCTGCCCCGAAGCATATGCATATGCAGCCACGCGTACACACAACGCAGTGTACGAAGTCCCGACGGGTTGGGGGCAGGGCGTCGTTGCGTGGCGCGCCCTGCCCCGAAGCATATGCATATGCAGCCACGCGTACACACA
>CAXKVW010000645.1:0-87630 GCA_964058825.1 Carex arenaria
TGAATTTGTGTGCATTTTATAATGCCAGTCCAAAAAGTTTGTAGAATTTATTTTCATCTTAAAACAAGGTCCAACTAGACCTAGTGAGCCAGATTGTTAGCTCGCAAGCTAGCTCGGACTGGCTTGTCATGATTTTGAGCTAAGGTTTTAGCTCAGAAGCTCTAGGTCCAGCTCGTTCGGTTGTAGCTTGATCCATAATTAACGAGCAAAGTCAAGACCTAGCTCGGACCGAGCCAGCTCGTTGACACCCCGACCATGCATAATTGCATTAATTTTCATGCTCACATTTATAAAAGCATAGTGCACACTAGGGCTGCACAAAAAATTCGCAGTTCGTGATTCGATTTGAGTTTGATTTGAAAAAGTTTGTAAAAAAATTGATTCGAAATAGTTTGAAATAATTCAAACCAAACTCAAACTGGACCTGGTTCGTTTGAAATAGGTTCGCAAACTATTCTAGTTCGAATCTCAAAGTAATGTGAACCATTAATTTCTGCTGATGACTTAAAAGTTAAAACATAGGACCAGCCAGCTATAAGTCATAACTCGTAAGTCGTAACTCTCACTCTCAGTTTTGAATCCGTAGACGACTTTCACCTCTCGTTTTCGGTGACTACGATCACTCTTCTTTGTCGTAAAAAAATTCGTAAAAGATTCGAAATTGAGTTCGTGAAAAATTTGATTCGAAATTAATTCAAACCAAACTTAGATCGAAATTAATTCAAACCAAACTCAATATGGGATAAGTTCGATTTGGTTCGATTCGTTTGCAGCCCTAGACTATGCACACTCTTGAAGCCCATTGGACGTACTACATTCTTGGGGCTTGAAGTTAGGATCATAAAATTGATGTCGGCCCCGCTATCACTTCTGTGTTCTTCAATATATTCGTGGATATCTAAATCTCAAATCTAGTTCAAATATTCAATTCTTGAGTAGAACTAGGGTGCTCTTAAGTTCAAGTGTTTTTGTGAACTCAATTTTAAAATCTATCAAATTAATTTTAAACGACAAATGTAAACCATTGAAATCCTTCTGCCTTACGAGTGATGCGCGCATCTATATGTGAAAATTTTAAAGCTTCGAATTAATTTAGTATAAAATCAAGTGGTCTAAATTAGAAAGTTCATAAATTAATTTTAATGCATTCATTTATTGAAAGCCTTTTGACCACTTGACTCTATACAAATTTAATTTCAAATTTTAAAATTTTTATATGTAGACGCATCACTTGTAAGATAGAAAAATTTTAACGGTTTAAATTTGTCGCTTGAAGTCAATTCGATAAATTTAGAGTTGAGTTCACAAATGAACTTGGTCAACTTAGGAGCACCCTAGTTATCTTTAATTGTTTTTCCTTGAATGAAAAACTCGGTCGTTCGTGTCCCCAGATTATGCGTCTATTTACTAAGGGTACGTTTGGATGCACTCAAGAATAGCTAGAATAGCTACTGTTTAGAATAGTAAATAAGAATAGCTACTGTTTAAGAACAGTGCTATTCAGAACAGTGAAAAAGTTGTTTGGATTGCATATTTGGAATAGGGTTTGGAGGGGATAGCTACTGTTTAATAATTTATGTGTAAGATTAAATATAATACAATATAATATTAATTCAAATATTAAATGTAATATAATATTATTTTAAATATTAGATTAGTATTAAATAAAATATTATAATATTAGTTTAAATATTAAATATAATATAATATTATTTTAAATATTAGATTAGTATTAATAAAATATTAGATTAAATATAATATAATTTTAGATTAAATATAATATAATATTAGTTTAAATATTAAATGTAATATAATATTATTTTAAATATTAAATGTAATATAATATTAGTTTAAATATTAATGTAATATAATATTAATTTAAAAATTAGATTAGTATTAAATAAAATATTAGATTAAATGTAATATAATATTATTTTAAATATTAGATTACTATTGAATAAAATATTAGTTTAAATATAATACAATGTAATATTAATTTAATTATTAAATGGAATATAATATTATTTTAAATATTAGATTAGTATTAAATAAAATATTAAATTAATGTAATATAATATTCGTTTAAATATTGAATGTAATATAATATTATTTTAAATATTAGATTAGTATTACTAAAATACTAGATTAAATATAATATAATATTAGCTTAAATATAATATAATATTAGTTTAAATATTAATGTAATATAATATTAATTTAAAAATTAGATTAGTATTAAATAAAATATTAGATTAAATATAATATAATATTAGTTTAAATATTAAATGTAATATAATATTATTTTAAATATTAAATGTAATATAATATTAGTTTAAATATTAATGTAATATAATATTAATTTAAAAATTAGATTAGTATTAAATAAAATATTAGATTAAATGTAATAAAATATTATTTTAAATATTATATTAGTATTGAATAAAATATTAGTTTAAATATAATACAATATAATATTAATTTAATTTTTAAATGTAATATAATATTATTTTAAATATTAGATTAGTATTAAATAAAATATTAGATTAAATATAATATAATATAATATTAATTTAAATATTAAAATGTAACATAATATTATTTTAAATATTATATTAGTATTAAATAAAATATTAGATTAAATATAATACAATATAATATTAATTTAAATATTAAATGTAATATAATATTAGTTTAAATATTAGATTAGTATTAATATTGAAATGAACAAATGCTATTCCATATTTTTGTAAGAATAGAGAATAGCAACGCTATTCTAAAAACAGTAGCTATTCCGAATAGCTCTAAAGTCGTTTGGATGCACCCTGTTCCGAATAGCAATGCTATTCCGGAAACAGTGGCTATTCTTGTGCAACCAAACATACCCTAAAAGTAGAGAAATTCATGACAATATATATTATGAAAGATGGAATTAAATGAAATGACGAAGGAAGTCTACGCGCCTAGGCGGTAAGGCATGGGGACCGGATCATAAAATATTTATATATTAAAGAACACATCAGCAGATAAGAGATAAGGATTAAGAGGAGTGATCTAAGTTAAGTGTACGTCTTATTCGTACTTCTTATTTGTACTACTGAGGTGTTTATACATGATGAAAAATATTTATATCTTATCTTACTAAAATTAATATTTTGAAATTCTATATTTTTTATTTGTTTAATAAAGTCTTTAAATATAACAGTCTAAAATTAAGATAAAAATAACATCTATGTTAAATATAAATATTTTCGGAGTAAAGATTAAAGAAGCAAAACTTAGGACAAATTAAAATATTTTTTTAAGGATTAAAACAACTAACAATATTATTAACAATAGCTATAAATAATGCAATCAAGTACTCGTTTATAAATTAAAAACACAATGCAATACAATATTAGATACATAGTATCAGTACAGATGGTAAAGAAAATCATCTTTCTTTTACGGTGATGCAAGTTCCATTTGTATAAACTTGTGTCATAAATATAAATTAACAAAACTCTTAATTATAAGAATCATAATATTTGGTGGGAGATAGTAGTAGGTCCGAGGGACATCAGATCTACTTTTAGGTTTAATTAGCTCTATAACCGTAAAATTAGCATAAAGATTAGTGCACATGGAAATTGAAAAATACATGCACGGATATTAAGACACTTACCACGGATATTGATGCAATGAAATGGTCATTTCGCCCATCGAGCCAAAGTAGGTCCGATGAGCCCGATGCCCATCGGACCTACCCTGAATTCTTTGAGAATGAGATAGGAGTAGGTCCCATGAGCATCGGACCTATTTTTAAGTTCAATTAATTCTATAACCGTATAATTAGCATAAAGATTAGTCTCAAATCTAATTAGTGGTGGCCACAGCGCCAAATTTGTCGTTTTCGTTTAGACACCATGACGTGTAATCATAGCTAAGTTTCTTAAAATAAGAAGTGATAATGTTATTAATGGCTTAATGTCAACCAGCTACCATAGCTCATAATAATAAATAAGGGTGAGGTTTTTGTGCAAAAGGTTTTGGACAAAGTCACTGTCTCATCGGTGTAAAATATTTATGGGGAGTGCGGCAATTAAAATAAAAATTAATTTCTAATTCGTTTGCGCGAATCTCAGCACAAATCAGACGGTTTAGATTCAACTTGGAATAATTTTAATCCAAAGCCGTTTGGAGAACACCCAATTCCTAAGCATCGTTTGACAATTAACAACAATATTTTTCTTCTGTGTCCTTAAATCAATAACTAATCCATCAGTGCTACACACTCGGTCTCCATTATTGTCCCCCATAATTTCTCTTTCTTGTTCCAGTAGCACCAATTCTCTTCCCCTTCCCAAAACAAAAAGTGAAAAAGCTTACACATTAATTTTTCTAAACAGAAAAAAGGGGAAAACTATACAAAAATGGCAACAAGTTGCTGCTGTTCTACAATTTTCACTCTAAAAGTGCATAATGCAAAGAGATCGTTTATCTCCAAGGCATCGATGGCAAATAGAAGCAATGCGCAAGTAATGAGATCATCTCCGGCTTCTATCGCAAAGGTCATTGCTCTTTTTATGAAATTTTTACTTCCCCATCAATTTATTTACTTTTTTTGGGTTAATACTTCATTCTGAGCAATTAAAATTATTGGTCTCTGTTTTAGTAACCGAAAGTTTACAAAAACAGAACATCAAATCAATTCGATCTCGTATTTCCCCGCATTATTCGGTGCTCATCTAAAAATGATTCTTCAGTAAATTCTAATGAATTCATGACTTCCATTTTTTTCTTCTGAAAGTAGCGCAAAGAGTGACTCCATACAAACTTTTTGAATAATTAATTAGGTATATGAAGATGAAATGAGGGGCATAGTGTGCTACCGTGATGAGAAAGGAGAGATGATTTGTGAAGGATACGATGAGGGGCCGCGTTATCGCGAAGAATCTTCTGAACTTACAAGGTTAATTGTAAATATACATTTTTCTGAAATTAATAAATATATGTAACTACTTCAGTTGAAAAATAAATCAAAGTTACGAGGGATGGACAGTATATAGTACATATACTTCAGAGGCAGTATATTGCTTTGCCAAATAGTTAGTTATATATTTTTTTTTGTACGGGGAAAATTAGAGATAATTAAACATATCTTCATTCCTCAAAGAAATGGAAGAACAGAAACGAAGTAATTCATTCACTGAGAAATAAAATTTCTGAAATTTTCTCATAAAAATGATCAATTAACAAATCCAATTATTCACTTGAATGTTTGAAATGCTTTCAGGCAGCTAGAGCATCAGCTCTGTGGTTTTCTTCAAACAGGAAGGGTTGCAGTTTCTACTGATATGGATCTCTTTCAGTTAGTACAAGAGCAAAACAAACTTCATTTTTGAGAGGAAGAGAAACAAATATAATGGAGTCAATAAATTTCTCGGCCAATTCATGTATGAGGCTTTAGCTTTAAGAGATATAATTGAAATTGGATGTATTTGGTTCTAATTATACATTGCACTTTTGTGTAATTATAAAAATATATAGGCAGGAGCAAATTCAGGATTTTGATCAGGAGTAGGTACAAAATATTAACAAGAGTATAATTTTTTTTTCTTCTTATGAATCGGAGCGAAATAGTGGATATGGATCTAAATAGTCGACTGAATACGTCACGGCACATGTGCCAATTACGTGCCGTAACCATCTTTTGAAAATTTGGCACGACAAGACATGTCACGCAAAAGATTTGGTCATGGCACGACACATAGTTACGTGTAATTAGGACCATTAGATCTTGATCGAATGATGAATCTTAAATAAACTAACATAAATTATGAAAAAATAGTTAAACATGACAAATGTGACCGGTTACGTTTCGACACATCATATGTGATCATGGCATGATTAACGTGTTGTGATTATTCACGTGCCATGACCATCATTTCAAATTTGCTCACGATACGATACGTGATCTGAGTTACGTCGTGACTAGTCATGGCATGATACATATTTATATTCTTAGTAGATGACCTCTTTTTTTTTCTCCTAACAAACAACAATTCTTCTAAGTGGAGAAGCAAATTGGACTACGTCTTTTTTTTTCCTTTCTTTCTTTTACACGAATCAGTATAGGTTGACTTTTTTTTCCGCACAATTTATTTCTACTGGACCGTGAATTATATCTATTTAGAAATGGACACAAGTATAAAATATCACCGGATCTTAAAAAAAAAATTTAATTCAAAAGTAGACACTTGCCGACCCTCACACTTCTTAGGCCCGCCAATGTATACATGATACTTGCTGATTGAACAAGAACAAGAAGCATTGATGAATTCCAAGTTAGTTGAATTTTTGGCCTAACCCACAAAAGTCAAAAGTAAATTGGCAATTATATTATTCCTTGGTGGGTCAGTGTGTGCTGTTCTAAGACTATAGTGTGAATGGTCGACTGAGTTTAAAGAAAAATAATATAAAGTGTTATGATCGATTGCTTTTCTGATATAATGATAATGATTATTTCGCACCAGAAAACTATGCCTTGAAGTGCCTATAATAACAACCAAATTCCTTACAACCCCTCACTTCTCTATCCAACAGAGGTAAAACCAGCTACAATTATCTTTCCTCCCCTCTGCGTTACCTCATATTTTGAGTTTAGAATTCAGACCCAGTTCATCAGAATCCGAATTAATTCGGTCTAAGTTTGCAGTTGTCCTCTAATCTTTAATATTTATGTCAATACGAACCAAACAATCTGAATTCTTTTCGAGTTATGATACGAATTCCCGTCTCATCTGACCGGGGTCAAATCATTTCCTTCGTGCCTAAATTGATACACAAATATTGACAGCAGCTGATTTGGATTTGCCAAAGAATTTGGCCGCCTGCTGTGGTATCAAAATGGAAAATACAATGGAATTTGATCACAGATTGATTTAACAATATTAATAAACTAACTGCAATAAATCTATTTTTTTAAATAAAAGATCCGATCAAGGTCTTACAATTTTAAATATTCATAAAAAATCTTTTAATCAGATTTCTGCTGTCTATTATATGAAGAGTAAATTTTTTTTTGGAAGAAAGTGAAGTAAATCTACCTATTTCATTAGAAACCACACCCACACACACACACACACACACACACACACACACACATATGAGGAGAGTTCCAATGCACCCAAAATTCTATGCTCCCATTTGCACCCAATCATTTATCTTTATTTTCAAAGTCCGAACAGTCGATCCGAACCGATCAACATGACCTTCGTAATAAAATATGCTTGGAGACCAAATTTTATATTATTTGGAATTTTTTTACTACTTTTAAGATAGGTACAAAATCACTTTATCAGATGGTCCAAAATCTCCTTAAAACAATGATTTTATATCTATCTTAAAAATAGTAAAAAAAATTTAAAAAAATATAAAATTTGGTGTCCAGCCATATTTTATTATGATGATCATGTTGAACGGTTCGGATCGACTATTCGGACTTTGAAAATGAAGATAAAAGAGATAAAGGATTGAGAGCAAATGGGAGCATAAAAATTTGGGTGCATTTGAACCCTCCTCTATATATATATATATAAGAGTAATATATTTTAGGGAAAATTCCCGATGTACCCATGTAAAGTTTCAAAATAGCCAATATCCCCATGAATACACCAAAATAGCCAATATCTCCATCAGAACTTCATTTTCTTTTTTCTTTCCCCTTTAATTTATTTTATCTTACATTTAACTATTATAAAAAATAAATTGACCAAAATACCCTTAATTTAAAATGGAGGTGTCCATTAAATTTATAAGGGGAGGAGACGCTTCATCTATCCTAATAAAGCAAAAGTAAACAGGAACAAAATAAAGAAAGGTAAGACAAGGAAAAAAAAGAGTTCTTGAGTGTGCATCAGAGCCAGTACTCGTACCAGCAGCCTGTACCTGTACCAGTAACCCAGTATTTGCTGTCAGAGCCGGTACACATACCAGTATTTGATGTTTATTTTTTTTTAATCTCGCATCATGCTTAGACTGCACTGTTCTTGGGTTTATAGTTGTGAATTTGTGTACTAGCTACCAATAATACAAAGGATAAATTTGTGAATTTTACAATTCTTACCCATAATCTGCTTATCTAAAAATTGTGTAAATTTAAGAATATGTACATTTGAACATCCTTTTACGAGCTGTAGAAGTGTCAAAAGGAGACTCAAAACTATCTGTGATTTATGATTTTTTTGTGTGTTTTCCATTTTTACCCTTGGTAGAGGTGTCTAACCTTTTTATTTAATTTTTCCAACTAAAATGTTGTCTCTATTATATAGTAATAATTCTAAGAACTCAGATTAATTAAGAAACAAAGAAGTCACAAAGTATATGAAAATTAATCAAGAAATTCACTAAAATGCATCATATCACATCACACCAACATTTATCATGAATCTGTCTTAATCTAAACTTTAAGAGTTGAAGGTACAACACTAATGTTGGTACCAGCACTCAAAAGAGATACTGAGATGTAGTTAAGAGTTGCAGTTGCTTTGCATCACAAAAAATATTGATACTTTTCAACATGTCATAGAACTTCTAAAATCATACACAAAAGAGATTTGGATTAATTAGAACGCTAAATATTTTCTTCTTGAAGTAGCTTGAAGATGCTAGGCGGACACGCTCTTTTCTTTGATTGTGTTTTACCTTTGTTTATAACTCTACAAAAGAGCACATATTAGAAAAATTATGTAATATAAAAAATAGCATAGATTAGAACAATTCTAGAATATCAATTGAAACAAACTGAAATATAAGCAAGTTATTGATTGAAGAACCTTTTAGCTTTCAATTTCTGCTTGATCCCGCCATGAGGAGTGCCTTCACCATCTTGTGGCACTGTATTTTTGCATGTTTTCCTATGATGACCAAATTGGCCACAACGTGTACATTTATGGGATCTCCTCTTTGGTTCATCACATGATTTTATACGATTTTTTTGAGGCCTCCTAGCAGGTCGTTTTAGTATTGGTGGTAACATTTTATAACCCAAATCCAAAGTCAACCATTCATCCTTACTCGGCATGGTAGCAATTCCATTAGCATAAGCTGTCCTCAACCGAGCAACCGTGAAGTACGAATTGACATAGTTTTCCCAACTTGCATTTCTAAATGAAGAAATAAATACTGCCGCATGGACACAAGACACACCTTTCACTTGCCATGCCCTACAACTACATTCATGCTCTTGTAAATTCACCTCCCATCTTATTCCACTCTTCTGTACTTCAGCACAAAAGTCTGTACTTCTTCGCAGATCATACCCACCTAAATTCTAAAAAATAAAAACAATATATTTATGCTTTAGAATATAAATTGAAAAAAAAAACAGATTTAACAACAAGTATAATAGCTGTTATTTGTATGTCAAAAGTTGAGTAAATAGAAATAACAATACCCGAGAAATTAGTTTTATGTAATCAGCCACTTTAGGAACCAATGGGCCTTTCAAGGATCTTGCAATTCTTCTTCTTTGTTCAAACTTCACCATTATCTTTTGCCTTATAGAATCAATCAAATCCACAACCGGTTTGTTCCTCTCTTCAGTTATCCAATTATTAAAAGTTTCGGCAATGTTGTTCGTAAGATTATCACATTTTGCCATTGTCCCAAATTTACTTCTACTCCACAATTTGTTATGCTCCTTCCTAAGATACTGAATAGCAGCAGGACATTCTGTCTCGATCTCATTAATGAAAGCACTAAAACGAGTAGGAGAGTATGTCCGTGCAGCTCCCCATAGACCAAACTTGAAAATATCCCCATGATATTGCTTCTTAAAATTACTAAAGAGGTGTCTCATGCATTCTCTATGCTCAGCTAGAGGGTATACCTTCTCGATTTGATCTTCTTGGTTGAGGCTAGAGTTTGTAGCTTCAATCCGAGGCATAGGGTCGGGATGGATTATCAAGTCAGAGAAGGGATCGTCAGATTCCATAATAAATGCTGCATAGTTAACCAAACTCAAAAGTTTAGTATAAACCAATTTGAACAAAATAAGAAAGCTTACGAGTAAAGATATACAATTGGTTCGTTGGTCACACAACTTGGCTAGTTGGAAAACTTACAGTACTTGTAAGTTGAATTTCAAGCTCAACTCACTTTTTCCTCTAGTTTCAAATAGAATTAATGAAACTGTGATTTTAATTTGAGCAATCAAGCTTCAAAGTGCAATTAGAAATACACATAGACCTGTACCAAAGCAAATATATTTCTCAAAATGCATAGTTGATCTTTGATATTTGCTAATTAACAAGAATCAAACTTATTTACTTTAAATTTTTATGCTTTTGTTTACTTTCTGTCAAGAAATTCCCAAAAAATAACTTGTACCAGAGCAACTACAGCTACACATATTGGCCAAATATCACTAAAAGTTATTGATTAAGACCAAATTAATAGCATTTTTCCACAAAATTGTACCAAAGCAATTATAGTTGTATTTACCTTAGAATACGAAATTTGTTTATCTAGCACTTGTTGTAACTGTCAATAGGAGAGATCACCCCCCATCACAAGTACTGTTTTATTTGGCACCGTTGAAAATTGCAACAGAAGAGGACGGAAGAGAGAGGAGGAGAGAATAATTGGAAGTCTGGAACGAAGAAGGCAACGAAATATTTTTGGCGCGAATTGGAAGGAAAGATGAAGCGTCTCCTCTCCTGCCTTCTTAGTTCTTATTGAATATTTTTTATAAATTTAATGGACACCTCCATTTTAAAGAAAGGATATTTTGGTCCATTTATTTTTTATAATAGTTAAATGTAAGGTAAAATAAATTGAAGGGGAAAGAAAAAAGAAAATGAAGTTCTGATGGGGATATTGGCTATTTGGGTGTATTCATGGGGATATTGGCTATTTTGAAACTTTACATGGGTACACCGGGAATTTTCCCTATATTTTAATATGACAATTTGGATGTTACAACCGCCATAACCGTCACATCTGTAGAAAATTTGGATTGTCCCATAATTTTTTTTTATAATTCATAGAATTTGTGGAGCCTTCAAAATATTAATTCCTTGTTGTTTGTAAGCCTTTTCTTTTTACGCTGATATTGACATCCAGGTGACACCATCATACTTTAATTAATCATTAAACAAAACAACTCCAGATAATCGGAAGATGTGCACAAAACCTAAAATTAAGCCCAATTGTTTTGTGATTTGCTGCTCACTGCTGAGGCGGACTTAGCTTGAATGATTGAGGTTAATTGACTCCATATTTTTTTTTTTTTAAATATTTTGGTATTTATGTATGTTTTTTTTACATAATTTAGAGTAAAATATCATGATACTATAATATCGACTCCGTTCTACGCAGCAAAATTTTAAGGTATATTTCATGTATTCTCTCAAAAGTTTCAATATTACGTATTTATTGTTTAAAATTGTAATAACTCATGTATATCTAAAAATAGTAAAATAATGATATTTAAAACTCTGAAATTCACTTATGGACCATTATACCATTTTCTTCTCCTGACGCTTCGGCCCTCTCGGATATGGCATCAGGGAAAAAGTTGCCTTAGCAACCGGATTAGGTTTTCTAGATTTCACATTCAATAAAATCCAAAAAACCCAGTAAAAAATCTTCATCTCAGTGAATTGATTTGCCTTGATGGTAAACGGTTTGATGTACGGTATAGAGGTGTGCTGTTGGACGAATATTAGCACTAATGTATCATCAAGGATAAATATATAATTACCGTTTTTAGAGAGAAAATAAGTGATATTAAAATTGTTGAAGGGATACATAGAATTTCTCAAAAATTTAATATGATTGATTTGCTTGACGCCATAGTTCCAAAATTTTAAAGGGTAAATTTTCGCCTAAATTTTAATACGTATCTGTTGGTATATTGAATTTAGATACTGGCCTTGAAATGGATTCAATATAGAGTTCATTGGATGATATTTTACGATTTTTGTTATCAATACAGTTCTGATATTGTATTAAAGCTGGGCCTGACTGTGACCAATAAATGGCCCACAAGTTAAACAGGACCCATTGACCCAATACAGATCCCCAAATCATGTTTGCGATAAAAGGAACCATACCCAAAAAACAAAATGATACAAGTTTGTCCACAATAGAAATTAATTTTATTGACATAAGTCATCGAATTGTCCTACCAGCATTAATGCTTTGTTTGTACATCAATGAACAAGACAAGACCTTACCAAAACAAGGAAAAATTAATTATGTCACATTAATTACTAATTTAAGCCAGTTTTTCTTCAAATGATATCTGCAACAAACCAAATAATTAAGGTACGTATAAAATCATAGCCCTGAGGTGAAGCTCACACCAAGATTCGGCAGCCACTGATCACCAAAGATGAAATTTCCAACGGTAAATTTGGAAGCCTCCGACGTAGACATCGACGGATGGACCCCTCCCCATTGAACCCGACCCGATATTGAGGATCCGGGACCCGTATTACCGTACTCGCCATAGTAAAGAGTACTCAGTGCAAAATTACCTCTCCATTTGTCCCAACCCTCTGGACGTATCGACCCGTCCAAATAAGTCACCATCACAACTGTGCGTGAGTACTTCTGCCACGGCCTGCCGAGGTAAACTGCTGTACTGCCCAAGTCCGAGGCACCGATTATCCTGCATTTGTGGATCGAAATGCCCGTGTTCTGGTTCGGGTCAGATCGGCCTTGTGCAGTGACAGTGTTATGCTGATTGCTATTCGGCTTTCTAGGTTGGATGTAACAGTTTTGGATGACGGCAACTGCATTTCCAAAGATGAAATCCACAGTACCGTAGATGTCGGTTTCTGCATAGAATTGCCGGTTAGAGTGCACATAGAGTGTGTCCTGATAGCCCTGGAGGGAGCATTGGTATATTGCCGACTTGTCGGAGCCCACACGCAGGGCCACTGCTTGGTGCTTGGAGGGGCCCGCATTGTTGATTATCGTCAGGCCTTTAGCCAAGAAGCCTGATCCCATAGCAGCTGAAAAAGATGCAACATTTGGGGTCAAGTTTAATACGTTCTTCAGTTACATGAAACAGAGGATTTGTTAACATTTCTTGCCTACAGTACCTGTGTCCTGATTGTAGCAGTGTACAGACCTAGTGCTGTTACATATATAGTGCCCTGTTGTGATCAGGGATACCAGTCGTAAATAACTTAATTTACAACATTTTTTATTTAATTTTTTTTTGGAATCAGGCATACAATTGCTTATTCTTGTGCCAGAAAAAATTATATACGGAGGAAATATTGGGTAAATATTTGAACAGACTAGTTTTGTCTTTATGGAGCACATGAACCATGTGCAGTGCTGCTTCTATTAATTTTCTAGTCTGTGTGCTGCATAAAGTCAAAACTGTTCTGTTAGAATTATTACCAGAAATATTGATGTTTTCATCTTGTATTATTGCTAATGTGCGACCGACAGTGCTACCTTTCTAGTGGACATCATTCAACGTGACAACATCCAATTAAATTATTAATCATTGTTTTGCACTTTGGTGGTCCTTAGTCCTTACAGTTGGATATATATCATGACCTCTTAACCATGCAAAACGCTAGGTATATTTTGGAACTTATGACTTGTTATTATCTAAGAAAATGGAAAAGAAAAGAGAATCTAAATATGAGCACTGAGGTGTTAATTTCCTTTGGGGTATTATGTGGTCCGCCACAATTTGCCTACATATTTCTATAGATGAATAGAAAACCAATATAAAAAGCAATTAATAAAGACTACACTAGATATATATATATATATATATATGAGACTAGAGTAGATATATATGTAATATGTAAAGAGATAGGGGTATTGCGCGTACCAACTGTGGCCGAATCATAGGTGCTGTAACCATCATCTGCATTGCGGTCACCGACAATGATGGATTTGCCCTTGCCGTCGCCCATCAGCACGACATTGGTTTGCTTGTTTGTAATTCTCAGATTCTCTTTATACGTCCCAGACTTCACATAAATCGTGTTCTTGCTATTGGTGCCGCCACCATTTCCGTCGGTAGCAGCCAGCCCACGGGAGGTAACAAAAGCAATTGCTTCGTTTATACTCGTGTGGGTCCCAGTTCCATCTAGTGCCACCACAGCATCAGCTTTGATATCTGCAGGAGAAGCTAATAGAAGCCTCCGGTCATCAGCAGATAGCCAAGTGGGAAACTTGTCAGAAAGAAGGCGGCGGTTACCAGTTCGGCTTATTTCGTCAGTGTCAGTACGGGCACCATTGACTCGTACATGTAGCGCAAGAGCAGTGCTGATATACTGGACAAGACTTCGGACTTGAACATTCATAGCGTCACGACTGTTTGATGATTGTACTGTTTGAAGGCTCTCAGAGCAAGTGGCCTGTAATAATTAATTTGAAAAATATTTACTTGCATTTACAGGATCATATTAATTTGTTGTTGTGGTATGTAATTAATATTATCACTACATTTCAATTAAGTTCTAAAACTTTTATTAAATATATACTTTTATTACTTGTATACATTTAATTCCAACAGTTATAAGTTATAACTCTCTACTTTTATGTCTGCCATCTTACCTAATTTTTTTTGGCAAATAATTACATTTAATGTGATAGACATATATATAAATTTTTTTTGCCCGTTAGTCAATGTTAATGATTACATACCGTTATTACTAGTAATTAAGAGGTACTGTGTAGTAATTAATGTATGTTGCGGTGGTATAAATAAATATAATTTAATTATATAGACATAGAAGATCTAGCTACTATTTACTATTTTCTTCAGCTAAGAGAAAAGTTAATTCTCTGACAATAAAGTTAAAACATTCAGCTTCACTTATTTATTATGGAAAGCTTTTTGCTTTTTCTGGTCAACTTAATAATACCTTAATTTGTTTATTTAATATTAAACATATTTTATAAGCTTAATGAATTAGGTTATAAAAGAACTGCAATGTATACTTGTTTCAAAAACAAAATTCAGTGTATATCATCCGTGTATATATATATATATATTTACCTGATTAGTAAGAGCCGCACTAAGCCATGTACTGATGTCTTGATGGTTTCCATTCTTTGTGTTTCTGACATCATTCAACTGGTTCAAACTAATATCTAGAAGCTCAAGGCAGTCTTCCATGCCAGACTGTCGGCCAGAGCTCGCCTTCGGACCTGCATTCGACAAGTTATATGCCATGGCACGGGCCGACTCGACCCGTTTCATTGCAAATTGAACTGAGACATAAAAAAGGTCTCGGTTTGAGGCAGTTGGGGTTCCAGCTGCGGATGCTAGCACTGACTCGCACACATCTGGATAAACCGTGGTCTTACAAAGGTTGCCTATGGTGGTGGCAGCATCGGCAGTGGTGGCATTGGTGTCAGAGGCGGTGGTCGCTTTGGACACAAGTAATATAGTAAAGATGGCACAAACCCATGTGATGAGAATTCTTTGTGGTTGCATTCTTAAAGAAGGAAAGGGAAAGGAAGAAAGGACGGACTAATTTGAAGAGAATTAAACGAATGTATGAGGTACTGCTATTATATAGCCAGATTATGCATGGGGTGTAAAGATTGGATGCATGTCCAAATCATGTAATTCAGTGCTAGAGTCGAGTTCACGGGACCGAGGCAGTGCGTACGTACGTACGTAAAGAAAAGAAAGCGAACGTGTAATTAATTATATTATCAATAAAACAAATTAATTTGAAATGGTTGTTTTTTCTTAAAAAATATATATATATATAGAGAGAACCGTACGTACCAATGATACAGTTTCACCAGAGACATCTTTCATAAGACCATATTTTTAGTGCAATAACAGTACTTTTTTGACGTTACATATCCTATTTTGATCACAGATTTATCCGAAACTGGTGGGATCGCATCATAATTAAGTGCAGTTCTATCAGCCTGCTTAAGTGGAACTACACTATTGATATATTATCATCTATTTTTCGAAAAGAAATAAACAAGCAATATTAATTATATCCCTTTCCTGCGAGAGATTAATTTTTTTAATTTCTAAAAAAAATCAATAATGTGTGCTGAGTCTACTCTTAACTTTCTATTTTACTGTTTACTTTTAGGTACGTTTAATATTTAGTTTTTTTAATAGATATAATGTATAATACGTAAATATTTAATTAGCTGTCAGTAAACGTTTCATGGGTTAACAATTTATAATTTAAGAAGAAAATTAATAGAGTAACTGTGTGCTTTTTAACATTAAATTAGTTACTTCTAATATAAATATTATTTTTATAAATATTTAACAACTTCCATTATATATATATAGAGAGAGAGAGGTTGGCTAATATCAAATCAATTGTTCCTGAGGTCCCGTGCAACCAAGTCGTTTTTCAAACTTTGAAGTCCAAAATGTTGATCCAAACCATTAAATGTGTTATCTATATTAAAATGTGCTTAGAGATCAAATTTTACATTTTTTTTAATTTTTTTACTACTTATTAAGCCACTTTGAAAATCGCTGATCCAATGGTAGCTTAACCAAACAATAAAACTAGAAGCCATCGTTGGATCAGCGATTTTCAAAGTGGTTTAATAAATAGTAAAAAAATTTCAAAAAATATAAAATTTGGTCTCCAAGCACATTTTAATATAGAGATCACATCTAACGGTTTAGATCGACGTTTTGGACTTCCAAAATTAAAAAACGAATTGGTTACACGAGACCTCAGGAACAACTGATTTGATATTATCCAACCTCTATATGGAACCGCATCCTCTGCTGCATTTTTAAAGTGCAGCAGAGTGCTGCACTTTTAATATCGTCCGTTAATTTTTGATCGAACGGACGAAATAAGATTTTTGCACGAATTTTGAAGCAAAATTAATACTACCCCCTCCATCATCTGAGCACTCACCGGCTGGAGATTAAATCTGGGCCGTCTGAAAGTGCAGCAGAGGATAGGGATCCACCTATATATATATATATATATATATATATATATATTTCAAATAGTCGATTCGAACCTTCCAACATGTTCTTCATATTGAAATGTGCTTGCAGACCAAATTTTACATTTTTTTTGGAAATTTTTTACTATTCTTTCAGAATTTTTAAAAATCATTGCTTTAATTGCTGAATTTATTATTATTTTTTTGATTTAATGAAAAGTTGTGATTAGTAAAAAAATTTCAAAAAATGTAAAATTTAGTCTCCAAGCACATTTCAATATGGACATCTTGTTGAGCGGTTCAGATCAACTATTTGGTCTTTGAAAATGGAGATATGGGCGTGAAGTAAAACAAGATCCTTATTTCGCAACTCACCATAGTCCATCTCTCTCTCTCTCTCTATATATATATATATATAGTGTGGCTAAGCTCAAAACGTTTGTTCCTAGTCTCCGGAACAAACGATTCAGATTTCTGATTTTCAAATTTCAAACAATCGATCCAAATCGTTAGAGGTTCAATCTATATTAAAATGTGCTTGGATATCAAATTTTATATTTTTTGGAATTTTTTTACAATTTATTAAGATGGTTTGAAAATCATTGATTTTGTTAAACTTCTGCACCATTGAAAAACAACGACTTTCGAAAGGGGAGGTAGCACAATTGGTTAGGAAAATGTCCTAGGATTGTTCTACCCAAAGGTCGAGAGTTCGATTCCCCCTCACGACTTCGCAGCCTCTGCGAAGGTTTCAAAAAAAAAGAAAAACAACGACTTTCAAACCATCTTAATAAATAGTAAAAAATTCCAAAAAATGTAAAATTTGGTCTCCAAGGACATTTTAATATAGGTTGAACATCTAATGGTCTGGATCGACTGTTTGAGCTTTGAAAATTAGAAAACTGAATCATTTGTTCCGGAGACTAGGAACAAATGTTTTGAGCTTGGCCAACATATATATATAAATATAGAGGTTGGCTAATATACAATCGATTGTTCCTGAGCTCCCGTGCAACTAAGTCATTTTCTAACTTTCAAAGTCCAAACGGTCGATCCAAACCGTTAGATGTGACTCTATATTAAAATGTACTTGGAGACTAAATTTTACATTTTTTTTTATTTTTTTTACTATTTATTAAGCCACTTTGAAAATCCCTGATGGCTTCTGTTTTTACTGTTTGGTTAAGCCACCGTTGGATCAGCGATTTTCAAAGTGGCTTAATAAATAGTAAAAAATTCCAAAAAAATGTAAAATTTGGTCTGCAAGTACATTTTAATATAGAGATTACATCTAACGGTTTGGATCGACCGTTTGGACTTTAAAAATTGAAAAACAACTTGGTTGCACGGGAGCTTAGAAACAATTAATTGTATATTAGCCAACCTCTATATATATAGTTGGGTTACGGTAAATTGCGAAGTAAGAGTCTTGTTTTACTCCACACCCATATATTCTACCTCTAAAAGTTAAAAAAAAAAAAAATCAATCTGAACCTCTCAACATGCTCTACATATTGAAATATGCTAGAAGACCAACTTTTACCATTTTTTGTGACTTTTTACTATTATATACAAATAGAAGAGGGTTCAAATGCATCATTTTTGGTGCTCCAATATACTCGATATCGTTTATCTCTGTTTTCAAAATCTATTTATTTAATTTCGATTTTTCAGGATGCTAGAAAAAAAAAATTCGGATTTTTGTCAGTAATGGGCCAGGTATGGGACAATATTTAGAGAAAAAGTGGATGTAAACTTTCTACAAGATTTTGCTTGCTTTGCGATATCAGGCATACATGCATGCAGGATTGATTGGTTAGAAGCCCCTGTCAGTTGTCAGTAATTAAATTTCGTTTACAATATTTAAACAAAAAGACGCGCGCACCTTACAACTGGGAAAAACCGAGAAACTGTCCAAATTGAGAAAAAATTTCGGTTACTTATGAAGTAATTTTTTGTTTTACTCCATGTTATTTTCGGTTACCACATTTTTTTTTACTCCATGTTTTATTTCGGTAACTCTTCTTTTTATTTTATTTTATTTAATCTATGGTGTATTTTGGAGTGTAATTTTGTGAAAACGGGATGACTGAAAAAAAAAAAATCGTGATACATACACGGTAATCTCAAGTAATTACCTTAATTTCTTCTTGTGGTATTAAATTTTTTGTCATCAATGTAAATATAATGTAAATATAATGCAATTTCAGTCCCCTTGATCCAGGAGCGGAACTAGAAATTTTGTATAAGAAGACTAATCTATAAAGTTTAATATGTGAAAAAGACAAAAATAGCGTGGTATGTGTGAATTGAACCATGACCTTACAAATACCAAATAAAGCTCTAACCACTAAACCACAAAGACTCATTTATTATTTTATGACGGAGATAGACTATATAAAAATTAAAAAAAAATTAAAAAATTAAATTAAATTATAATATACATAATTAAGAATTTTAAAATTGTTGGGTGGCTTACACCCCTGACATACACGTAGATCCGCCCCTGCTTTGATTAATAATGGGAATTAGATTATCGTTATTTACTGAACACAAGATGAAATTTTTTTAGTTATATATAAAACTAATAATTTTTTTTACAAAAAAAAATAGAACGTATTGTTTTGTTTTTGTTTTTTTTTTTTTTTTTTCTGAAAACCTTTGCAGAGGCTACGAAGTAACGAGGGGAATCAAACTCTCGACCTTTAGGTACTAAGTTTTTTCCTAACCAGCCGTACTACCTCTCCTTCTAATGTATTGTTTTTTAATTTATTTTTTGCATGCTATTTTTATCCTGTATTTTTCATTACATGCGGGTCCGGTTGAACTGAATAGAAAAAAGCGAAAGAAGACCAACAACCTGCTGTTTAATTTATATGTTAATTAATTGACTAGATTAATTTACACAAGACACACAGCAATAATTTATAATCAATTTGGTCAACTTGTTGCTTTTGTCGTGGCAATCTTTCGAATGACTTATCAGTTTTCAAGTACAAATTAATTATAACTGCATGTTATTTTCCAGAAAAGGAAAAATATATAATTAAGAGTATACGGCTCATCTTTCTTGGTAGCCAGTCTCTTTACTCTTTAGTGAAGGGACCCGTGTTGAAAAGTATATACACAACACACCCCACATATAATTTCCATTTAATTAGCACTTGTTATGATTAAACCTTTGATCCGAAATAGTGGCAGCAGGCGTTGGCAGCGTTGTTTCGTTCTAGCCTAAATCCGGATTCCCTACAGCCGCTACACCTGACCGACAATATATTACAAAATATGTCGGATAACATGACTGATTGTTTTTTCTTTCTCGATAAATAGATGAAACCATATCCAGAGGCGGATTTAGTAAGCATCAATGGGGTCAATTGATTCTCATTTTTTTTTTTTTTTTACTAATATGTAATTTTTTTTTTTATATTTTACAATAAAATATCATGAAATGATAAAAATGGTCCCATTCTCCACGAAATTTTTTATTTGATTGATCCCCATAATTCGAAAATCTGACTCTGTAGAAAAAATTTATATGTTTGATCCCTATAGTTCGAAAGTCTAGCTCTACCCCTGACTATATCAATGGTTTAGTTCTATTGAAACACTAATGGTTTGATCTCACTAATGGTCACATATTGTGGATTATCAATGCAGTTGAAGTATTGATTCGATTCCATTGAAATCTCCCCAATGTGGTATAAGATGGAAGAGAAGAAAGGAAAGAAATGAGATGGTCCACAGTTTTTATATTTCCTAATGGACAAATTAATTGTTCGGTTTCATTTATTAAACTTTTTTTTTAAGTGACAATAGATTCGATCTCAATTATTTTTTAGTTTTTTTTGGCAAAGTCCCTATGCAGCTTGTGAAATCCAACTCACCTAACTTGTAGAAAAAAAAAAACAACTGCATACCATCATACAACCAATCAAGATGCGTGTACTGCAACTTACAGAAAATTAATAATGGGACTATTGATTTAATCTCAGAAAATACCCTAATGAACTAAAATCATTGGTTCGGTCTTATTTATGAGATTGAAAAAAAATCCATCTTCTTTCCGATAATATGATTTTTTTTTTTAAATTTCTAAAATGATTCCGTCAATTGAAATAATTTAATTTTTAATTTCTAACAATGAAAAATTGTCTGAACTCGTTACATAAAAGGATGGTTCATGTTGCCGCAGAGGAGTCAGACTGTAATTTAATTTTCCAGTTAAATCAACTTATGAGGATGATCGATCGTTTACGATCTTGTACCAGAAAGAGCAAACAAAAAAAAGGTGGTCTTGGATGATAATTACTTTCGGAGAATAGTTACTAGTAGTCACCGGCAGACATTATAGGACTGTAAATGAGCTGGTTCGGGTCAAACTGGGCCTTAACTCAGTTCGTTAATTCTAGACTGAGTGAGTTGGACCTAGAATTTTCGAGCTAAAACCTCAGCTCAAATTTGTAACGAGTTAGCCCGAGCTAGCTCGCGAGCTGACGAGCTAACTCACTAGGTCTGATTGGACCTAGTTTTAAGAAGAAAATAAATTTGACAAACCTTTTTGGACCGAGCTGGACCGAAGCTTGATAGTATAAAATACACACAAATTCATACAAATTCACAAATTGATGCCTAGTCGAGCTAGCTCGTGAGCAAGCTAGGCCCCAGCTCAAACTCGTTAATTCTGGACCGAGCTAGTAGCGAGCTTGCTCGTTAATAGCTCCGTCTAATAACGAGCGAGTTATTAGCGAGCGAGCCAGATGTGAGTTACGATCGAGCCACGAGCTACGAGCTTTTTTGCCACCCCTATCGGCAGTGTAGTAAAATTCGGTCTATTCGGCTGAATATTTCTATTCGGTTGCAATCCGAATAGAAAATCTATATTCGGTCCGAATATGAAATTTAGAGCATATTAATGGTTTAGAGTATATTAAAACATTGGTCACTGGTAAGATCAAGGTCTTACGCCAGAAAGAATAAACTGCTCTCGGGTTGCCAATCTGGTGGCTTCATTCACGCTACAGTTTTTCAGACCATCCTAAAAATTATTGTAGAAATGTATATTTCCAAAATACTATAAATATATATTTCCAAAATACTGAGTGGCGATGTAGATATTTCTTAATTTTAAAATTTAGAACCACTTAATATAATCTTCATAAGATATAATTGAAAACTAAATTTTATGTTTTCTAGAATTTTATATTTTTTTAGATAGCTAAAAACACTATATTCAAATGGTCTATATTTTTACTAAAAAAATTGTCTATTTTATAGATTCGTATGCGTTTGGGTGGGTGAATAATAGCTACTATTCCAGATTAGCACTATTCTGAGTTACTAATCTACGTTTGGGTGTGTTTGGATTAGCGAATAACCACTATTTTTTGTTTGTCTTTTGTGAGATTGCTCACTATTCTACTAATCCTACAAAATGTTATAATAGTTACTATTCTCAAAATTAGAATAGCTACTATCCTTGCACTATTCTTGATTCATCCAAACGCACCCAAAATAGTGATATTTAACTATTAAAAACAGTAAATAATTAAAAAATATATAAAATTTGGTCATAAAATATATTTTTATATGGAAATTACGTTAAGTGACTCGAATGAATTATTTGAACTTTAAAAATAAATAAATACACACACTCTCATAGTACGGAACAATATATGCTTTGGAAAATACCACATCCTCATTTTCAAAAAGATTATTTTCTTTTTTAGAATGAGAGAGTTAAATACATTAAAATACTCTTCAAAAAGATTATTTTCACTTGACACTTTTAGAGTTGAATAATAAATGGTCAAATACTATTAAAATACATTATTTTGTTATTAATAACTTTCCTAAAATTAATATCCCGAACCCGAAATGAGTTGGTTTAGTAAATTAATTATCAGTTCATCAATTATCCTGAATTAGAAGTGCAACCCATTTAATTGATAAAAAAGTTTGTTAAAGTGCTTCTGTCAATGGGCCGGATAGCAACTCTTAGTCATCCTAACCGTAGACAAGACAGCCTGGAGCTGGAGACTGGAACATTTTATCATATATAGTTGGATTTTATTTATTGTTTTATTCCCAAAACAGTGTACTGTTCACATATGATATATCTAAGTCTAAGCTATGGCTTACTGGTCAACGTTTGACTAGTAGCTACTAATAAATGAATGCCAAATTTTCTAGTGTACCCATAAAAATATCATAATATTTAATATCCCCAAAAACCTTAATATTTTTATATGAATGGAAAATTAATGATATATGTTCTGCTTAGTAAAATAAATCACATTTTTGTGTGAAATATATCATTTTATTAAGTAGGACATGATAATTTAAGTTGTTATGTCGAAATATATGTTGTTAATTTGAAATTCTAAAATGTTTGAGTATTCGAATGTTAGATAAATTAATAGATACAATAGATGATTAAAATACTTAGTAATAATTATAATATTCTTATTAGTATTCGGACTAATTGTAAAAATTAGTAATATAAAGGTTGAATATGTAAAAGTGCAAACTTAAAAAAAAGAAAAAAGAGGCCGCGTGATGTTTAGAAATGTTGGTGTCCGCCATTTTGAACAGCGGGCCTGTCCATTTGGTCCGTAGTTTTGATTGGCGGACATGGCAAATTTAGAATTTCACAGAAAAAGTGGTTTTTTAGTTTACTATTTTTTTCAATATGGTATAAATAAAAATTTCGGCTATTTAAAACTACAATATATGTTGTTTAATTCTATTTTTAAAATAACTAATTTGAAGGTTAATGAATAAAAGGAGATAAAAGAAAAAAAAATAAGTTTGTATGGGGATAGAGGATATTATGTTGTTTTAATGGAGATCAATTGGTATTGGCTATTTTAAAAGTTTATATGGGTACACTAGAAATTTCCCTAAATGAATCTAGGCCCTCTTTTAAATAGCATCCTTACCAAGGATTAAAAAAAAAAGGATTTCTTTTCAAAAATTAATTTAATACATTAACATTGGATGGTAAAGAAAGTTCACAGTATACGTTTTACATGCATGCATAATCAATTGATTTTAGAACCATCAAATTTTGAGATAGTATATATCTAATATGAATTGTTTATCACTCTAATAATATGATACACAACACAAAATTTCGAAAATCCAAAAGTAAAGCAGGATGGTTCCTGAAATTATTTGGACATATTATCAAGGGATAAGCGAGTGAGTGCATTACCGTACGTACTAATCAATAAAACATGCGTGCAAAATTCGACAATCAATCTAAATTTGGGAATGATTTTGTGGTCCTCCCTCTATAGAAATTAGAAAGTTGCATTCTAACTTCTAATAAGTCAATTAAAAGGGCCAGCTATAAATGTTTTATGGATATATATGCCCATGCATATCCGTTAGAAGTTGGAAATTTTCTAATTGGATGATTGGATCCTGTTTAATAATAAGTAAACAGGTATGGGACTGGGAACATATTTAATGTTTTTAGAAAGAAAAAAACAAACGGATATAGATGTCCGCTTGATTAATGTATAATATAATACATATCGACATGTGTTATTAATTTATTTCTCTATTTTAAAAAAACTCAAACAGTTAATCTGAATCGTTTAACATTGTTCCTCGGTAAAAAAATGTATTTCAAAATCAAATTTTATATTTTACAATTTTTTTAGATAGATAGGAAGTCACTGTTTTTTATAGTCTAATATTTTTAGATCAAATAATTCTTTACCTATACAGTAAAGAAATTCTATAAAAAAAAGAAAGTAAATTTTAGTCTCCAAATATAAGTTCGTACAGAGACGATATTTAATTGTTCTAATTCATTATTTGAATTTTTGAAAATGAAAATGTAGATCCAACGAAGATCCATAGTACATATCCATACACGATATACGTAATATGCATATTAATTACCATAGCCACACTCGTAATTTTTTTAATTTATTGTTGTGACCTGAATACTCTGATTCTCTGAATAATAAATTTCTTTTATGGTACTCTTACTTAATTAATACTCCCACACAAATTTACTGAGATAAAAATATCACGTCAACATAAAAGATTTGTACATCGTTGCAAAAAAAAAAAAAATCACTAATGATTATGCCACAAGCAAAATAACCATAACAAAAAACAACTGTAATATTCAATTCAAAGTATCTTTGAAAGCCACACCAGTCTCTGATATCCATTCACTGGCATTGAGAAATGAGTTTACTGTGAACCTCTTTGCGTCCTCTGTTGAAGCCTTTTTGTACCCGGGCCAGTTAACTCGACCTGCGACATTTGATCCCGAGCCAATGTTCCCAAACTCGAGATAAGTTGCCGTATCCGGTGGAACCAACCCAACCATGTATCCAGCCCACCCTTTGGGATTGACAACGGCACTTATATTTGACTGCATAACCATCACGGTAGAATAATTCTTCATCGGCCGGCCCAAGTATGCTGCGACCGTAGTGTTGTCATTGTAAGATGAGATAGTGCAACCCTGAAAAGAGAATCCGGTGCTTTCATTCGGATCCTTCTTTCCCTGTGCAGTGATCGTGCTTTCTTGTCCCGGCAATGGTTGCCTGGGACGGATTGTGCAGTTCTGAAAAACAGCAGCTGCATTGCCAAAGATAAAATCAACCGTGCCGGTGATGTCGCAATCACGGTAAAACTGTCGAAGGGAGTGGGCGTACAATGTGTTATGAAAGCCTTGAAAGGAGCACCGGTAGAAAATTGACTGGTCCGAACTGGAGCGTAGGGATACCGCCTGATGGTTCTGTGGGCCCGCTGAATTCTGGAAGCCCATGTCCCTGGCCATGAACCGCTTTCCGTCTATAGCTGCAATTTATTTACAAGGCATTTAGATATGTTCATGTCAAAATAATTTCATAATTGTATATTCTTTTAGTCTTAGACATTCTGAAATTTTGACAGATATATCAGCCACGATATATCCTAATTAAATAAAATGAATCTTGTTCATTTGGAAACAGTTCATGCACCCACTTAGGATTGATTGTCAACCTGAGCTACTGCTGTACAAAAAAACAAATGTCACCTTGTCAGTTGGTACAAGGCATCCATGTCAAAATAGTGAGACCTGAGACCCCATCAAGTTGCTCTTTTTGACTTATTATAAGGTTTTGGTAACCAATTAAACACTTTCAAACAAATAAGTTAAAGAACAGTTAAAATATAATTTACCAAAAGTTGATGTCGAGAAAGTCGGTGTCCCGTCATCAAAATTCAATCTTCCATCAACAATTGTCTTGTTCATGCCGTCTCCTATCAATATTACATTCCATTGGTTCCTTCCAATTATCACATTTTCATGATAGACCCCGGGTTTTGCATGAATCACGAAAGGATCATCGCTTTTCAGGGGTGCCAAATGGATGGCCTCTGATATTGTCCTAACTAAACCAGAGCCATCTTTTGCAACTGTAACATTTGGTGCCAGTTGGGTTGGATCACGTAAAAGATAAAGTCGCCTCCGAAATTCACCTTCTCTTACTGCCAACAATTTCCTCCCATGCATCCTAAAATTTAGTTTCTGCAAAATACCCAAAATGCCAGTGGCAATTGCAAGACTGTTACTGGTAAGCTTTGTTGATTTTTCCATGGCATCTTGCAGTTTATCCTTGACACTTGAACTTGTGCCATCAAAGCCGTCCAAGCAGCTTTCTTGATCGGTTAATACCGCACATAACCATGCTCTAAGATCACTTACAGTAAAATCAATTAACGGTTTTGAAATCAACAATGAGATGGAATTGTTAACCCAGTAAATTGCGCTATCAAGGAGCTCACTGCAATCTTTGATTGCCAACCCGAGCCTCTGATCATTTAGTGGAAAATTTAATGTGCTGATTACAGAAGAAATGTTAGCGATTTCATCCATGGTGGCGCTAAGCGACATTTTGAAGATCTCAATTGGGTTATTTGGTAAATCAGATCCATTAACTGGAGAGATGGTAGAATGACACAAATCAGGGTAACTTGTGAGGCTGCATAGTGCTTTGATCATATCAGAAGGTGAAGACGTGAAAGGTGGCGGTTGGTTGGGGTAAGAGTTGTAAGTGGCGTCTTCTTTGGCTGAAAAGTCAGTGATTGTGAGACCAATTGTAACTGCTAGGAGAACAACCACTGAAACAACTGTGACTGTGAACAAGAGACGCTGTTTGGTGTCACGGCGGATCACTCGATCTTCGTCAGAGTTTACCTTTCCATAGCCTCTCAACTGTCTAATGACCTCCATTATAGCAATTCTTTAATTTGTTTTCACTTGTGGTATGTGACTATGTGAGGTGGTTGTTGATTAGTGTTATGAAAGGACAACCATTTGGTAAAAAATAATCAGGATTAGTTAGTCAAGTTCAGTTAAATAACAAGTCATTATGAGAATATATAGTCTATTATAAATAAAACAATGTCTTAGCCATGAGATGCAGAATCTTTGTTCATTTTTTTCATACCTGCTCTGTGTTGTTGTTTTTTCTGTTTTTTCTACATCTGCTATGCTATGTATTGTTAAATATAAAATATAACCAAGGCTAACCCATCCATACCATCTAGAAGCAGTACAAGCCCGGCCCAGCCCAAATGAAAAACTCTCCTCTCCTTTCTCACCGCGATTGCCTGCTTGGAATATAGGGTTCCGCTTAGAGATTCGTGCCAGATTAAAACGAACGACTCAGATCTCATTCTACACGGTCAGGTATTGTACTGGATTTAGTTCTTTCCCCGCACGCTGCACGAATTCGCATCTTCTGAGATATCTCAAACTTTGAGTGACTTTTTGGAATATCTCGATCGTTCAAATACGTTCTGCACGAATATCAAAGCTCAAATAATACTGCCCCCTACGTTCCCCCGAATAGCCACCGGACACGTCGGTCACGCAAAAATTGAGATATCTCAGAGGATACGCACCCACTTCACGCCAAATCGCATTCGCAAAACCCTCGCCTAAATTTCTAAACCCCTCTGCGCCGTGTCAGCGTGTCACCAGTCTCTCTCCTGTCTCCACCTAGGGTATCCACCATGCTCCACCTCCTTCGTCGAAAACCCCAATTCATCTTCCGCCTCCGTCCCCTCTGTTCTCTCACCTACTCCACCACCACTTCTTCGCAATTGACCCCGTCCAAATTTCCAGAGTACGAGATGCCGACCGTTACCTGGGGCGCGATCCAAGGCAAGAAGGAGCGCCTTGTGTCGCGCGTCATCATCACCGACTACCTTAAGCAACTTGGTATCGATGTCCCCGACGAGCTGGCGGCCGTCGAGCTTCCCTCCTCAGTCGACGTCATGCGCGAGCGTGTTGAGTTCCTCCAGCGCCTCGGCCTCACCATTGACGACCTCAACTCCTACCCTCTACTCCTAGCCTGCTCTGTCCGTAAGAACATCATCCCTGTTCTTTCTTACCTGGAGAAATTAGGCATTCCTAGATCAAGCCTAGGCGATTATATTCGCAGGTATTCAATTGATTGATTTCGGTGATTTTCTTAATAGCATTTAATGTTTAAATAGCTTTAGTCCTGTAATTGGTGTAGATAGACAGTACATTTTTATGTATACCCATGCTGAATGTGAGAATGTATTTAAATACAAGAAGTTTGATGTATTCTCTTTACTTCTGCTAAATGCTGGTATTAACCTGTTGTTCCGGACATCAACAGAAAAATAATCATCTTATCCCCCCTCTTTGCCAATTGTCAATTGACTCCAGAAACATGTAGAACTTACAGCTTATTACATTAGCGAGGTAGGACAGAAGGATGATTTTCAGAGGGAGGCTAAATAAATTGCAAAAATAAGGGGCATGACTGCAAATTTTCATCTGAACTCCACTTTTCTACTTTCCACAATTACATTCAATTCCAATTGTGTTTGAGACCTATTCAAACACAATTCCCCCACAATTCGTCTATTGTTTTCAACCAATCAGGCCCATGGGGAATAGTGGTGCTTTCCATGTTTAGAGGGGTATTATCAACCTTCAAGTGTTAAGCATAGTTTTTAATATTTTATAGTAACAAATATATATATATTTTTCTTAGTTTAATGACCTTGCAGCTTCCTTACTACAGGTATCCCCATTGTTTGCATGCTAGTGTGGTTGTTGAGTTGGTGCCTGTTATAAGATTCCTTCGTGGGTTGGATGTAGAAAGGAGCGACATACCCTATGTACTACAAAAGTATCCTGAATTGTTGGGTTTTAAGCCTGAGGGTACTATGAGTACATCAGTGGGATATTTGGTTAGTATTGGGGTTGGCCCACGCGATATCGGGCCCATGGTGACCCAATTCCCTCAATTATTGGGCATGCGTGTGGGGACCATTATCAAGCCATTTGTTGATTATTTCATCTCTCTTGGGTTGCCAAAGGGAATACTCACAAGGATGCTTGAGAAGAGACCATACCTTCTTGCATTTGATTTGGAGGAGGTCATCAAGCCGAATGTGGAGATGCTTGCGAGTTTTGGTATTAGGAAAGAGCTAATTCCCTCAGTTATTGCTCAATTCCCGCTAATTATTGGGTTGCCTTTGAAAGCTAAGTTATCGACTCAGCAGTACTATTTCAGTTTGAAGATGAAAATGGACCCGGATGGGTTTGCTCGTGTTGTGGAGAAATTGCCACAAATCATTAGTCTTAACCAAAATTTGATCTTGAAGCCGGTAGAATTTTTGCGGGCTCGTGGTGTACCAGATGATGACGTGGCGAAAATGATTGTTAAGTGTCCCCAATTGTTGCTCACGAGAATTGAGCTAATGAAAAATAGCTTTTATTTCTTCAAGAGTGAGATCAAAAAACCAATACAGGAGCTGTATGATTTTCCAGAGTACTTTACGTATAGTCTTGAGTCTAGGATAAAACCACGGTACGCGAGAGTGACGGAAAAGGGGCTCAATTGTAGCTTGGATTGGTTGTTGAATTGTAGCGATCAAAGATTTGAGGAAAGGTTGAGAGGGGTATACATTGAAGAGGAGGTGTCTGGACCATTTTTTGTAATGGGGGGCAAGTTGGAGATGCCTAAGAACCAGTTTGTCTCAGATGGAGAGGAAGAAGATAGTGATGACGAGGTTTTGTATAGGCGAACTGTCTCACTCTGATGAGTTTTCATATTTTGGTAATTTTGTGTGCACACCCAAAAATGTTTACATATCATGATAACCACAAAAAACGCTATCCTTGTCTCTTTTATTTTCAAAGTTATTCAAATTATCACTGCTGTCTGATTTCATTGTTCATGGCTGAGGAAAACCTGACAGTTTGGGTAACATTTGAAGTCTTAGAAGAGCAAGTCAGTTTTTTCTTATTCATAAAAGTGTGTATAATGTCTTATGTGCACAAAATAAATTTCTTTCTATTTCAGATACTTTTAAACTTTATGTAGAGATTGTATGCTAAGATTAAGAATTACACTGCTTCCAGACTAGCAAAAGTGGAATTGAGCTGAAGCTTGGTGTGTTTCTTCTCACTGTCAAGATGAGATGAGGTGAACTAGTAATGTTACTTTGCATTTTTCTTATGTCAAACATCTAGTTTTCAGGCAAGTGGTATTTGTTTTGTTTTTATTTGTTCATGCTAGAATTTTGATAATGTGAACAGGGTGAAATTTTGATCTTATTGTTAAATATCACAGTTCACACTAAATATGCTCCTTGTTTACTCCTTGGAAGACATTAGCTATGCTTGAAACTTAAAAAAGTACTAATAAGCAGCTGTAAATCTGTGATGGACCACTTCTAAAATCTGAACTGTAGTAATAGTAATGATATGGGACCATGTAACAGTTGAGTCCTTTTACCAGGATTTTATTATTTCTGTGTAAAAGATATTCTGCCCTGATACTAGTAAATGGACAGATCAGTAAAACACAGTTTATTATCAGTATGTACATTTTCGTTGCTCTTGTGTGCAGGTAGCAAGTTGCTGAGAAAGAAGGTAGACTGTTCACCGGGAAATACTTAAAAAAATGCCAATATTCTTTTGTGGCTCCATGTTACTTGGATTGACCAACATATGAGGATGATTGGAAGTGTTATATGACTGGGAAAGAAAATAAAAAAGATTGTATAAAAAAGAGAATATTTTTATTACCATCTACCTTGGTTTTGTGATTCTAGTTGGGTTTCATTTCTAGTCTACTCCAACTTGTTTGGGACTAAAAGCTTTGTTGTTGTTGTTTATAAAAAAAAAAAAGGGAATGATTAATAATTGAACAAGTGAACTGAAGAGGGATGAGGATGACATGGTGTACGGTGTTGAATAACATTGAATCTTTTTCAACTATGTAAAAACTATATATTTGTTACTAGTGTAATTTTCCCTTTTGCTTTGCCTTGATAAATTGTCAAAGAAAGAATTAAATTATATGAAATTATACTATGAAGTGACGCATAGCATTTGTTTTCTTATTCATCAAATTTCAAACGGAGCTGGGAAATTCACGCTCCTATTCCATTACAGTGTATAATAACCTACCTAGTACAACTGCATTACCAGAATTTCTTGCAGCATTCATATCTGTTCATCGTATGGAATAGAGGTCGGACCTAACCAGTCATCGCCATATATGAAGTATGAAGCTGAGAAAGAGGCTGCATCATCATAGTCCATGATATGGTAACCTGGCCAGGTCACTCGTGCATCGGTATTTGACCCTGGTCCGGAATTCATATACTCTCCATAGTACAAAGTATCCAATCCCTGTGTGCCGCTCCACTCGGTCCATCCATCAGGGTGCACCAATCCATCAAGGAATGACTCAATGTACACTGTTGTAGAATAATCTCTCCAAGGCCTTCCAAGGTACGTTGGTGTACCAGCACTACTTGAAGCTAGATCTTCTGATGCCACAATTGAGCAGTTTTGGATAGAGATACCAGTTGCTTCATCTGGGTTGTCACGGGATTGAGCAGTGATGACATTATATTGGCCGGCCATGGGTGCTTTGGCAATGATGTTACAGGCCTGGAATACAACAGCAGCATTTCCAGATATGAAATCAATGGTGCCTAATATGTTGCACTCACGGTAAAATTGCCGAAAGGAATGGACATAGAGCGTGTCTTGGTATCCGTCAAAAGTGCAACGGTACAATGCTACCAGGTCAGCATTCACTCGAAGGGCCACTGCTTGAGCCTTGGCAGGTCCGGCAGTGTTCTTGATGGTGATGTCACGTGCCAAGAAGCCTTCGCCGGACACAGCTGCAAATGTCGTATAAATTTAGCATATTTATGGTTAAAAAATTAGCCAAGCATAGACTGCTGTAGATGAAAGATACACCATTTGTCTCTTACATATTGTTGTAAATGCACTCAGCGAGAGATGCCATATTACCAGACCATTAATGCTCAAGCAGCTGAATATACCAATATTTCTTTCTCACTAATATATGTACAGAGAACAGAGATCCATGATTTATTTTAAAAAATATATCTATTTATATTTACTTACTTTTCATAAAAATTATAGAATAAATTAGAATTCTAAAAATAACTTGTAGCATATATCGTATAAAATACAAGCACTCTAAGTGCGTATTTATCCTCACAAAACTTAATTACCATGAATAATTGCTATTCACACTGCATCCGATGGAAAATACAAAAGCATAGTTATTAGTAGTGTTGTAAATAACGGTATGCGGTCATCGAACGGATGGAAAACTGCTAAGCGATTAATCAGTATGCGGCCAATTAATCGGATTTATGCGGACAATTTGACGTTTTTATTAAATTTATGTATATATGTCATAATTTATTTACAATAGTTTATTTAAATTCATTAAACTTATCAAATAAATTTTATTTAACTTAGTTTTATTATTTATAACATGACACTACGCTTATTTCTTCTTAAAATAAGTATTATACATGTGTAAGTAACACATTTATTTAATAGATTTTTTTTTAGAATTAAACTTTTTCAAATACTAATAACATATTATTTGAAAGAAATGAAACATTCCAACATAAAATCACTAAATTTAGTTTATGATAACAATTTAATTTCAGAAATAAACACATCATACTAACTGAAAAATTACATCAGTAAATAAAAAAAAACATGGTATATAAATAATAGAAGAATTTATCAATTTCAATGTAAGAAGAAAAACATATATAAAAAATACTCGATGTATATTCAAGCACAAATAAAACTACAATACATGATTTATAAATCTTATTATCACACACTATCACAGAAGAAAAAAAAGCAATGTGAAAATAAATATTCACTAAAATAAACAGGAATAAACGGAAGATTAAATGGTAAAATAACCGATTAATCGGAAAAAACGGCCGGTTAATCATTCTCATATGCAAACAGATATCTGTTAAGCGTATTTGTAATTGTTTGGCAGCCGTTAACGATTAAACGGCCGTTTAATCGACCTTAACGGCCGTTTTTAACAACACTGGTTATTTGCTAATTATAACAAGAAATAAAACAAATTGCATACTATTGAGTTTTATATCCAGTCCACAATCAAAATGCAAGTAAATTGTTAAATGGTTAATTAACAATCTAAACAGCTTGTTTTATGTTTATAGTCCGCAATTTTTTTTTTTTTTTTGACATATAGACATATAGTATTATAGTGTACGTGACAGTATGCTCACTACTTTCACCAGTCCGGCATTACAAAAGTTGTGTGTTGTACGAAATTTGTTTTTTTAGGAAGGTGTGCTGTAGATATTAATTCATAATGATTGCAGTGGCTGCTTGTACATACGGCCTACGGGTAAGACGTTCATTTCATCTAATAGTAATAGCAACTGGATTTTGTACATATATGGACTGCTTATTGGATCTAATGTTAAATGGTCCCAACAAAAGCCCAGTTAAGTTGAATATTGACATTATACCTAACGTTTGTGCTATTTGACAATAATAATTAATCTAATTGTACATCTAACAGAACTAATAAACAATCTTCACATTGTGCAATCTTTTGTACTTATATCATATCCATATTATATTTAATATATAATAAATTTGTTGTTTAATTTATTATATAATAGTTAAATAAATAAATATTGGTGATTAAACATACAAATAGATTTATAAATTAGCAATATATTCGCAATTTATCATTTTATATATAAAAAATTCTGAAATTTAGCAGACATTACTTAAATAATTCCCGCATTAATTATCGGAATTATTTCCACTTATTGAACACGTTATCCGGGACAATTTCATTTTTTTTTTTCTGTTCTATGTTTTTTGCACAGTTGTTTTAAATAAATTTTCAATTAATGTGTATTGCATTCTCTGCAGCAAGTATAAATGACTGAATTGGAGGTATAATGCAATTTCATCAACAATTAATAACAAAATCTTGTAAAAATGCAAATTAACTTACCAACGGTGGCGGTGCTGAAAGTTGTCCAGCCATCACCGGCACTCCTAGACCCGGTGATCACCGTCACATCACTGCTGTCCCCAATCAACATAATGTTGGTTTTGTAACTATCTATGACTACATTCTCCTCATAAATGCCGGCTCGGACAGAAATTATTACTCGATCGTTGTTGTTGTTAGGAGCGAATGCGATTGCATCACTGATTGTGGTGAAGTTCCCGGTCCCGTCTTTCGCCACTGTTATGATTGACGATTGATCGTACCTATATGTTGTGAAAGAGTTTAATTTGGAGCCATAATATATAGTAGTTAAATGTAGATAGCTACATTATAACATACATAATATATATGTAGTTATTATGAATGGGTATAAACAATATTTTTCTTGTTTATTAAATGAGCAGCCTATAGATAATTTGTAAGTTTCATATATATATAAAGGATAACGAAACCGGTAGTCAAATCTTTGATTATATATTTGGAAAGTGTAAATTTATGACTAGAACTCTTTAGACAATTTCGAGTTTGATCGAATTTATTTGTAGGGTGCTTTTTTTTAATCGATCTTGAAATTTGTCTAAAGAGTTTAGTCAGATAATATAATTTATATTTTATCTATCTGTTTTGGGTATCTAAATTAATAGATTATCTGACTGACTAGAACTCTTAAACATGGTCACATGCCAGGCACGTGCCTTCAAGGTAGCTAGATTCTGGTTCTGACTTCTGACTTGATTCGTACAATCTATATGATAACGGGAAAGGTACAAAATAATTACTTATTAATTAGCATCGTGCACTGAATACTAAACCAAGGACAGTCATAGTATAATTAGGTAGCTAATAACATTGTAAAGCTTATAAGATATATCAGGCTAATGATTAATAGCGCTTAATTATAACATTAATTACGTACCCCGTGACCATATTGCATTAACTACCCGTTTGTATATTTTCAGATGGTGTGATCTTTGTTCAAAGGATTTTGTACAAAAGTCGGATCTTAACTGACGGATTTGTGTCAAAATTTATCCCAACGATTTAGTTTCACAGCACAATTTAAATTTATTCTAATAAGTTTACACGAATCTTGACGCTTATTAAACGGTTTAGGTCCTAGTATAGAATATTTTTTATCTATAGAAATTATAAAATTCAGATATACGGAAACAGAAAATAGTACCTCGTTTTCGACGAATATAGTAAGATCGGAGACATTGAGTCCGATCCAAGTTTATGGATCGGAGTCAATGATCCAGATTCATAAATAATCTGATTTTCTGCAACATCTATAGACGTTGATCGGAAATTCTGAAATATGGATGCCACAAAAAATCAGGTTATTTATGGATCTAGATCATTGACTCCGATCCATAAACTTGAATCAAACTCAATGCATCTGATCTTACTATATTTGTCAGAAACGATATACTCTTTTTATTTTCGTACATCTGAATTTTATAATTTCTATAGATAAAAATTTTTCCCTAGTATATATGAATAAAATTTGTATGCACAGAACCCAATTTCTTATTCAGAACAGAAAAAAAAAAAAAAAAAAAAAACATCAATACCCATTGTCACCATCACCATTGTCGTCATTATCACCATTGTCGTCACCACTACCGCTGCCATCATCATTACTTTGAAGCAACCGACGGTCTTTTAGTGGGACCCACGCCGGAAAGTCTGACAACCTCCGTCCCTGTTTCGTAGGTCTACCAGCTGAGCCTACATATTACAAGATCCGTGAGTTGTTTTCAAAAGGCTGCTAATTAAATTGTTTTGGATGCATATTTAAAAGCGAAAATTTAAGCAGTGATTCATATTTTTTACCCTAATTTCTGTTTTAGTTGGTGGCACAATTATATTCCAGCAATTCATGCAAGGATATATATATTCTCTGCTTTATCATGTGGTGGCCCATTTGTCAGTCTTAGTCCGACCAAAATAGCCTCCAACGCCCGATAGTCTTTTTTTTTTTTTTTTTTTTGTATTCATCATAAAAAAAAGAAATGAGTTGAAACCTTTAGGCATGAGAGACAATGCATTGCTAATTGGCTGATAAGCAGACAAGAGAGATGAGAATAAAGAATTTTTCATGGGTCCAGTAGCTCCGGCAAGTCCTTCGAGACATGTCACCTTGTTTGTCAGTGCTGCTGACAGGTGGGTCCTTATTGCAGGCAAAAACTTGTCCGGCGAGCTCGATTTTATGAAATCGGAAGTACGAAAGAGAGAGGAGATTGTGGCAGCATGCAGATCCAGGCAATCTTGAATCGCACCTTGTTGCGACTCGACAAGATACGGGGAGTGCGAGACTGCGGTGAGGAGATGAGAGAGAGAAGAGGTGGTGGAGATGGCAGAGAGGAGAGATTTGAAAACTAATGATAGAAAGTTGGCAGCTATGCTGAGGGGAATGGAGAGCTCCATTGAGGATGAGGAGAGGCATGCGGAGGGGTACGGTGTGGATTGGCATTGGGATTGGGATTTGTTTGTTGATGATGGGTGGAATGTATTTGTGGATGTTTTGTTGTTATCAGTTTTATTTTGTGTTTGTGTTTGTGTTTTAATGGAACCAATGGGGGTGGATAAGAGGAAGAGGAAGAAGAAGAGGAGAGAGAGCTTGATAAGAGGGGAGAGAGATGCCATGACTGTTTCTAAAGAGGGAATAAGGAAAAGCAAGTTGGGTGTTGATTCATTTAATGCATATTAATGGAATAGAGATTGATTGGAAGCAGAATTTTATTGTCATTAACTGTTTGTTCGTCCGTGACTTTCATCTTTTTAGAGGTTCGTATTCAGTGCAGCGCTGCACAAGCGCACTTAAATTTGTGTGAATTGTTACCATTGAAAAACATTTTTTATTTTATTTTTAGAAAAAAAAAACAAATTAATACAAACTATATAAATATTTTTTTTATCTCAAAGATGGGCAGGTATCTACCTAGATCGAATAAATTATTTGTTTCGGGTAGTTTTCGTAAGTTTAACGTGTATTTATGAGGTGTTCAAATGGTTGAATTTGTTTAGTTTTTAATCGAATCGAAAAAAAATTAGTTAACATATATTAGTTCGATTCAAAAATTTCAAAATCAACTATATTGAATTAACTGAATTATAATAGTTTGAGTATGGTTTATATTTTGTTTTGTTCAATAATCACTTTCTTTTTTTTTACTTGGTTTGAATATTTTAGAACATCTATATATTTTGTATATAGAATTGAACAATTTGTGTATGAAAATGTATATTTTTTTTGTTAATAATGGTATGAATAGATTTACTTTGGTTTGTTCAGTTCAGTTCTATTTTTAAAATCGAATAAAGTTTGATTTGCTTACTTTTCTTCGATTTCAACCGTACTGGCTGTTTGAACATCCCTAACTGAGCAAGTATTTAATACGAGTTTGAGACCGGATCAAGGACTGTCTAATCCATAGGTCGTCTCCTCTTATTCATTTTCTCTCTTTCACCCGGATTTCTGTTAGAGAGACCAATAGGACTTAACTCAGTCTCATTGATATTCTACACTGTGCTGTTATTAGTATGATAAATTGTGAAAATTAGTTTCAATTAATATTTCTATAATAGTGTCAAACTATTAGTGCAGTTTCATTCATTTACCGAGAAAAAAATAATCATGTTTCCAACAAAGATCTTTTTAATTTAAAAATGTAAAAGGTTGAAATTATTTGAGAAATTAAGCTGCAGCGGGCCCACTTGGAGTCCGGATCCTCTACATTTCTTCCTCATCATTTGAGTTTAAATCTGAACTTTCCGATTAAAATTCTTGCTTAAACATACAACAAATTAATGTACCAGATTTAAATTCAAACGATGAGATACCTTCTTATGTGATATGATTTCTGCCCACATGTTGTGAACTCACTACCAATCTCATATAAATGTAGAAATGTTTAGGGGCTCTTTCATAGTTTCATTGTTACAAGTCCTATATATATATATATATGGACTGCTCAGGTTCTATGTGTTGTTGAGATGGCCAATTATTTGTTCCATTTTTATCCAAATATCTTTGCAACTTTTCTATTAAATTTTGAGGGCCCCCCCCCCCCCCCCCCTCTCCCTACTTGGGTGTAAACGGATCAGATACAAATGGACAGCGATTAAATCATATTCTTATCCGTTATAATTTTTCAAATACGGATATTGATATTAAAAATGGATACAAATACAAATTAGATATCGGTATATGAATATGAATTAATTCAGATAATTAAAAATAAATTACTCATGTACATTCTGGAAAAAAAAAATAACATCTAAATATAATTTTCTTATTCATAAGTTAGCCCATATATTTTTCATAATATGTTTGTTGGTTAAAAAAACATGTATCATGTTACCAAAACAATAGTCATTAATTAAGTTATAGTGTTATATTATTAATCATAATATATTAACCAAACTTGATAAAAAAAATTCCAAACATATAGGATAAAAAAACTAAAAGGGCATCGAACTATCTGCAACAACGATCATGCACCTTCAACTTCTTCTGAACAAACTACATCTTATGTTTCTACTTTCTCAACAATATCATGTCTCAATACTATGTGACGAAAAATATAAGTAAAAATCATTGGTATAACAAAACAAAATATAAGTAATGAATCATTCGTGTGTGTGTATATATATATATATATGTAGTTTAATAAATAAGTTTAAGAACAAATAGTACATTTGTTTGTGGCTTAAGAGGTAAACAGGTCGGATACGGATAGTTAGTGATCAAACAGTATCATTATATGTTCAGATACAAATACAGATAGTCTTAGATACATATCAAATAATTTAAGTAACTTTTCGGATTCATATCCGAATGAAATCAGATAATATCTTATTCGTTTACACGCCTACCCACAAGAATTGAACTATCACACGTATGCTTTTGGATTTACTAATTATACAGAGAAATCAGATAAATTATTATACTTATTTCTAGATACAAAAAAATAAGTACAAAATCACTATTTTTGAATTTTAAAATAAATGTGATTTTGTACCTGGTTAAAAATATAGTAAAAAGAATTCAAAAAAATATAAAATTTGATCTCTAAGTACATTTTAAGATTTCATGTTAAGTAATTCGGATGAATTCTTTTGGATTTAAAAATAAAAATAAGAATATGAGAAACAAATAAAGCATAAAGGATACGAAATATTTGAACCCTGCTCAATATAAACCCTACCAAAACTGAGATCAAAGCAGCTCATATACTAGCTCGGTGCTCTTGCATGCGAGATAAACTAACAAATTAAATTTATTACAATATTAATTGTGATAAGGACTTCCAATTAGTTTAAGATCTGATGCACAGAAATTTAAGAATAATTAAATTAGTTGAATTCATAAAATTCAGTGACTGCTGATTTTTTTTGTTATTAATAACATAAAATTTATGTTTGATTGTGAGTAAAGTTAATCAGTATTAAATTACTTACTCTATTTTTTTTTCATATTTTATATTTTGTTTTATAGTTTAAGTCATGACTTAAAATTAATTTTCGTAGAGAAATAAGATTTTGAAAAATGCCACTATTTATGGTAGTAGGTCCTACAGATAAAGTAAATTAATCTATCTAAAAAATAAAGTAACTTATTCTGAATTAACTCACTTCTTACTCTATTTTACTGTTATTTTGCTCTTTTACTCCATCTTACAATGAAACATGACCTAACAATAATATTTAAATGTGAGATATCAGTTCTGGATAATATCTAACTTTAATAAATATTTACAAATTTATGTTTGTAGTAAAAGATCAAATTGCAATAAATGATAATAGCATAGTTGTCACACTTCTGTTCCGGAGGTGTGATAGCCTACCGCGTCTATTTTTTCATAAAAAATTACGTGACGCAAGGTACGGACCTTTTGTATGTATTGCCAATAGCATCCATTATTTTTACCACATCCCAATTAATTTACAAGAATTATCTGACCATTTATTGTGGATGATGCTAGATGGAGTTTATACACCATGGTAGATAAAATAATCTCATATTTCATATCTTTAGGTGGCTCTGCTGTCAATTAAAATTTCAAAAGTATTTCTCAATCTTTGTCTAACAGACTTGTAACCTACAAGGAAAAACGGGTGAGAAATAATAAATTATTTTTCAGTGTTGATTGCCACTCAGATTATAGGATTCGAAGAAAATCCATATTCATAATGAAATCTCCGCACGAGAACTTAACAGTTCATTTGAAAATAACATATGCAAATGCTCAATAACCGTATCCAATTGAACAAAAATAATTACATAGATAAATCAGAACTCTATAAATCTTATGAGAATAAATGATTTGAGTATAAATATTTTAAACTATAAAGTCTGGTAATATTTGGTTTCTTAACTTTATAATTTTTAGTCTAGTAACACTGACAAATACCATCCGACTTTCCATGTAGATGCCATCCAGCAACCCACATCTGTCTTTTCACATAACATATATCTGTCGTGCTAGGTTTATATTATTCTAACTATCCTAACAGTTGGTTAACAAAAACAATATGAAATTAATAATACAATACTGTCATTATCAGAAAGAAAATTATTGATAAGACAGTTACCACAATTCATATTTATTCAGTATCTCCTACCCAACCGGTACTTGGTTCAGTTGGGGCCAATCATCATATACGCATAAGAGTCTTGGAGTAAAGTCTAGTAGCTAGCTATACTTTATGATATATTAATTATTTTTCTCCACTATATGGAGGTTCAAGGATTACAGTATTCAATATTCAATCACTGTGGTCTCAATCAATCATTTGCAATAAGAATCAATCGATCAATAAATAATATTAACATGATAGTCAACAGACTTATCTGCAGTTCAATTTCAATTGTATTGGGTTATGCATATGATGCAACAGTTCAATCAATGCAGTCAATCAAATATTCAAAATACACAGTGAGTTACGATTTAATTTCTAATTTCAATCGTGGGAATCACCGGTCGTTCCTAGTTTTGTAAGTATCTCCCAAGTTCGAGTTCTTCTCCGAAGATTTTACCATTGCATTGGGGACAATGCAAGGTTTAAGCTTGGGAGAGGGATTTCAACCATTGTATCTTAGGTCTTTAGGTTAATTTAGGTCATTTTTATTTTTATTTTTTAGGATATAACTAAGCTTTTACCTGACCACGAATAGGACTTGCGTGACTGAACTTAATTGTTTAAGAGGGCAAGTTTGTCAGGATGTTTTCTTAGTTATAGAAATAGAGTCTTGCATGACGGAACTTAATTAATGTATACATAATTAAATTTGAACTCTCTTATTAATGTATACATAATTACATATTGATAATTACTACAAGCGTAATTATATATATAATTAAACGTCCAACCAAAGGATTTCTCCAAAACAAACGAGAAGACAAAGAATTTCGACCAATATGATTACTAAAGTAAACCATAATTAAAAAAAAATCTTCTCTTCCTTAAGTAAACCATAATTAAAAGATAAATTAGGAATTCTTTGGTTTGAAGATATGGTCTTCTCGTTTATTTTGGAGAAATTATTTGGTTAGAAGTTTAATTATATATATAATTTCGCTTATAGTAATCATCAATATGTATACTTTAATAGGAGGGTTCAAATGTCTCATGTTATTCATGTTTTATTGTGTTTTACATTTTATATTTTTGTTTTTCAGGTCCCACATTAACTCTATAAGCAAACACTAAAAAAAAATTAGAACCGAATTGTCAATTCGTTCTGACTGAAAAAACTAAAATTACACCAATAGCTACACAATTTTTATGGCACATTTTTTCCGTAAAAACTTAAAAAAATATTTGGACCGAGCTGCCAACTCGGTATGCGATAAAAAAAAAATTCTGAACCGAATTGGCAACTCAGTTCTTATAATATTTGTAAAAATCCAAAAAATTATAATAGTTCCTTAAAATTGTTTTTTCTAATTATAGTTTATAAAAAAAATTCTAATAAAAAAAGCTAGATTCCATGTAGCCGTGACGGGGATATCTCATAGACAAGAGCCACAGAGATGTTTGTCCATTCCTGGCAGGAGTTCGCATCCTCTGAGGTAAAGAGAATATTTGAGTTTAGATTCTTACGTCCGATCAGAATTCGGATCAGTTCTTGAAATGATCGAACGGTCTGGATTTAAACTCACAATTTCTGTATAAGCTCAGGTAATTTGAAGTCCACCAGAAGCGACAAACTGCAAAATCTAGTGTGCTCTTAATAGCTGTTTAGTGCTGTCTGACTCTTAAACAGAGAGAATGCAGGTCGCAATGTTTGGATAATGACACGTGGTTACTTTTTGCTTTTCTTTTTTCTTTTTAGAATATTCACCGAAATTCGCGAGTCGGGACTCCGTCAAAATTTTCTGATCAGTAGCTCTCGACAGATTTCGTAATTGTAAGTTCGTCGTTTAGCTTTCTGTCTCTCGTCTCTACTGATTACGGTTTGTTTGGTATAACTCAAAAAGGGTTCGCGAGTCGGGGAGAAATACAAATGCATCTGTTCAACACGATCCAAACCTGACAGAGTGACAGTGGATGAAATAATCGTCAATTTTTATCTTACCAGTGCATGATGATAGATCGGTGCAGTCTGTTACACTGTTGACAGCTGATTTTCTGATAGAGTCAATTTGGAGACTGTACAGAGACACCGAGGGGTGCTCACCTTTATTGTGATCTGAAGCTACGAAAAAGGTAACAAAAAAGACACACATATATGTGCGAAACTGCGAAATGCACATTAATCTATATATCTTTGTATATGATACGGTATCTTACTCAATGAATGGAATGCTATGTTGAGTTCTGTTACTTTTTGTTGTGTGTCTCATTCCTCTGACACCATTACTTGGAGATGGTCCTCTACTGGTTTTTTTTTTTTTTTCTGTTCACTCACTATATGTATAGCTAGAATATGACGGTTTCTCCAACACCCAATTTACTACAATTTGGAAGTCAAAAATACACCTGAAAATTAAAGTCTTTTTATGGTTGCTTAGGAATAATGGAATTCTTATCCAGTCCAATTTAGCTACATGAGGTTGGCAAGGTGATTTGTCTTGTCTTTTTTGTGGTACTTTTGAAACTATTGATCATCTCTTCATTACATATCCATTTATTTCTGCCATTTGGTCGTGGATAGCTAACCATAATGGATTTCAATATGACTATACTGTTCTTGCAGACTTATGGTGCTTAGATTCATGTATTCCCTTAAAAGATATCCTATTAGTGGAAATGCTTAGAGCTGCAACTCTTTGGGTTGTATGGTTAGCACGAAATAAACTATGCTTTACTGATTGTTCTTTTCCTTCTCTTGCTACTAAGATTGGTACCTATATTATTTCTCTTACATCTTATTGGTGTAAAATTAGACAAGATGATACTTTTTTTAAATTAACTTTAATTTTGCCTATGGACACTTCCCCTTTAAACTAGGAAGACAGTTTGATAGCACTGTCGGACTCAGATACCCTCGACGGGGAACTTCCTGCTAGATTCAGAGGGCGCTCAAGGACTTGGGTCAGAGGATTTGGACCTGTCCGCATATCTAATGCGCAGAGCTGATTCTAACTCTGATCCTGCTTCTGCATCTCCTAGTGTTTCTTCCACTGCTAGAGATTCTTGTTCCTCTTGTTCTGGCTACTGATTTTAGTGCTACATGACTTTAGTTAGTTATATGTTTTGCTATTATTTTCAACTTGCTGGCTATCTAGGCTATAGTCTGTTAGATGAATTTAGTGTTTTTTTATTTTTGTTTGCTCTATTGTAAGCCTTTATGTTGTTTTGTTTTCATTAGGAATGCTATATTTATGAACAATATTTATTTCAGATATGAAACAGGTGGGTGTTACCCACTTTTATCAAAAAAAAAAAAAAAAAAATCTTTGTATATGATAAATTAATTTTTTAAATAATATCATATTTGAGACACAACTAATAACAAATATAAAAATGTATCTGTATTTTTTACTACTATAATTTGAACAGCATCTTAATCAATTATTACTATTAAATCAATTTATTATCAGTATAACCTCATCCAAACAAACTAATAGGTCATGAAACATGAAAAATCACTATGAATAGACAAACTGATAGCTCTACAGGAAACACCAGCAAACAGACGATGATTCCATGAGCTGGAAAGTTGAGCAATGCATGTGATCTGAACCAGTAAGTAGATTGGACATCCATCTAAAAAATATGTTGGAATTTGGATAATGGATACCAGACTCATATTATCAGTGGGCTGAGACCAAAACCACTGTACCATCTATAGATAGAATCCACTAGCCAGATTCCCTTGAATCCAGTTACTTTGTTGCATACTCCTCTGTACAGATTGTGTTTCGAGTCACTGACGAATGCTTTCTACCAAAACTTATGTAAAATAATTTTGTATTATGTATTGTCAAATTGACGCTTAATTAAAAATAAGAGAGAATTTCATATATACCACTCAAAATTATGAAATTATTTATTTACTATCTAAATTTTTTTGTAACTACATATATACCATTTATAAATCTAATAATTCACATATTTATCCAATATAACTTTAGTATATATCAAATATACTCGAAACTCAGATTAATCATGTTTAATTTTCTTAAAATTATAATTAATTTGGGATTAATTAACTTAGCACCCTCTTTTTCTTTCCTTAGAACCGTTCTCCTTTATACTCAATATAAAAGATTGAAAACATATATTATAAACTGAGCCAGTAACAAAACACAGATTCTCAAACTCAATTACTAATTTGATAACGGGTTGCGATATCAGCGTCAAATTAAGTACAAGTTGTTTTGTTGGAAAAGTTAGAGTGGTTAATTACCTTGTTTTTAGACATTCAAACTAGAGCTGGAATTCTAATATCCAAGTATGTTGTCCCCTTCTCTTTGAGTTTTAGCAGGAGAGATGAGATAAGGAGAGAGTTTCAGTGGAAATGAGAAAATTACGCTAAAAAAGATGGGAGAAAAATATGTGCGCAGAAGAGAAAGGGGCAGAGAAAGAGAAGAGACTAAACAACTTATTAATTATATATTATATAATATTAAACTTAATTAATATCATTTTATATTAATTAGATAAATAGACGAGTTATTACATTTTTAGATGATAAATACGTAACTATAAAAATGTGAATGGTAAATAAGTAAATTCACAGTTTTTGAGTGGTATATATAAATTTCTCTTTAAAAATAACTGTAGTAATTTATAATATTTTAAACATTAATGTGTCATATGTAATATGGACATTATATGCAGAAAAGAAGATGTAATTTTCAATAATTACGAGGGACGGAATTAAAAGTTACAGATGGCTAGATATTTCAATGAGTGCTTTAATCATATATTATAGGTTAGTTATTTTCAGAATACAATATATTCTGAATTCATTTTATGTTATTTTATTAAACAAGAGCATGACAGATTGTGTAGAAGGCAAAACTCAATTAAAGTAGCTTGTTATTATGGAAAAATTAAATTGGCAATGCTCCTATGCTTAAGAGAACCACAAATTCAGGTACAATTCCATATCTTATTTTTATATTCCACAAAAATGGTTATGTGATAGTGAATATAGTTTTCGTAGACCTAATAAGTCTTGTTTCATTTAGTGACTATTACTAAAATAATACAATTCTTTTTGAATTTTTTTTAACCAGTTGATTACTCAATTTTTTTTTTTTTTTTGCATAGTAAGATTTGATCATCATTATATGTCCTGTAGAATAATCTAAGTACGAAGTCAGAATAAATACAATAATAATGAATGAAAAAGACAAAAAATATTCTTTAGCTAAAAGATGGTTACAAGAAAAAGTCTTCACGAAGAATCAATCTTTAATTCCGAATAGAATTTTAGGATCTTTACAACTTCTCATGATTTAATTAGAATTCAAAATAAGCCGCAATGCTAACATGTGGTTTACAACAGTACATAACCTTACAATTTGTTGCAGGTAATTTGACACAAGGACATTTCCACGATTAGGTAGAATTATTGGCGCTTTATATATAGTTGAATTTTGATTAAATATATTTTCTTATAAGGGAAAGATGGCGCCAAGCTGATCACGAGGGTATGAGATTGGAGTAGGATTCACGGTGATTAAAGTTATAAGATTAGAGAAAACATTGTAAGAACACCAGACTCCCTGAAATCCCTCCCTCCCTTTCTTTTATTTATTCAATAATTCTTGTGTGCATCACTTACAGGGGTAATCTCAATATATAACAGAGTTATTCATAAGAGACAACAATCTGCCTTATTTTCCTTTCCATACCTAGCTTCACTATTTCTATGTTTACACGTATTCATATTACAGCAACTAATATTGGTATTGATCTCTTGCAAGATATTGAGCTCCAGCTTTTCCTTCTAATATTGGCACACCACCTTCCATCCTGGTACGTTCTAGTTCTTCTGTGGCACTTCAACACTCCCCCTCAAGTTGGTATGTACGGATCTGTCATAGCCAACTTGCTTAGTATGCCATAGAATATTTTGCTTGAGGTTGCCTTCGTAAGGATGTCAGCGAGCTGTTCTTCAGACCTTACGTATATTAGTCGGATTATCCTTGCTTCAATGTTTTCACGAAGATAGTGTCTGTTAACCCCAACATGTTTGGTCCTATCATGTTGAACTGGGTTGTGAGAGATATCTATTGCTGCTTTATTATCACAGAACAAGTCCATCTCTTTTGTAGGTGGGAAGCCAAGTTCTGTCATTAATTTCTTGGGCCACATTAGTTCACAAATTCCGTTAACTACCCCTTTTAGTTCGGACTCGGCACTGGATAGGGCAACAGTCTTCTGCTTCTTGCTTCTCCATGTAACTAAGTTTCCTCCTACGAATGTGAAATAGCCTGAAGTTGACCTTCTGTCTGTAGCATCTCCAGCCCAGTCAGCATCCGTATATCCCATAACATCTAAATGCCCGTTCCTTAGGAATTGAATTCCTTTACCTGGAGTTCCCTTCAAATACCTTATTATTCTTATAACAGCCTCCATGTGTTCTTCGCTTGGTCTATGCATAAACTGACTTACCAGGCTTACTGCATAAGCAATGTCCGGTCTAGTATGTGATAGATATATAAGTTTCCCTACCAACCTTTGGTATCTATCTTGATTCACAGGTGCTTGATCTTGGTTCTCTTCCAATTTGAGATTTTGGATCACTGGTGTGTCTGCTGGCTTACAGTCAAGCATCCCAACCTCTGCTAGTAGGTCAAGAATGTACTTCCTTTGAGAGAGAGTAATACCTTCCTTTGATCTCATAACTTCAATTCCAAGAAAGTACTTGAGTCCTCCTAAGCTCTTCATTTCAAATTCCTTTGAAAGTCTCTCTTCAAGCCTCTTCATTTCGTCACTGTCATTACCTGTAATAATCATATCATCCACATAGATTATCAAAATAGTTAGTTTCTCTTGTCGTCTCTTAAAGAATAGAGTATGATCAGAATCGCTCTGTTCAAACTCATAAGTTTTCATAGCATTACAGAATCGACCAAACCATGCTCGAGGTGACTGTTTGAGGCCATACAACGCCTTATGCAATCGACAAACTACCGGCTTTGATCCCGTGTTTATATACCCGGGAGGAGGATCCATATAGATTTCTTCCTTTAAGTCGCCATGTAAAAATGCATTTTTTACATCAAATTGATGTAAAGGCCAGTCTAAATTTGCTGCAAGAGATAACAAGACTCTAATTGTATTGAGTTTAGCAACTGGAGAGAATGTTTCTTGAAAATCAATACCATAGGTTTGTGTGAACCCTTTCGCAACTAATCTTGCTTTATATCTTTCAACTTCACCATTAGCACCAAATTTTATTGTATAAACCCACTTACACCCAACTGGTTTTTTTCCTTCTGGTAATTCTACTAGAGACCATGTTCCATTTTTATTTAAGGCTTCCATTTCTATATCCATAGCATGTACCCATTTTTTATCTTTTAGTGCTTCTTCAACATTTTTTGGCACTTCTAAGGACAACATTTTTTCACTGAAGGTTCTCAAAGGTTGGGTCAAATTCTTAGTACTCACATAATTTGCTATTGGATATTTAGCAACACTTGTTCCATCTTCTGGAACATAACAGTTTGGTGGTTTGCCCCTGTTCTTTCGAGGAGGTAGAGTATAGTTAGAGGTACTTACCTGTTGATGTTCCTCAGGAGATCCCGGCTCTTGTGGTATTTGGTCCGTTTGTATCATTTCTTCATTTGTGTTTATCCAAACTCGTCTGTTCTCGCCTCTTCTAAACACTTTTGGCTGTGTACTTGAATTATACCCTAGTGGTTCGAGTGGTTCTGTGGGTTGTGGCTCTGACCCGAGTGGCTCTGACCCGAGTGGTTCTGACCCGAGTGGCTCTGACCCGAGTGGCTCTGACCCGAGTGGCTCTGACCCGAGTGGCCCTGACCCGAGTAGCTCTGACCCGAGTAATTCTTCCCCTGGATATTGTAAAATTTCAGAATATTCGCTCTCATTCATATTCTCCCCCTGAGGCGAATATTTAGAAAAAAATGGTTCAGTTTCAATAAAAGTCACATCCATGGTAACATACCACTTCTTTTCAGCCGGATCATAACACTTGTACCCCTTTTTATGTAACTCAATTCCAAGGGAAACACACTTAATTGCATGAGGCTCAATTTTAGATCTTTGGTGTTTGGGAATATGAACAAAGGCAACACATCCGAAAATCTTTGGAGGTAGGCTTTGAACAGAGGGTATTGAGACAAACATGCCAAGTGTTTTTAGTGGAGTATGAAAGTTATTTGCTTTTGTGGGTAATCGATTAATAACATAGACAGCCATACTAACAGCATTAGCCCAAAAAATTTGTGGTACGTTATTTTCAAACAACAAAGCCCTGGCTGTCTCAAGAATATGTCTATTTTTTCGCTCTGCTACTCCGTTCTGTTGTGGTGTTCCAACACAGGTTGTCTCATGAATTATTCCCTTTTCAACAAAAAATTCTTTAAGAACTCCATTCACAAACTCACCCCCATTATCACTTCTAAAAAATTTAATTCCTTTGCCAAATTGGTTCTGTATCATATTATGAAAACTTTTAAAGACCTCAGATACTTCACTTTTCTCCTTTAATAAATATACCCAAGTCATTCGAGTACAATCATCAATAAACAAAACAAACCATCTATACCCACAGATTGAGGTTACCGGGGATGGTCCCCAAACATCAGAATGAATTAAATCAAAGGGAGCACTACTTTTATTGATACTAATTGGATACGAAACACGGTGACTTTTAGCTTTTATGCAAGTTTCACAAGAAAACATAGAACTATCAAATCCAGAAAAAAGAGAGGGTAACAGTTTTCTCATATAGCTAAAAGAAGGGTGTCCTAACCGCCGATGCCATGTCCAAATTTGTGTTTCTGAACTTGAGCCTCTGATTGCTATATTTGATGTTCCGATTTTCAATTCTTCTAAATGATACAAACGACCTTTCTTAATACCACGGCCAATGATCTCCTTCGTGAGGATATCCTGGAATATACAATAATTAGGAAACATGAGAACCACACAGTTTAATTCCTCAGTTAGTTGACCAACAGAAAGGAGCTTTGTAGACAAGGATGGCACCAATAGTGTATTTTTTAGACTTAGAGAGTTTGACAGACACACATCCCCTGTGCTTTCCACTGGGTATTCTATTCCATTTGCATTTAGTATACCATCTCGTATAGGTGCCCTCAAATTGGTCAGATCAGTTTTTAAAAAAGTCATGTGATCAGTTGCCCCAGAATCGATAACCCAATTATTTAAATTATTACCAAAGGATGAGTACATACCTTGACCCACTTGTTTACCTGTTGTTTCAGTTTGAGAAGCAAATCCTGCACTACCTGAATTTTCTGCCCGAATCAGATGTACTTGACCCGAACTGGAGCTAGATGCATTCTCCTGATTATTGCGATTTGGCTGTACTGGTAGCAAAGCAGCATTGGGTTCGGCGCAGTGTTTGCCTTGAGCTGTCCATTCTTGGCCTCCTGTTCCCTTTTGCGGCACTTGATTGGACCCTGCTCCAACAGAGTAGTTCGGGCCTTGATGACCCGGGTTTGAATTGGCTGCTGTCCAGTTTGCCTTTCCCTTTAGTTTGTCCCCTTGCTGCTTCATCCGCTTCTCTTGATACCAATCAGGATATCCAATTATTTTGAAACAGCCTTCGTTTACATGTCCAGTTCCACCACAGTGACTGCATTTCAATTTTGCTTTTTCTTGTTTAGACAGATACTTATTTGAAACAGAGTTTACCTCAAAGTGCTTGTACCCCTGTGACACCATAGCCATGGAGCTGTTGATTCCTTCTTCCCCTTTTAGCATAACCCCTTGCCGTGAAGTTTCTCTTCTAATTATTGCATATGCTTGTTCTACCGAAGGAAAGGTTGTCATCTGCAGAACTACCGCTCTCACATTATCTAGCCGGTCATCTAGGCCATCTAGGAAGGTATAGACCCGAGTTTCCTGAACAAACTCATTAAATTTTGTGATATCTTCTGCATGAACCATCGGATTCGGACGACGATAGTCGATCTCACGCCATAATCCTTGTAGTTCATGATAGTACTCTTCTATGGTTCTACCCGACTGTTTGAGCCGAGTTACCCTCTTATTCAGATTATACACTTGAGCCTTGTCATTCCCATCATAGAATGTCGTGGCGACTGCCTCCCATACTTCTTTTGCGGTTGGATACTGAATAAAGGTACTCTGTAATTTTGGGTCTAAGGAGTTAATTAACCATCCCTTTACTACAGCATCATCAATATCCCATCTCTGAAACAGTGGATCAGTCGGTGAGGGTTGAGGAGGGTTGCCGGTGATGTGTCTCATTTTATCCCGGCCTTTCACATACATGCGCACTGCTTGGGACCAAAGGGTGTAGTTTGTATCATTCAATTTTATGGAAATCGGGTTTGGGTGTATGGGTGCTTCTACTACAGTTGCAGCAGGTAAGGGATTATTTTGTGGTTGCTGTAGGGACATGATTTGATTTTGTTGCATGGTTACAAGTTGGGTCAATTTTTCCAGAAGTGCAGCGGTATTTGCTGCTTCTCCTGATTCTGAGAATTTTTCAGCACTATCTGAAGTTTTTCCAGACATTCTTTTGGTTAAGAGATTTTTGGTTTTAAGAGAAACAAAAACTGCCAAGGTTTAGAAAGAGAAGAAATAGAGAAGAGAGCTTCTTTGTTACCTCCCAGGATTGATCCTGAGCTCTGATACCATGATTAAAGTTATAAGATTAGAGAAAACATTGTAAGAACACCAGACTCCCTGAAATCCCTCCCTCCCTTTCTTTTATTTATTCAATAATTCTTGTGTACATCACTTACAGGGGTAATCTCAATATATAACAGAGTTATTCATAAGAGACAACAATCTGCCTTATTTTCCTTTCCATACCTAGCTTCACTATTTCTATGTTTACACGTATTCATATTACAGCAACTAATATTGGTATTGATCTCTTGCAAGATATTGAGCTCCAGCTTTTCCTTCTAATATTGGCACACCACCTTCCATCCTGGTACGTTCTAGTTCTTCTGTGGCACTTCAACACACGGGTTATAAATAGAGAGACAGATAATAAAGGGGGAATTTCATGTATATTCCTAAAAAGTTTCAATATTACGTATTTCTCTCTCTTAAATCAATAATTACATATTTATCCTTAAAAATTGTAGAAACTCACATATTTGTCCAATCCATTATATTTAACATTATTTTTTTTATGTATTCTCATTTTATCCTTCCTCTATTTTTCTTTCTAAGGTCAGTGTGTTAGAAAACAGTATTAAAACGTACCAATATCAGTACATAGCCGTACCAGTACTGAACCGTACCGTACCAGTACCACCATTGAACCGTAACAGTACCAGAACTGAACCGTACAGTAACAAATTGCACTGAACAGATTAAAGGGCGACTCAACAGATTAAAGAGAGAGATGAAGGGTATAATGGTCATTACAATATTAATTAATATTTAAAATAAATTTTAATGTTTAAAAAATATTATTTAATTATTTTTTAGAGATATTTGATATATAATAGAGTTTGATTGGACAAATATGTGAGTTTCTATAATTTTTAAGGATAAATATGTAATGAATTGATTTTGGAGGGATAAATATGTAATATTGAAACTTTTGAGGGATATACATGAAATTCCCCCAATAATAAATAGCAGTAACTGTTTGTATTCAATCATCTTTTATGTATGTCAGTGCATACATATTTTTTATTTTTTCAAGATTATTTACAGCACAAAAATGAAATATATACACTAAATTCGAAGATGAATATGAGCAAATAATTCTTTTATTTCTTCATTCAACACAAATTAACGGTGAAGTTATTGTACATATTGGCAAATTGAATCTGAAGTTATTGTACAGTGACAAATTGGATCATTAAGCTACATTATTATCTAATTGCTTTAAAATTCATCTCATGATGCTAGGAGGATGTTGCCCGGCAAAAAAAAATGCATGTAAGAGTGCAAGAGTAATGGAAGGGTAAAAGTTTCTTTAAACACTGGTACAACTTAAAAATAGGAAATTTAGAATGTTGAAGATTATTAAGACCACAAATAATTCAATTATCAATACTTCTATGTCATATAGAAATTGTGGCTGTTAAATTAATTGTGATATTTCTTTGAAAACCAGGTACAACTTGAATGTAGCATTAATGTTATGAAATTGTTCAGCTAGAATTCCCAATTTCATGGCATGTAACTAATAAAAGGAAGGATTACCTATTCTCAGTTTCATGGTATGTAAGATACATTCCTTATTCGTTAGATTATATGTATTGAAGGAATAATCAGGAAATCAAAGGAAAAATTGAAAGAGAACGAAAAAAGGCATCAAAAGAATGCGTTGAATCTAAGGCAAATTATTTAATTGAATGACTTTTATTCAATCTAAAATTTCATTTGTTAATTAGAGTCGTTGACGGATCAGAATATCTACATGCTTAATATAAACATGGAGATAATCAAATACCAATGAAAATGCCAAATATACACAATAAAATAAAAGAACGAATGTACATATTATTACAACAATTTTCAATCTCAATTATTATTTTTAACTATTTTCAACAATTTTCAATCAAATTCAGATTCAAGAACTCGTTAGTAGTGTCTTTCCAAGGAGAGCAGTTTGGGTCTGATGGGTTTCATAACCGTCTGATCCGCTTTAAAATTCCTGCACACGGATATTGAAGGGAATATACACTGATATTAAAGTGATGTGCACAGGTCTTAAAACGGATTGGACGGTTATAGAACCTATCGGACTCAGTTTGAGTCCGATAGGCTGGCATCCGACCCAAACTGCTCTCCTTTTCAAGAAGGAATCTGTTAATAATATCTTATGGGCTTGATTCTAAAAAAATTCTTATGGGCTTCAATGAGCCTGTATAGATCCTTCTAGGACCTTTCTAATGGGCTTGAATAGTATTTTGGATTTTTCAACGCGGCCGACAGGCTAATATTCATCATGGACAGAATATTTACCGGTCTAGAACGTTTTGTTAGTACTTTACTAAGGCAGCAGTTTAAGTTACCAACTAAATAGTTGTATGTTTGGATAAGACAAATAATAGTGCTAATTTGGATTAGAAATTTTGTTAGTCTTTTATGGATTATCATGTTACTGTACTAACTCGATTAAAAATTGAATTAGCTCACTATCTTAAATTTGAATTAGTTCATTATTCTCACTAACCCCAGTCTCCATCCAAACGCACCCTTAATATCTACCAATGATTCTTCTTCTGAATTTAGAATCTGTGATTTCTTAAATGGATTCTCATAACATTTTGTTCTTAGACACAAACAATATAAACGAAACAAATTGAAATTTTTGATAGAAGGTTGCAACATCAATATGCTTCTTGTCGGGGGTGAAACTAAAAAATCTTGATAGGAGATGCAATTAAAAATGAAATATATGTTATAAGTGGAAATTGAATCCAAATTCTCCACAATAATGTGCTACAAGTGGACATGTGATATTTTTTTTAAAAGAGCTGAAGTATATAAAAGATTCTACAAAAATAAAATTCAATTTCAATATATGTAACGAAAATTTTAAAATTATAGAGATGATTTAGCCATCTTTGATTATATAATATATATAGATCCACATGTTGGATCTTAATTCAACATTGACCATATATGTAATATAATTATGGATTGTATACTGTTATATATGATTGTCACAATTAAGTGATTTAATATGGAATTAAGATATTAGACAATCTATGTATTCAATAGGGTGTGGTGTGTAAAACAATTTAGACAAATATCAAATTATTGATGGACTCATTATGATATTTGCAAATTCGGAAAACTGCCTATTCAGAAAATTTGTGTAGCCCACGTATGATCTAATAACGCACCCCTATATGAGGATAGATCCCCAAGACACAATACAACGTGTGTAACAACACAACTCATATTTTTGAACAACGGTCATTTTAGACAGAATTTGAGAGGATTCTTGCCATTGAAGACTTGTCTCTGCTCACAAAGACAGCTCTTCAGACTTTAAGATTTCATGGCCAATGTTATGGAATCAGAAATTTTTTCATGGCCAATGTTATGATTTTCTTCAAACATTTGTTTATATTAATGAGGATATCTCTATTTTGTGCATTTCAAACTCATGACTTCTTACATGAAAGCCGTGTGCCTTTGCCACTAGACCAAAGCTAGTTCTCGGAATCAGATATTGTATTCCATACTTATAATTATGTTTTATGAGCCGACTTTGACATAGGACAGTACATAGATTAAGATGGAGAACTGTTTCTTCTTATTTATCTTTAGAATGTAAGTGTTTGATCTCGAGACAAAATATAATTGTTTGATCTCTAAATAAAAAATAATTGTTTGACCTTTGTTATTCTCCCATCACCAGGTATAGTTACAAATTTAAAAATGCCGTCTTTGTTTGAAATGTGAAAATTTTGTTTTTTTTGTTTTTATTTTAAACATATCGCTCTCGGTTCTTCACGTGTTCTGTCCGAGATCTTCTACTGTACAACTGCAACCGCGCGTTTATTGAACGTCTTAAATGCGTTAACTGTTTCATCAGGCTCATCAATTTTGCATGTTTCTATTAGAGAATAAGTTAATATTTTTTTATGTCTAATTTATAAATATTATTAATCAATGCAAACTCTGTAATAGTTTTGTTCAATCTGGACCGTTCATCCTAAAATAACCCTCCATATGAGCCATTCAAGCCTGGAATTTACTATCATACATATATTGTTTAAAAAACAATAATATGAAATGAGTGAGTCTATGGTACTATGCATATCACGAGTTGATTCATAATACATATCAATATTTTCATTTTCAAAATCTTAATAGTCGGTCCGAACCGTTAAACATAATTCTCATATAAATATCTACTTGCAGATCAAATTTTATATTTTTTATATTTTTTTTTTACTATTTTTTAAGATAGGTAGAAAATCACTTGATCTGAAAAATTTAGACCATTCAAAAACAGTGATTTTCTATCTTAAAAAATAGTAAAAAAAAATTCTAAAAAATGTAAAACTCAGTCCGTAAGTACATATTCATAAAAAAATCATTTTGAACAGTTCGGATCAACCATTAAAATTTTGAACAACGAAAATATTAATCCGTATTACGGACTAAATCGTGATATGCATAGTACCATATATATATGGACTCCCTCATCTGAAATAGCACAAAGTTCTCACCCGTATGCCGTCAGATCGAAGGAAGAGCCGGTCCCCATCCGTCCAGTTTTGAACGTGGAAGGTACAACTGATATAAAAGTGGAGTCATTGGATGAAAAATTAAGAACTTCCAAAAATACTTATATCTCCATTCATATGTTTCTTTATTTGAATTTCTTTTGTTGAGTAAAAATTAGTTTTTTTAGACAAAAGATTGAAATTTCGTCTTTATGGACATTAACTTTCTTTCAAAGATCATAAATAACTATATTTTCTGAGTTTCAATCTCACGACGGGAAGAATGAATTGCTTGAAAGTTCCTGTAAAATAATAGAAAAGAACATTATTATTGTAAAGGTCATTTTTTTTTTACATCTTAAGTAAATCGAACACTTCTTTAAATATGAGAACACATAAGTTGTTTGATCAAGACAAATGATGAAAGAGAAGTAAAATCAAACAAATTAATACATAATTAATACGACATAACTAAGAAGCTTTAAATTTAGCTCTTTTTATGTACACATAATTTACTTAGTTTATTTACTAGAGTATGGTTAAAATACCTCATTGGTTTTGTGCCCCATCATGCTCCAACATTATTATCTCTATTTTCAAAGTAAAAATAATCTATCCGAACCGGTCAACATGGTCTACGTGATCTTCATATTAAAATGTATTCGGTTAACATATTTTATAATTTTTAAAATTTTTTACTAATTGTTTAGAGAGGTACACAATCACTATTTTTGAATGGTCCAGAATCTTCTAAAAACAGTGATTTTGTACCTATCTTTAAAAATAGCAAAAAAAAAATCAAAAAATCAAAAAATATAAAATTTTGTATCCAAACACATTTTTAATATGAAGATCATATTGAGCAGTTTAGAACGACTGTTTAAACTCTAAAAACAGAGATAACGATGTTGGGGCATGATGAGGCACAAAACCAATAGAGCATTTTTAACCCTACTCTACTTACAAATGACAAAATACTTAAATGCAAAGAAATTTTGCTTTGAAGTATCCCATTGATTAAAGGAAAAATGAAAAATAAATTGTTAAATGACAGTATGCTTAATTAATATTACAAATGACTACTTGACAATGGTTATCTTGATAATCGCGATAATTAATGTTTAAGAAAATTCAAATAAAATAATTAATGAATGTAAATTTATCAGTATTGAACAAATGATAGTCTAACTAATAAAATTTCAAGTTATTTGAACGGTGGAACATATATCAAAATTTAACTTAATTATAAACATGATATGTGTATAATATAATGATGAGGGATCCACTTATAACATTTATAAGTTACAACATCTTACAATAATTTGATTTTGAGATCTTTAAAGTCCAAACAGTCAATTCAAACCGTTCAAAACGATATCTATATTAGAATGTGCTTGGAGATCAAATTTTATATTTTTTTTGAATTTTTTAACTATTTATTAAGTATTTTAAAACACGGTTGTTTTTAGACAATTTTGAACTACTGAAAAATAACAGTTTTGTAAAATACTTAATAAATAGTAAAAAAAATAAAAAATATATATAAAATTTGATCTCCAAGCACATTTTAATATAGGTATCATTTTGAACGGGTTGGATCGACTGTTTGGACTTTAAAAAAAAAATTGAAATGTTATAAGATGTTGTAACGTACAAATATTGTAAGTGAATCTGTCCTCTAATATAATTTATGCATATCATATTGAAAATTAAACTTTATTTTTTAAAATGATTAAGATTATTAAATAAAAATTATATAAGGGATTCCCTCTTTATATAATTCTACTTTTTTTTCCACCGCTCTTTATTTAGTCACCATTATGGCATTATTGCCCGGAACCGACTCTGCCTTTTCAAATCAAACCATTAATCTGTGTTGAGATTTGTGCATGAAAAAAAATTCAATGGTTAGATTTGAATAAGCAGAGTCCTGCTTGCAAGCAGCGGATTCGGATCCTTATTCCCCATGCCAAGAAAAGTCAAGAATTCGCATCCTCTGAGATATCTCAAACTTTGCGTGACTATTTGGAATATTTCAATCGTTCAAATATGTTCTACACGAATCTCAAAGCACAAGTAATACTGCCCCTAAGTTTCCTCGAGTAGGCACCGGACACGTTGGTCACGCAAAAATGGAGATATCTCAGAGGATACGAACCGATAAGTCAATGCCACCGGTTCTACGTCAGAAGCGCCAAGTGCACTGCGAATTCGTATCCTCTGAGATATCTCAAACTTTGCGTGACTTTTTCGAATATCTCAATCGTTGAAAATACGTTCTGCACGAATCTCAAAGCTAAAATAATAATGGCCCCTACGTTCCCCCGAATAGGCACCGGACACGTTGGTCACGCAAAAATTGAGATATCTCAGAGGATACGCACCAGTGCACTGCCCCGTTTAATTCGCATCCTCTGAGATATCTCAAACTTTCCGTGACTTTTTGGAATATCTCAATCGCGCAAATATGTTATACACGAATCTCAAAGCAAAACTAATACTGGGCCCCCTACATTCCCCGAATAGACACCGGACACGTCGGTCACGCAAAAATTGAGATATCTCAGAGGATAAGGACCCCCCTAAACCGAGTCCGTATCCTCTGAGATATCTCAATTTTTGCGTGACCAACGTGTCCGGTGCCTATTCGGGGAAATATAGGGGCCAGTTTTATTTGAGCTTTGAGATTCGTGCAGAAAGTATTTGAACGATTGAGATATTCCAAAAGGTCACGCAAAGTTTGAGATATCTCAGAGGATGCGAATTCCCCTAAACCGCGTCTTGCTAAAAGAGGTCCTTCATACTCTAGTTCTCATACTCTAGTTTCGTTTGGTGTGCCGAGTCAAATAAAACAGTTTATCCTTTTACATTTTAAGACGATCATATAAGTTAGCAACACATATTACTACACAAAAGAGTACCATGGTATCTTCGCAAATATTTTTCTCTCCGATTCTGCTGATCTTCTCTCGACAACAGAAAAAGGAAACTAAACTACTAAAAAATCAATCAATTAATAGCCACCTCTCTCTCCTCTCTCTCTCTCTCCGTCTCTTTCCTCCCCTCTTTTTGGTTGCCGATCTCGAATATCGGCCTCGTACTACTCCGGCCGCCATCTCCGCCGCATCAGTTCTTCAGGTCTCTCTCTCTTTCTCCTTCTCTTGAATTTGCTTCTTTTTAATATTGTCACCTGGTAATAAATTCGCCTCTCCGAGATTTGATTTCTCCGATCCAATAAATCTTCTTTGTTGGGTCCAACTTCCTCTCACCGTACTCGCTTGTTTCTCCCAGTTTGAATAAGTAATTGGGTGGTTGCAAGTCACTGCGCAGCGGGGCCTACTCTTGGTTCGAGGCCCGCTGCTGAGGGTCTTGGCACACGATTCACCTCCCGGACCTGCATTGAAACTTGCCTATTTTAAAGTTTGTCGACTAAATTCTTGTTGAACAACTTTTGGCGCAGGTTGAACTTAGGTGGAGCTAATAGCTAAGAGCTAAGAGTAACAAATTGGGGGTTTTTGAATATTATTGTGGCGTCTTTAAATTACCAAGGTCTTATTTGTTAATGGCAGAGAGGGGTTGTGTGAAGCGCCTTCAAAAGGAATATCACGCCATTTGTAAGGTACTTTTCTGATTCCCGTTCTGAATTTTGTTTATAAAGAAATGGTTAGTTCAATTTGATGGAAATATAATGTATACCGTTGTCTCTGGTAATTATTATGAGCAAAGCTAGAGTAAGGTGCTGAGATTACTGGTGATCATATAGTGAAATATTCTTATTGGGTCTTCCGTTAGACCGTAAATTACTAAACACAAACCAAACTGTATCGACAGGAGAAACAAAGTTAAGTTCTTAACTGCTAATATCTGCCCCAATTGTACACATAGGTCTATTGTGTAGCTTGATTGACATATGAAGTAGATAAGTAATTGCAATAATCCAAATTTCTGTGTATATAGCTTGGCACAATATGATGTTTATTTGTTATCATTTGCATGGGGATATGCATTTTAGTCAGCGAATATCTAAATAAGCTATGCTTTTTTGGTACCTTATGGGCCTATAGATTTTCTAACTTGATATTCTTGTTAATATATACATGCTGGTGCCACTGGAATAATGGCCTCGTCACGTGCACAGGAACTTATATAGAAATTTGATTTTAGTTTAGCCCGAACCAAAGAAAACATATTCATTCAAGCCATGGCTAAAATTTGCCTAATCCAATGCGGGTGGAGTATTAAGATATCTCAAGAAAGTTGGTTGTTAATTGCAAATAAAATGAAGGGTAAATTACACAATGGTCCTTAAAGTATCACTGTCTTTCCAGTTTGGTCCTTAAATGTTTTAAAAGTGTCATTTTGGTCCTTAAATTTTGAACTCTTACCAAATTGGCTCTATTGTTAGCACCCATTAAAAAGATAATATCTACATCCATCCAGCTTCCATTTAGCTTTGCAAAAATAGTGGGTATGTAGTGACACAAGTTATAAATGTGTCATGAATACTAATGTTATTAAACTCATTATATTTTTCTGTTCTTTTTTAATAAAAGGCATTAAGCCCGTTTCATCGATCAGAAACAACCATTAACTTACAAAAGTTTTCCTTGCTACTACTCATAGCATCAGTTCCCTCCCAAGTAGGATAATAGCTAACCATATCTAAACATTTATGAACTCTGAGTTTTACTACTACAGAGCTGCAAAATATGACTATCATCAGTGCATCATTAACCTCATTATCTGTGTCACATATTAGTTAGATTGATACTAATATTGACGTCCATGTTTTTTATCACCATAATGTTAACCATACATCTTATTAAGAATGTCATCATGACATGGATGCTAACTTAGATTTTCATCTGATTCCGTATTGGTGATATTAATTTATAGGACCAACTTGGAAATCTTAGGTGTATAATAACTAGGGAACCCTGAGAAAAGTTCTTGTTCAAAATTAATAAAACAAAGATATACTGCAATTAATCCAACAATAAAAGAAACCAAATAGCTATGACCTTAAAAAGGTAAAATTTCCACTGCTTTGGACTGATTATATCTACTGACTCTTTTTGAATAAATTTCTGCCACAGGAACCACCTCCACAGATTGTTGCTCGGCCATCTCCTAGCGATATACTGGAGTGGCGTGAGTGCCATTTCACTTTTCTCTTGTATTTTCTTATGTGTGCTTGTTTCTACAAGTGTGATGTCAGGATATTTTCTTTTTACATGAATCAACCACATTTTTTTTCTTCCAAAATTTGGTGCACTGTTTTGGACATCTTTATTTTGTTAAAGTTTGGGCCCGCCCCCTCATGTGGCCATAATTTGCCCATAACCACAACTAGACCTGAATTAACAAACAGTAAAAATACACTACATGAAATTCAGAAGGGTGGCAATTTAAGATGTTATATTGTTGTGTGATTATTATGATTTAAAATGTTACTAACCTGTTTGTATCCTCATTTGTTTGCCAGATTTTGTACTAGAAGGAAGTGATGGGACACCTTTTGCTGGTAATATTTCTGGTTGATCCTGTGTGTGTATATATACATATTTTTTTATTTTGTGTTTGCATATAGGGTTTTACGATGACATATGCCAACCCAAGTATCAGTAATACTGTGCTGTTATACTGCCATTTTGTGTTCGCTTTTTTCCCTCTTTTTTGTTTTGCTAAACCGCATGTATGTGTCTATGGAACTATATATTCATTTGTCGTTGAACTGTTTGATTCTGAAGGAGGAATTTACTATGGAAAACTCAAATTCCCGTCTGATTATCCTTTCAAACCTCCAAGTATCAGGTAACTTTAGTAGGCTAGTTCTTTTTCATAATGGAACAAAATTTGATCCGCCATATTTTGTAATAATACTTTCTTTTGTTGTTGTTGTTTTCTATAGTATGGTAACACCAAACGGGAGATTTGCGCCTCACAAGAGGATCTGTTTATCAATGAGTGACTGTAAGTTTAAGGATATTTCCTTTTCCATCCTGTCTTGGATACCTTTCTATTAAATAATTACCTAATGTTCTTATTTTACTAATGTTATGCAGTTCATCCTGAGTCCTGGAATCCTATGTGGTCTGTGTCTAGGTAAGCTGAACTCGAACAGATCTTATATTTGATCATTCATAAATAACCTGGCATGTTTGTAATATTTCCTTATTTTGCTTTGGTGCAGCATTCTTACCGGGCTTCTCTCCTTCATGGTAAATTAACTTGCTTTTTTCATAAAGTTCAATTGTCAAGCAGATTTTCTAGAATTTCTCAAGGACTTGGCACACTGAGCTGCATGTGTTGGTATGGCCTCTGACTGGTATTGTACGACATATTACAGCATCAGACATGAATTAGCCCATGTGTGTCTTTTCCTGTAATTTTTTATTCTTTGCTGATTGCTGACTAATTTTATAATAATAATAAGAAGAAGAATCCTATTTAATATGAAAGTTCTATGGCGCAACCATTCATCAATGCTTTGCTATCTATGAACAAAGATGTTAATTTTTTAGAGTGTTTACTGAAAGGCATTTTAAGTATTTGAATAAACAAGATTTCCTTCAATGTGATCTTTTTGATGATGCATGGGTGTAGATGGATGATGGCATGACAACTGGCAGCATTAGGACTACTGATGAAGAGAAACGCAAGTTAGCAAAAGCTTCCCTTGCTTACAATTGTGAGAGGTACCCTATTCTTTATTCATATAATTGTGTTTGGATGAGTGAGGAATAGTGCTAACCCAGTTTAGCGAGCTATTCCAAACTCTATTCCGTGTTTGGACACAACTCCCTATGTTCGGAATCTCTTGGGTTAGCGTCTATTCCGCTATTCCAATGAAAAGTTGGGTTGGCAGCTATTCCAAACTCTTGGGTTTTGGCTGCTAACCTCGCTAACCCCACGATTTATTGGAACACAAGGAATTGTGCAAGAATAGTTTTCTTCGGATTATGTGATTTGGAATAGCACTATTTGAATGAATGATAATCTTCCTATTCCATGGTTTGGTTGGATTAGCAGAATAAAACCCAAACAATTCCTCCTAGCTAAATGGTTGCTTGGATCACCCCCTAACTCAGAATAGTGTATTATTCGTAGGTTTGTGCTACTGGGGTGCATCCAAACATAAACACTTCTTGCAACTATAAAGTCTAAGAAATATCTCTTTTATGAGTGAGGCTATGGTACTATGCATAGCGCATATTGGTCCATACTATGGATCAATATCTTTGTTTTCGAAGTCCAAACTTTTGATCTGAACCATTTTAAATTTTACATTTTTTAGAAATTTATTACTATTTTTTAGATTGGTAGAAAATCCCAATTTTTCAGTGGTCTAGAATCTTTTAGATTGGTAGAAATATTAAAAGAATTCTAAAAAATGTAAAATTTCATCTACAGGCAGATTTTGATATGGAGATCATGCTGAACGGTTTGGATTGACTGTTTGGACTTTGAAATAGAGATATTGATTCATAGTACGGACCAAAATGCGCTAGCATAGTACCATAGCCTCACTCTTTTAATTTTTAAGTAATGAACAGTAAAACTACAACATTTTCTGTTTTCTTTTTTCAGCAATAACTGCCCTAACTTCAGGAAACTCTTCCCAGAATACGTGGAGAAATATAACCAGAAACAGGCCCCTCATATAACCACACAAAAATCAGAGTTGCTGGAGAGGCGTTCAATCGAGACCCACGCAATTCCCACTCCTGCAATTCCAGCCGGAACTGTGGCCGTTACGCAACAAGAAGCCCGACAACTAGTCAATGATGCGGTTGCTCTAAAAGGCAAAGCCAAAAAGCAAGTGCCCTTTTGGCTAGTATTTATTCTTGTATCAGTCTTTGGTATGGTCATGGCTTTGCCTCTTCTCCAACTCTGAGGCAAAAATTAAAAAAAATATATTTGAAGTTTTGTACAGTTTGGGTTAGAGAATGGAGTGGCTGATGCTACTTAATCTCCATTTTTGTTTTGATTTGGTAGACTGGGTGAACTGTGAAGGCTTTCTGACTTGCAGTTGTGCTGCAGTTTTAACTGGAGTCTATATATTACTATTAGCTGTCTGTAGGTCGTATGAATCTCTTGATCAAAGTTCCATTATTGGAGTCTTGATTGGATGAAACATCGGTAATAGTTGTGTCTATTTGATCCTCTTTTGTTGCAGTGCCACTATGATTTTTTTACTTGAAACCTTAACCTGCACCACAAGAGGGGACACAAATTTGACTTGAAATACTGTTCAACGAGTGTTTGATTTTTGCTGTGTTACATTGGCGTTTGGTTGGCACATCCTGACAACAATTTCTAATGGATTATAGAAATCATTGAAATGTCAGATTCGTCTCTAATTTGCTCGTCTTCTGACTAGTTTTCTCCAGCACAAAATGATCAAGTCATATTTTTGGTCAGTACGGATTAGTGAAGGAACGATGTGACGCACTGTGATTTAGTTATGTCATATTTTTGTGTCATGCGAATGATATGTCATTGTGGCATATAATCAAAATTTATTTTTGTGTTACGTGAATGATCATGTTATGTGTGTCATAACATGCTTTTATGTAATGTGACTAACATAATGATGCACAATCACATCACGGAAATAGTCACTTCCGCCACTTCACCACAAGTGATGTGGATTTTTTTTTAATAGAACTAAATAAAATAATTTAAACATAATAAGCACAAAGTATTTGAAAGCTATAAATACTGCTAAAACGCTTTGTGCTTATTCCATTTAAACTATTTGGTTAGTTCTATTTAAAAAAAAAATCTGTGACATGACTGATTATGTTTAATTTTATTTTTTTAGATTTTAAATTAGTTTATAAAAATTAACAATAAAAATACAAATTAAATCATAACAAAGAAATAGTATTGAAAAAAATCACGTAATTTGTCACATGATGTTGCTAAATTAATTTGGGTGACACGATTTAATATGATATGTTATTTTAGATCAAACGGAGACACTTCATAGGTGAGTCACATTGCACGACTGATACATTGATGTAACGGGATCCAAATTTGCTTATTTTTTTAAGAAAAAGAGCACTCTTCTTTTTTTTCCATATAAATTATTCAAAATCTATCACAAGGTTTCAATTAATATATTAGATTTATACAAAAAAAGTAATTAAAATTATGTGAGGAATTTTAAATGATTCAGATGAAAGAAAAAATACTCATTTTCTTAAGAAAAGAAGCAGATTTAGATCTCAATGCCAAAACAGAAATAAATTCACTAGTACATATAGCATTTTAAGAGAAAAAAAAAGAAGTGGAGTTGCTTTATAGAATCATTCCGTCTTGCACTAAACACGAGACTGAAAGGAACTTCTGTGTAAATCAAAGTTCTAAATAACGATTATAGCACTATAGTTTTTAAGGTCCAAAAAAACTATAGCGCAACCATAGCTAGTTATTTAGAATCATTATAAAAAAAAAATAGTTAATAGCGTTATAGTTTTTGAAATCCAAAAACACTATAGCGCAGTTATTTATAACCCTCGTGTAAACTAAACTTCCAGTTTTTCTAAAAAAAAAAGAAAAGAAAAAAAAAAACTAAACTTGCAGTAACTGTCACGAGCATGGAGTGATCTGACCGAACAAGTAAAGGCAATCGGAAACCGGCGCCACCCACGTCGCTAAAGACAAAGCGATGAGAGGTTGCACGGGATAATCGTTGGTTAATGGCTAGGGAGCAGGGACCACTCTCCGAAATCAATGAACGGCTCCCCTTTAAAAAAAAGAAAAAAAGAAAAAAAGAAGAAGAAGTGAGAGGACGGATGGCGACTCGAATGGACAGCTAAGCTGGCCATAAACGGGTTCGATTAATTCTACACGTAATTCCCACTCCGAGTTCGAATAGGAAAACAGTTCTTATCAGTTTTCCTATTAGAGGGATATACGGGGGCCTCCTCTGATCCTCTCTCTCGCTTCCCTCTTTTTAAGTTCATTTCTTTTTTTTTTTTTTTTTCTGAAAAAAGAATGTTCGATTTCTTTGCTTATCATAGGATTTCAGATCTTCTGTGTCTTTTACTGAAAACCATGTTGTGTAAAATTTTGAACTAGGGGTCAATCGATCACATATATAGTTATTGATTTTTATGTTTAGAAAGGTGTGGAGTACAATCTGAGAAAATTTGGAAAGAAAAGTATGGACTCAGATAAGGGTATTTGTTATATATTATCTAAAATTAACTTCATTAATATATAATTATGTACGAATTTTCATGCGTATCTTGTATAATTTGCACCAAAAAATTAATTTGTTGGAAAAAATATATTTTGAGAAAAATTGTCAAAATGTCCACACACGGCCCTTATACAAAATGTGTACAAAGATGCATCAAATTTTGTAATAAAAATTGTACAAATGCACCAAAGTTCGTGCAGAATTTCAGACGACTGCTAGACAATTTATACAAGGTTCTCTTTGTTAGTAATATGCTTTAGAGGTCAATTATGTACATTATTGTAATATGTTTATGTTTTAAGAATAATATCTTATTATGTCGTTTGAATAAAGTATCGTTTGCTATAAATCATCAATTTCGTGACTTGATCATGAAACTCTACAATTAGATATGTAGTTATTCTAAATGATACATAATCTTTTATTATTAATTGCAACACTACTAGATTTATGAGCTGGCATGTGAATTGACTGATGATCATGTTTTACGAATCATGAATATAAGATATTAAGTCAACTACATGGATACATGTTGGTGAATATGGTATTAGATAAACTCGCTATGGAACACTGCGTCTGCGTGTATTGGTTTATAAGTGGCATCAGTAGATTTCATACAAATGATTGTGTTTAATTCTTCGAGAATTTTATGCTCTCAAGATTCTATAATTTTGTACATAAGGAGTGTATACTTTGATGCTAGCGAACGTCGATCCTAATCAGGTAAGATTAAAGATAAGTATCAGATATAATATGAAGTATGAAGGAATATGAGCGAACAAGATGAAATTCATTCCTCTAATATAATGAGAGTACAATATTTTTAGATATCTTGAGGAAGATAGACTAAAAAAATACATGGTTGTGCCTCTTGATTGACAGTCAACCAAACGATCAGTCTAACTTTGGTATAAAATATAAGAAAATGAATTATGTAAGGATGTCACAATTCTTGCCTTGAATTCAATCTATGTATTTACTAGATGAGTTCATTGTGGAATAGATATCAGATGTGGCATTTATGTAATTCGGATAGTCATATTATTTTGTTAGAGATCGTTTATGATTTGTGTGTCAAAAGGAGTTTCAGTTTACTGTCACATTTGCATTAAATTATTGGATTGCACACAAGATTTGGTTAGAACCCGGATGAAAAAATCATTTGTGGATATTAAATAGTTGGGTGACTTGACCTATAATCTTTATTTCAAAAAATAATTTGGTTGGAACAGATTTAGAAAGTCCACATACTAATTTCAACTATATGAAAATTTAAATTTCAACAGCATGAATATATTTGTTAGAATTATATAATAATTGATCTATTTTAGAAATCCAACTTTTTTGCTCTCTATGTTATTTATGAAAATTGTTGTTATTAGAAAATCGCTTTTGAGAACTTTATATGGGTGGAGCAGATTAGATTCGTACTACATCTCTTATGCACAAACTCAAGCACAACGGTAAGAAGAAAAAAAGAGGAATTTTCAAATTCTGAAGGTGGTCGTCAATTCGTGTGGTGGTAGCTGGACGACTTGCGGAGATACAAATATTGAGTTAGATACTAATAGAGGCGTGACTATTATTATTGTAGAATTTCACGATCTTTCCGATCTTCCCGATCCCCCAGCAGGGCGAAGAAGAAGAAAAACCACACATGACTAATCATTATACGTGAGATGCTTTTTTTGTAATATCGCTACTCTATGCACCAAAATTTTTATAAATATACAAAACAATAAATTAATTTAACAATCTATATAATTTTTTCATGAAATTCAAAATCTATCCAAACCGATGACAATGTCATCGGTTTCAGAAGCTAGAACCGATGACATTGTCATCGGTTTCAGAAAGATATTGTCATCGGTTTCAGAAGCTAGAACCGATGACATTGTCATCGGTTTCAGAAAGATAGAACCTATGATACTGTCATCGGTTTCAGAAAGATAGAATCGACTGTCATCGGTTTCAGCCCAGCACGATTTTTGATGCAGAATGCACACTTTTTGAAACAATGAACAACTCAGATTAAAACACTGTTTGTAATTATTACAGAGTTGCGCAAAATTTTCTCAAATTTGAACCGATGATATTTCCATCGGTTTTAGTCCAGTACGGTTTTTGATGCAGAATGCACACTTTTTGAAACAACGAACGACTCAGATTAAAAAACTATTTGTAATGATTTGTTTAAAAACTATTCTCAAATTAAAAAACTATTAATTATTAAAAAACTATTCTCAATTTTTTATTTTTTCAAAAATAAAAAGAGCATAATATTTTCTGTATTTACCTAGAAGTGACTTTTGAACCGGGATCAATAATTCAGATTCAAAGCATTTTTATTTTTTTCTAATAACACACAAAGAAATATTTTAATTTTTCTTACAGCCATGAAAAATCCGATCCGAAAAATATTGATCCGGGTTATTTATTTAAGTCTTTCTAATAAATCAAATTATATGATATTATATCTAATTTAACAAAAAATAATTCTAATATTTTAATAAATAAAATAAATAAATTATAACATTTTCTAATTAAATAAAAAAATGAAAAATTATTTTAAATTAAAAATATCTAATTTGATGAAATAAAAAATCGTGCAACCGATGACAAATTAAACTTGCCGCAACTATGCAATGATTATATTTTTGTTTGAATCTGAGTCGTTTGTTATTTTAATCTGAGTTGTTTGTTGTTTCAAAAAGTGTGCAGAAAGCATAAAAAATCGTGCTTTTCTAATATTTTAAATATTTCTAACACCGCAACTATGTAATGATTACATTTTTTGTTTGAATCTGAGTCGTTAGTTGTTTTAATCTGAGTCATTCGTTGTTTCAAAAAGTGTGCAGAAAGCATAAAAAATTGTGCTTGCTTAAACCGATGACAGTGTCATCGGTTCTATCTTTTCGAAACCGATGACAGTGTCATCGGTTTTAGCTTCTGAAACCGATGACAGTGTCATCGGTTTGGATAGATTTTGAAATTCATGAAAAAATTGTATAGATTGTTAAATTAATTTATTGTTTTGTATATTTATAAAAAATTCGGCTCTATTCATCTAGTGATGCATAGAGATAAACTTTATTTTGGATCTATTTAGAAGTTTATTTTAAATAAAGATTAAATGAATCTAACTAGTATGATATCGATGTCATATGACATTTAACTTCAAAATTTATTGGATAGACTTCAAATTATTTATACCGATTTACTTGATGAGTGATGTATTTACATGTAAATTTTTTATTTTTTCAAGTTATTTTATTATCAAGTCAAGCGGTCAAAAATATTGAAAAATGAATGCATTAAAATTAACTTAAAAACTTCCACATTTTACTACTTGACTTGATACTAAATAAATTCAAAATATTATAAATTTTACATGTAAACGCACAACTAATGAAGTAGATCAGTTTAAATAATTTGAATTCATTGTTGAAGTTAATTTAATAGATTTTGACATTAATATTATATAGACTGAAATAATACTAATGCATATACCATACTCAAATTAAATTTTTATAATTTAATATTTTAGAACGTATTTGATCTCTAACGCTCCTGATGTGCATCCAAATTTGTACAAGATTCGTGGATTATAGAATAAAATCCTTGGTCGTGTTATGACTGTGACACATAAAATCCACGGATCAAGTGCGTGAGCGTGATACTGATCCAGGCTATATTTAATTTCTTGCATTACACGAGTCGATCTGCTTAATCATTAAAAAGCGTGCTTAATCGTCCGATTTGGGTCAAACCCGTTCACCCGTCCCTCTCAAAGACCTTTTTCCCAAACACGCAAGTTGCTTACGTAACAAAATTTTGTCCGTAATGTCTCTGCGGATAATACATTTCTCCCGTTTATTAAGACTGGAGAGAATAATACTCAATAGACCCACTGTGTCAGTGGGTAGCCGCTCTCTCTCCCATTTGTTAAGACTGGAGATAATATTACTTAATGAGGCCAACGTGATCTCGTACGTTTACTTTCGATGTGTATATGTGTACAGGATGTTGGCGTCGACGTTTATCAGAGCCATTACTCGATCGTGTCATGCTTAACACTTATCCCTTTATCTAACTAATAACTAAAAAAAGACTAAAAAACAAAATTACGCTTCCACGCTACAAATTGCAATCTCCACTCTACACCTGGCACAAAGCGTCCCTTGGATACTCTCTTCTCCACTAGCATTTCTCTTCCTCAATACAATCTGTCAACATATTGCATTTTCGAGTTTTCTTCTTGTTCTCAATCAAACTACTGCTGTTAAGAGACCTTTTCGTGAGTCGCTCCTCCTTTTCTTCCTAATTTAGTTGATATTTCTACTTCAATTGTTCCATTTATAGTTCATATACTTTGTGTTTTCTAATTTTATATTGTGAATGTGATTTTTGATCGGGAACACGTTCTATCTTTTTTGCAAATTTTGAATAATGTAGCATGTATTTTCTATTAAAAGGCGTCTTTTATTGTTTGCATGTGTCGCTTAATTGTTCATCACCAAATAATACAGAGGAGTTGGCAATCAAAGGGTCTTTTTTTCCCCTCAATTTGAATTAGAAGTTCGTTAGGTGGTATGCTTGTACTTCATTGGGTTTTTTATTAACAAGTCTTTTTTTAAAAAATAAATTGGAGGGACGGTAATAACATAATAATAGCGACCGAATGCAGGAGTGAATAATTGTTTTGTCTCATTTTTCAGTGATTGCATTGCCTAATTATAAATACCTCATGTACATCCTTTGTTAGAATTTCTATTTCTTATATATGAAAATTACATGATTGTTTCATCGTCTTTTTGTATAATATATGCAATTCTGATATCTCTGTTTTTCTTCTCATGCAAGTAGGGAGATTTGTAATTGGTTTACGCAACTGACATTTATCCATTCTTGACAGGATCCATGAGTAGAGAGGTATTTTTCTTAATAAGCCTGATACTCTTTTCATTACATATCTCAACTTCAGTACTGTACCAGTCAATTATTGAACTAATACCAGTATAGTCTAGAATCCTGGTTCCTTTATTTTCTTTTATTTAACCGGAATTGGGACACAAGTGAGACTTCATAATATGAAGTCTTCATTAGAAAGCAGTAAAATGTTTTAGTAAATTTGTTTCAAGAATTTGTTGTAAATCTAAATACAGGAAAATCCCAGTTTGCTGGGAAATGGAATTGTTGGAATTCTGGCGGAGTCGATTAACATATGGGAGAGAAGGACGCCGCTGACTCCTTCACACTGCGGCCGTCTTCTACTTGGTGGGAAGGGTAAAAATGGAATTTCACGTATCATAGTGCAACCTAGCACCAAGAGGATACACCATGATGCGCAATATGAGGATGTAGGATGTGAGATCTCAGATGACCTTTCAGAATGTGGTCTAATTATTGGAATTAAGCAACCGAAGGTTTATGTTATTTCTGTTTGCTAAAATGTTCTAGGAAAAGCTGTAATTTTCTAGTTAATTTTTCATCATCTTAAATGGTTCTCACACTTCTATCTTTTTATGATTAAATTCAAGTTTCATCTTTTGTTGATAAAATGAGACATAATGAAACAAAAAAAGTATTAGAAGATATTTTAGCAAGTTACCCAATTTTTTATGTTAATTATGTTAACTATATATATTTATTTTCCGAGATTGATGTTGTCTATTTGACCCAGATGGAGATGATACTCCCAGATAGAGCATATGCCTTCTTTTCGCATACCCACAAGATTCAACAAGAAAATATGCCTCTCTTAGATAAGGTAAATTGTGAAACATTAATCACAGGGGCGGATCTACATGTTAATTAGGGGTGGTTAAGCCACCCCGATAGAATAAAAATTAGCAGTTTTGTCATTTATATTTATAAGTACTTGTACCCTTTTTAGCCACCTTTTAAAATAAAATTATGCTGCAATAATTTATTCAGTCTTCCCAATCTCAATTTTCTAGTTCCGCCACTGATTACCCAATCTTTTAGTTTGCATTTATTAATAAATTTGCTAACTAGTTAACTATTACAATCGCTTTTAGATACTTGACGAAAGAGCTTCCTTATATGATTATGAGCTAATTGTTGGTGATGATGGCAAAAGATTACTTGCTTTTGGAAAATTTGCTGGCAGAGCTGGTTTGATAGACTTCCTGCATGGTCTAGGCCAGAGTAAGACTCTTTAAATCTTTACTGTTATGCTACACCAGTTTGATCCACACAAGTACATCTCGGGAGAATGAACATCTTGTAAATTGTATTTTTGTAGAATCTTTCATTATTAATCATTTTTTTTTTCCAATATGAAGGATATTTGAATCTAGGATATTCTACACCATTTCTCTCTCTGGGAGCATCGCACATGTACCCCTCTCTTGCCGCTGCGAAGGCTGCAGTAATTGCTGTTGGAGAAGAAATTGCAACTTTAGGACTTCCATCAGGAATTTCTCCTATTGTCTTTGTTTTCACTGGTGATGGAAATGGTGCGTGTCCACCATGACCTTTTACACGCTTTGGTCCATAAAATTTCACTGGTGTGTTCACATACAAATCACACCAAGCTGACATTTTGTTCCTTAAAATTTGAAGTTTCATTCGATAATAAATTCAATTTGCATTCTTTGGTCCTTGCTGTATTTTTTTTTTTACAATAAATGGAAAAAAATTTAGACACCTTTGGCTTGGACTGAGTCATGTTTTATTTGCCTTGATATGTCATCCCAGTGAACTTTCCACATCAGTATTAACAAAAAAGTTATTGACATTTTGAACAAAAACTAATGTCAGGGACCAAAATGGGAAATCTAGAAGGTTAAGGTTCTAAGGGGATTATACTAAATTTTAGGTGCAATATATATATATATAGAGTAAATCTAGGGTGTAACGTGCTCACCAAGAGGGTTTGGTGAGCACAACTCCAAAAATACATCGGATCAGCTTCAAATGACGAATCCAAACCGTTGAAATCCATGTACTTCGTAAGTGATGCATGTACATGCAAAATTTTGGAAGTATTGAATTCATTTTCTACGAGGTCAAGCGGTCAAAGTAATGATGAAAAATGAATATATAAAACAACTAATAAAATAACTTATTAAAAGATTCATTACTTTGACCGCTTGACCTCGTAGCAAATGAATTCAAAACTTCCAAAGTTTTGCATGTACATGCATCACTCACGAAGTACATGGATTTCAACGGTTTGGATTCATCATTTGAAGTCAATCCGATGTATTTTTGAAGTTGTGCTCACAAAACTCTCTTGGTGAGCACGTCACACCCTAGATTTACTCTATATATATATATATATATTGTAATTTGCTATACTTATTTGTAATATTTTTGCTTAATGTGCAGTATCTCAAGGAGCACAAGAGATATTCAAGCTTTTGCCACATACATTCGTCAGTTCTGACCAACTTCCAGAGCTTTACATGGTATATTGAGTTTCCTTAAAAAAAATCTGTCTTTTTCTGAGATTCATGTCCAGGTGTATGGATGCAAAATTACCAATTCACTTACTGTATCTCTGAAAATATTTCACAGTTGTATGAACAAAATTACGTGGATTTTCTAAATGTTTCCAGGGAACAGAGAAGAAATTAAAATCAACAAAGAGGGTCTTCCAGGTGTTTGGTTGTGTGGTGACTTCTCAAGATATGGTTTCTCCAAAGGATCCAACAAAATCTTTTAGCAAGGCAATTCAGTCTATACTATTTTCCAAATATATATTTTTTAATTTATCCTTCTTATTATTTCATTTTGAAATTTTTTTATTAGTTGTAAGCCTATATGGGTATGTTTATTCTATTGCATTATTCTTATTTGAGGTAACACATTTGTTTGCACTTGAACAATGTAGGTGGACTACTATACTCATCCAGAGCACTACAATCCTGTTTTCCATGAAAGAATAGCTCCATATGCATCTGTAATTGGTATTAACTACCTCTATTGTTGCTCAATTCCTCAATATTTTTAGTAATTCTTGGGACGCATGCATACTACACGGACATTTGGACATGCATTTTAGCTCTATGCCTGTACATGATTAATCAACTCCGGCAGTACATTTGTACTTCTCTAATGTATAAAAATATAAGCTTATATTTTTACATATTCTGCAATCTCAAATTCTCCAAATATTTGCAGTAAATTGTATGTACTGGGAGAAGAGATTTCCCCGTTTGCTGAGCACTAAACAATTGCAAGATCTGATAAAAGGAGGATGTCCATTGTTGGGAGTTTGTGATATAACATGCGATATAGGAGGCTCTATAGAATTTGTGAACAAAACCACATCCATAGAGAGCCCTTTCTTCAGGTAAAATGTTCACTTGATTGAAATTTTAGTTTGTTGATTTCATTATAGAAATCATCTCAGCATTGTACATTTAACCATGTGGTTGTTGGTGCCTAAATCAGATATGACCCTTACGCTGATTCGTACCATGACGACATGACAAGCAACGGTGTCGTCTGCTTAGCTGTAGATATACTTCCAACGGAATTCTCTCGGGAGGTGAGAAAATTCTCATCACATCCTTGTTTTCCATTATTTTGGTAATCAGTAATAATTGTCCATTATGCTATTATTATAATCTTCTCTAATCACTTTTAAATAATTTTAAATATTTTATTTGAGAAATACTCCCCTTCTCGTTTCATTTAAAGATAAATTCTATTGAAACCAATATATAATAGGGAATATATAATTTAAGATTTTAGCCTATATGCAAAGATACCAAAACCAGAGCAGGTGCAGGGTGGGTGGGATGGTGGGCTCTCCTGTTTTAACTATATATCAACTTTATTGCAAAACTGACTTCATAAAAACTTTATTCAAATAGAACCAACCAAGATAATTCTATAAAAATATTACCTCAACCAAGATAAGTCCATGAAAATATTACCTTGTGCAATAGTTGTTTTTAGTTTTACCACAGGATGGTCCCCTTTGTCCTTTGTTATTGCTTGTCCCAATTGGCTATTACATAGGATACACGACTCTTATTCTATCCCTCTCTCAACCAAAACATCATCTTGAAAGTACAACAGTACATATTTGTCCGAGTTTTGAACAAATGTTATACAGGCTTCGCAACACTTTGGAGATGTATTGTCTAAGTTTGTCACTAGCTTAGCTTCAGCAGAGGAAATTGATGAGCTCCCTTCCCATCTAAGAAAGGCATGTATCGCTCACAAAGGAGCACTCACTCCTTTGTATGACTATATTCCCAGGATGCGTAAATCTTTTATGTAAGTATAAAGTATCTCCTTTAATTAATTGGATATACTATTTGTCAGTTCTTTGATTTTGTTCTTTTTTATACTGTACCACTGTGGATAGGTTCATGTGATGGTTCCAGGTGGTCCATGTGATTTTCCTAAAAACTGCAAAAAGATATTTTTCATTTTCTACTAACCTAGCAAATAACAATTTCCTTTCCAAGTACCTCTTGGGACTTATTGAAGTACCAGCACAACTAGAATTAATGATTGCTACTTGCTAGGCAATCAAAACCTATCTCTATTTGAAATCAAATTGAGAAAACGATTTGTCTTTCATTCCGATATATATATTGAAATATATTCTAATTGCTACTCATTAACTTACCCACTTTGCAGAGAAACATCAGCAGCTCCTTTGAATGGTCCATCTTGGAAGAAATACACCACTCTGGTCAGATACCTTCTTCTTTTTTGTAGTGCTGCCTTTCTTTCTTTCTTTCTTTTGTAATAAGAAACTTTTTGGATGAACATGTGTGGATTTACTGGTGCAGGTGTCTTTGAGCGGGCATTTGTTTGATAAATTCCAAATTAACAAGGCCTTGGATATAATTGAAGCGGCTGGTGGATCTTTCCACCTTGTAAAGTGTGATGTGGGCCAAAGCACCGATGACTTTTCCTACTCAGAACTTGAAGTGAGTTTATAAGATGGTGATGTTGAATTTCAGTTTCAACTAGAGGTGACATTATTTTGACCTGATCCGAGGAAATTGTGCAACTTGACTTGGATACGATCTGACCCGACCAGAGCAGATATGACCCGGAACTCGCCCCAATTCGATCCCAGACAAGCTGAAACCTGACAATTATCCAAAGCCAAACTGACCCGAACCTGACCTGACCTGTACAATTACTATCTCTATAGTGGCAAAACCTGTTAGACTAGAAGAACTTGCCCGATCTGACCTGACCCGCACCCAAGGCAATTCAAGATCCAACAATGGCTTGTAGTCAATTTGACTCGACCCAATTCGACCCAAACCCGACAAGACCCGATTGTCACTTCTAGTTTCAACTCTTTTATTTTACCTGTTCAGTTTAACCTTTATTTTTATTCTTTTTTACTATATTGTAGTCTGAATAAATGAGATGAACAGCGCCGTGTCATGTAATAACAATTATGAAATTATCAGAGGCTAATTATATGAACATTGAGATGATTTATTAAAACTTTTGTATTGAACAATTTTTCAGGTAGGTGCTGATGACACCAGTATGATGGATAATATACTCGACTCATTAACCGCCCTTGCAAACTCCAGTGAAAAACACGGAATTGTCTCTAAAGAAAGTGAATTATCTCTCAAAATAGGAAAAGTCAATGCAAATGAAACAGATAATTGTGTGCCCGAAAAGAGACCGGCAGTGTTAATTCTCGGTGCCGGAAGGGTTTGCCGCCCAGCAGCTGCGTTTTTGGCATCCATTGAAAAAAATCATAATGGATATAATTCTGAGGGGGTTCATGTTATTGTTGCATCTCTTTTTCAAGAGGATGCAGATGAGGTGCTAATTTTTTGTATTGAAGTTTACACCTAAACTTTTAAATAAAAATGTCTCTTTTTCCTGTTGAAAAATCTCTCTAAGCACATGTACTGTCCATTTTGGACAGGTATTGGTACTATTGTACTCTACCAATGATATGCTTAATGGTGGTAAAAATCTACAGGTGAACTTTTTGATTTCGTTCTTTATGAGTACTTTTTTGTGTGCAGACTGTGGAAGGTATTACCAACGCAACAGCTGTTCAGCTTGATGTCAAAGATTTAGAAAGACTCTCTTTTTATGTGTCACAGGTAGATATACTTCCATCAAGTACATATTAGGATGAATAGTATCTGTTTTTGTATTCCTTGCATTTTAAGTACAGTGCTGCTCACTCATAGTATCAGACTTGGTACATGATTTATATGGTGGAAACCTAAACCTAGAATATATGAATTTATGTATCAGAAATAAATATAATCTGCTTTCTCACTTTTCCATTGTAGGTTGAGGTTGTGGTTAGTTTGTTGCCTGCTAGCTTTCATTCTTCTATTGCCAATGTTTGCATTGAGGTACATTTGTATCCTTTATTTTTCTTTTTCTTTTTTATCCTTTACGATCTCATCTATGCACTATTTCTAAGGAAATTATTATTGAGGTATAACTTTTTGATGTACTGACAGCACAAGAAGCACATGGTGACGGCTAGCTATGTGGATGATTCAATGTCAAAACTAGATAGTGTTGCAAAAGGTGCTGGAGTGGCGATCCTTTGTGAAATGGGCCTTGATCCTGGCATTGGTACTGTTTTTTTTTGTCATTTTAAAATAAATAATCAATGAAACAAAAAACTTATGAATGAGAAAAACAAATTTTAAATCAAGAATAAGAAAATTCGGTTTGTAATATATATCCCACATCATTTTTTTTGAGGTACATATCCCACATCATTTATAATTGACATTGTGCATGATATTATGATGTTAGATCACATGATGGCAATGCAAATGATTGACGGAGCCCATAAAAGAGGAGGAATGGTCAAAGGTTTCACTTCTTATTGTGGTGGGCTCCCTTCTCCTGCTGCAGCAAACAATCCTCTTGCGTACAAATTCAGGTAGCAAGAACTACTTGAAAATTTGCATTTATTTCTCTTGTTGCGAAAACACCATGTCAGATTGTTTTTATTATTGAGATGCACTTTTTATTTAATTTTAGTTGGAATCCAGCTGGTGCTATCCGAGCAGGGAGAAATTCAGCAATATACAAGCTTCTTGGAGAGACTGTAAATGTCGATGGTCTGTTCTCTAATTTTTAATTTTTCTTGGATCCAAATTGAACTTTCCATTTAACAGTACAATTTTTTATGCAATCTTTTCATGTTTTTCATTAAAATTTTGGTGCAGGTAAAGAATTGTATGGCTCGGCAAAGAGCTTCCGCTTGTCAGACCTCCCAGCTTTTGCTCTAGAGCACCTACCAAATAGAAATTCATTGATTTATGGAAATCTTTATGGTATCTCAAAAGAGGCATCTACTATATACAGAGCTACACTTCGTTATGAAGGTTATGTTAATTTCATCTATTTGTTACTAGGCTTTATGATACTTAACTTTCCGTTTACTTTTTAAGGGACACTTGTTGTCATACCCATTAAAATATTTTAACTATCCAATTTCCCCATCAAAATTAAAAAAAAAAAAAATTCCCACTAAAAAAAATTAACTTTCTCATTTCCCCTTTCTTTAAATTTTTATTTGATTAATTAGAATAACACAGTTTTTTAACTTCTAAACAAATGACATAGTTTTTTCATCAATCAATAAACTTGCACATTGGCATTCAATATTTGATTGATTAGAATCCAATAGAATATTGATCGTAGTTGGATATTACGAATGTGTTCGTTTGAAGAGAATGATAAATTAGTCCTTTCATTTTAAAATAAAAGATTAATAACAAGCTTAGATAAAAGTTTAAAATTAGATTAAAGGAAGGGAAAATGAGACAAGTTTTGATGGGGAAATTGGCTATTTGGAAGTTTTTAATGAGTATGACAACAATTATCCTAATTTAAAATGGGAAAAATAAGAAATTTAAGTGTTATGATGGGGAAATAGGCAATTTAGATATTTCAATGGGTATACCAACAATTCTCTGCCTTTTAGTTATTAATTTTTGGATTCATTTGTTCAGGCTTCAGTGAGATAATGGCTACTCTCGGCAAAATTGGGTTCTTTGAAATGGAGCCACATCCATTAATCAAGGTGGAACCTCGGCCAACTCTCCGGTCCTTTCTTAATCACCTTCTCAGCTTAAACATATCATCTAGTACAAAAGAGGAAGAATTTATTCAAAGGCTGGTTCAGCTAGGGCATTGCAAAGACAAAACAACAGCCTACAAGACAGTCAAAACTATTAAGTAAGAATATAGACCCATTTAAATATCTTATATGGAATATGCAGTCCTTTTTTTATTTACATTATGGCCTGCAGATTTGATGTACTTAATGTGTGAATTTCGTAGGTTTTTGGGACTCCATGAGGATGTGGTCATTCCGGAGTCATGTTCAAGTGCATTTGAGATTATATGTGCTAGAATGGAAGATAGATTAACCTACAAAAATGACGAGCAGGTTAAATTTACATAATTAAGGAACATACAAGTACAAGAAGATTTTATATTTTCAAACATTATTAATATAAGCAATGAATTGCATTTATAACAGGATATGGTTTTGTTGCATCATGAAGTGGAGGTGGAGTTTCCTGACAGTCAGCAAACAGAGAAGCACCGAGCAACACTTTTAGAGTTTGGAAAGATCGAAAATGGAAAATCCACTACTGCAATGGCACTTACTGTAGGGGTCCCAGCTGCAATTGGAGCACTGGTAAGTAGTAGTTAAATTTATGTCTCTATTTGGAAATGTTGGTACTTATATTGTTATACCTGTTAATTGGCGGTAGCCGGTAGTGGATCTGTCTGCCAAGTAAATGCAACTTAGTGTCTTTTCTTGGTTTCTTATTGCAGCTATTACTCCAGAACAGAGTGCAAAAGAGAGGTGTTGTTCGACCTCTTGACTCTGAGGTCTACATACCAGGTACTTTCATCCCTCAAGGAAAAAAAAAAGGCGCGTGGTTGGGGGGGAGCAAACACCCTCTAAAATCCATAATATCATATTGACCCTTCTAAATTTCAAAAACTCACAAATTTACCCAATTTTTTTACTTTTCTATTACAAAATTTAAATTTATAAAGTATCCATTTTACCCTTTACTAAAAAAAATGAAATATGTACTGCGTAAGAAAAATGTTCCGTATTCTAATTGATCGGTTTTCATGCACAAATGGTTCATCTCTCTGCTTGTAACACATCACATTATCATTTAGACTTGTAAGACCATAAAGGGTAAAATAGGTACTTCTAAGGATAAAAATGATATTATGAATTTTAGTGGGGACAGTACAAAATTTCAAAGTTTTTGAGGGGTGTACGTTAAATTGCCTCCAAAAAAAGGTGGAAAAAATTATCAGATGTAGTGTCTATAACATGTTTTTTTCCTTATCCATGGTATGTGTATTTTTGGCAGCTTTGAAGATGTTGGAGACAGCTGGTATAAAGCTACTGGAGGAAGTAGAGAGCTCGTGAATGTTTATAAATTTTAAACTGAATTTGTAATTAAGAACTTATCTTCTGTATTAACATATGTTAATAAATAAGAATAGTTTAATGATTGATCTGCAAAATGTTGCAATGCAATAAGGCCCATATAATTTTAGTCTGAGACTCTGGCCTCAGTGTCGAAGTATATTACTGCCATTTTTAGACGACATTTAAATGCGTAGGGTCTTATATTAATTATTGCACAACTAGTTCTCATAGCATTTGTAAACTATATATGTGAAGTTACTAGCTGACTAAAATCAATTTAACCTTGTAGCAATAAAATGTAAATAAACAGAAAGAAATGCCAAGCAGTTTGGTAACTAATATATCAACATTGAAAAAAGAAAGAAAGAAAGAAAGCACGTCTCCAACGAAATATTTCAGAATTAAAAAGGAGCGGCCACTGAAACCCAAAAAAAAAAGATGATTACAAAATATTATATTACTGTAATGATGATAAAAATGGATAACAGTGTAAACAAGATATATACAACTTAACCGTCACATTAATTCCTTGCTCATCTAATATAGTATTACCATGGGCTGACATCATTTGCTACAATGAAGGGGCTTAGTAGCAGAATCAAGAGCTGACCTGATATTGAACGGCTCAGATTAAATAAGAATGGACAGCTCTGAAGAAAGACCATTCTAATATTATTTTAAGTGTGTCCCTTGACAACATCCAAGTTTGATCGAACAGCTATGGTGGCAAAACTAACACCATACCAGGTAATGCATAGGGTATCAGTAGATACCCCCTTTATATTATCAAGGCTGCAACTCCCATTAAGAATAGGAAATTGAAAATACATAATTTTCAGTACCAAATTGCGCATTGACAAAAATATATGATAAACAAATCAGCTTTCGGAGATGACCAAAGAAGTGAGTTTTTGTTGTACTTCTTGCCAATTATGAACCTTAGTCACTAACGGGTGTGATTCTTCGACGCCAGTTTTGCACCACGGATACGAGTTGTGGTAATCGAATAGCAAAACCTTTATGCCCACCTCAGCACATTCCAGTGCATATCTCGGGTTGTCATCTATTAGAAATTGTGCGCCAAGAGACCTATACAATAAAAAAAAAGGGGTATTTCACATATAACTTCAAAAACCTCGAAATAACAAATTACCCCCTCTAAATTTTAAAAATTTACAAATTTACCCAATTTATTGACTTTCACAAATTCACCCAATTTATTGACTAAAGGTAAATTTACCCAATTTACCCTTAGTCAATATTTGATTTGATTTTTAAGTTGCAATTTATGATCCAGCAAATATGCAATTAGAAATCAACCAAGTCTTGGTAGTGCATACAAATATTTTACTTATCTAGGAATAACGGAACAACATTTCTCATGTTTGTAATTCACTCAACTGTCAACTCAAGGGTTAGTCATGCACATTTTAGCCCGATTCCAATATCATGTTGGCTTGATTTCAATGACCTTTTGGGTTTGAAACAGAAGCTAATTTAAGATAGGGGCAAGATTGCCGCTATCAGCATAATATGTCCTTATGTTATAAAATGTGTGTCAGTTGCATATATTACAAATTTTACATACAATTTGGATGTATCTTATAGTAATACATGCAATTTAAAAACAAAAGAAAAGAGTAAATCACAGCATCCAACATCAATACCAGTACACACCAGTGCTGACTTAAAAGTGTACCAGTACCTGGTATCATATTCCTTGATAAAAAGCAATTACCTGCAAATCTCAGATTTTGTCTTGGATTGTCCATCCAGGGCAAAATGATTCCCAAAATGGATCTCCTCAAATAAACCGGGATAATGCTTCTCAAGCCACTCTAATGTATGATCTTTTATAGCGTTCTGCCTTGACCTTTTTCCAAATGAAATGAAATGAAATGAAATAAAATTTAATTATTTATTATGGGAAACCGATAAAAAAAAAAGTAGAAACAGAGGAATTAAGAACCTACGTTACAATGGATAAGCTACAAAAGGAAGAGAGGTGCTGGAGTGCACTCAATGCACCAGGTATGGGATGAATACCATCTTGAAAATAGTGAGTTTTAAAGAACTCGTGTACTAAAATATCAGCTGCAATATTTAATAAAACAAAAGCATTTAGAATTTACAATACATAAAACTCAAAATTGCTGAGCACTAAAACTGAGTAGGCATATGTTTTGAAGCAGTCATAATATTTCTTAGATTTGGGTACAATGGGCCTGGTATTTAGCAGATTGGGTCTCAAAATGAACCTAGAAAATAAATTAAAGACAAAAACTATATCAATTCGAAGTAAAGAAAAATAAAAAAACTATTTAGTACCTTCTGATCTTGAACATTTCCATATCTGCATCAATTCCATGTAAACAACATAAATGATCAAGACCAGAAGAATTTGGATCCAAAGCACACATTATAGTAATACATACCTTAAAAAATTCATACACGTGATATTCTGATACAGAGTGATTCCAGGAGCACCGATCAGCTATAAACTTATTTAGAGCTGATAGGAAACTTCCAAGAACTGTTAAATGACCACAGATGAGATAAATCAAGTCAAATTACCATTGTTGATTAAAACACACATTGAAATGAACCTTCACAATTGAGCAAGCAACTAAACAAGTATTAAAAAAAATCTGGATTAATAACAAACCTTCATCCACATCAACAGCAACAACCAATTTTTCTTGATTGGGGTTACCAGGAAACCCCAAAGGCTTCCCATTTCCACATTCATCACTACCATTAACTATACATTTTGAATCAGAATTCTTCACAAGAAACAGTTCGGACCCGTTAATCGGTTGCTTGTACCGGGCCATGGCACAGCTTCTTTGAATTTGATCCCTCCCAATACTCATCCAGTTTTTCATGCTCAACCCGTATTTTAGATTTAAACCCGATCCAAAACCCATGTCAAAAGAAATCCTATTTTGGATCAAGCACCTCTCATTCGCCTCACTCAGATGAGAAAATCCACAAAAAATCGCGGGAGCAAGAGTACCGTTCACAGCCATTAATGGAGAAGAGCCACAGTTTCTCAAAAGGGACCGCGATTTTGTGAAAAACAATGGAATAACCTTTCTATTTAACATAATAGCGATAATTCGATGCCCGCATTCCAAGAAAAATTAAAAAAGTATACCTAGGTGTTACTAAAGATATAAAAAATTGTTAAGTTGGTTATATTAAGAAAGAGGTGTAACTTTAAAATTTCTGGCTATAATAACTCAGAATAAAAAAAAAAACATCTTTCCGAGCTATATCATCCAATAACGAAAAGGTGAGCAATTGCTTTCTTTCAGAAAAAGCCAAATGATCAAATGAGGAGGTTGCGGCAAGGAGAAGAAGAAGGAGAAAGAGATCAGAACCGGAATCCAGGCTTACAAAAGATTCTCCTTTTTTGCTGATAATTATTTGGCATATTTAGAACTCTTTAGAACTAGAATACCGGAGATAATACATCCGGCAAGATCCAACGCGGCGTCTCGACTCTCGAGGCGATTAGGCCAAAGAGTTTCAATTGCTTTTTGTGAAAAGCTAAAGTTTCGGGGGCCTTTACGAAAAATAACTCTGGCGCCGTCCAATCGGAGAGGGAGATAGGAGTAGGTCCGATGGGCATCGGACCTACTTTTAGGTTCAATTAGCTGTATCACCGTACGATAAGTATTAAGATTAGTGCGCACGGAATTGAAAATAATTGCACGAACATTAATATAATCGTCACATATCTTGATGTAATCGAATGGTCATTTCCCCATCGAACCAAAGTCGGTCTGATGGGCATCGGACCTGCTCTGAAATCATCGGGGAGAGGCAGAGGAATAGAATACTCGCAGCCGAAACAAAATCATTTCGAAGCCTATTTGGAATTTTGGATTACTGATGGTTCGCTTTGAGATTTGTGCATATTGAAAACGAACGATTCAGAAATCAGTCTACTAAACTCTACACAGTCAAGTATTGCACTGGATCTGAATTCGTCCAGTCGCAGGGGACCAATGTCATTTAACATTTTTTTTTCTTTCTAAAATGCTGCATTTATATATTTCCTTTTTTTCGCCCTAGCGGCTAGCAGGCTAGCAGCCACTGCTAGGTTTTTCTTTCTCATAAAAATAATGATAATAATAATAATATATATATATATACTGAGAAGAAGATATAAGATTCAGTTTCAGATATTGCAATATCAAATATTAACTAACAAATAAAAAATAATTAATTGCCAGTGTAGCAAGAATATGTGTATATATGTATTAACAATCAGAACTGTGTAAAAATAAAAAAAATAAAAAAGCCTCTTGTATATAGATGATAATTATTCAACAAAATCAACTAGTTCTGTGCCCTTCGGTCATTAGCCGAATAATTTTCATTAAGAAAAAAAAAAAAACAGATCCTTTGTACAAATTCAAAGAACTAATTAACAGATGAATATATTCTAATGATTTTTAAGAACCCAGTTCCACTTTGAAACTGTACCTATATACAAAAATATATACATACATGAATGATATATATCAAGTCGTTTACCCCACAACAAATCCAAATTCAACTTTTACCAATTTACCTTTCAAAACTTCTTGGTGTTTTGGTAGAATGAACAATTCCTTGCTCAATATCACCTCCTCTTGGACTGCCAGAGGGCCCCACCAACTGTTTCCCTTTACTTAAACGCCTCTTAAGAGACCTAAACCCAGCTGAAACCGGCGATTTCATCTCCTCTGGTGGCATTGCACATGTAGGCAAAATCAACATAGGTGACGGTACCCTGTTTTTCGTTGTCTGTCCTGGCACATCGATAACAAGTGTACCAGTATCTCCTCTTTTCCTTGAACAAGAACTGTTGGAACTAGATATGGTTACTTGTACCATACCTGTAGTGACATCATCCTAGATACCGTAAAACAACACATTGGTCGGAAGTACCTGGCCTTCAGTCACATAGCCTTCCCGTGAAACGGCATTCAATGAGTGAGCCTGTACCGACTCTAAATTTGGTTCTTGGGTGTGTACCGAGTCGATACCAACTACACTACGGCACAGAGGACAAGTTGTGTGAGAATGAAACCACATGTCTATGCACTTTGCATGGAATCCATGATTGCATTTTGGTAGAAATCTCACTTCCTCTCCTTTGGCTACATCCGACAAACAGACAGCACAGTCTAGTTGGTTTTTGAGCCCCTTTGCATCAAAAATTGTAACTTTCAAGGATTGAAGCACAGCCAAGTCAAGGCCACGGCCAATCACTGGTAAATTGTCGGTCGCAGGGTCTAAGTGATGTTGTTGGTAGTTCTGCTGATAGCCGTCATGCATGGCCTTTTTTGCATAAAAACAGAATAGAGCTATGAAGACTACTACTAAGAACATAAATATAACTGTACCCAGCAATGCTCCATTGCTGTTTACGAATGCTGAAGTATCTGGAGATGATCCTTGATTATCTGACATTGTCAGAGGGTTTCAGATTATGTCTTCGATTTTAGTTTTGCTTGTGATTTAGAGAGAGGGAGATGGGTTATGAGTGATTTGGTTGAGAGAGTTGAGGAGAAAATTATATATATATAGGACTTCATACATGACACACTTCGGTTGAGAGAGTTGAGGAGAGACCGAGACAGAGTCAGTCTTGGCAAATTAATACAAGTCAAAGAGAGGGGACGATGGCCGCTGAACTGAGAAAGGGTCATCGATCTCCGATTTAAGATCTAGTAATCTGCATCGTTCATTTTAGTCTGGCACGAATCTTGAAGCAAACCATTATATGTATTCCATACGATCAGGTACCTTAGGTATACCAGATTCAATCTAGAGGGCTTATTTGAGAGCGGGATTAGAGAATCTAATTAATAATGCATGCCTGAAGGTTCTTATCCTGCCTCCCAAGATGACTACGGCCTACGGGGAAGAAAAGGACTACAATTAAGGGGATCGATAGAGTAACGAAATTGGCTTGGCTGGTCTACTGATTTTTTTTTTATTAAAATTATTTCGAATTTAATTTCTTATAGAAAATTTAGTGTGAAAATTGAATATTATGACTTTGTTATATATATATAGGACTGACTTCATACATGACATACTTAATTCGGATCGCATCAGAGGCAACGTCAGCCACATAGGCAGTCCAGATCGACTGTTGATTGTCCTATCTATAGAGGATTGTAAGTTCAGTTCAGATTTATTATTTACTCTGGTCCAACTATATATTCAAAGCACAGTGTTAATTCAACTAGAGATTAGCCTCGCGTTGCTTCGGCAAAATGTAGGTCAATATTGTACTAATATGAAAGAACAGTTTTTTGGTGTAGTATAGTAAGTACATGATAGCTTGTTATGTAGAACAAAAAACATAAAAAATAAATAAGAATCAATAAATACAAATTGTAGCTTTGGTTCCTCTGTGGTCACTTCTGCACTTGTTACTTTTATACTATGTTCAAGAAATATTCGAGTCACCTTAGGCAGGAGGCCCATTCTGTCTTCTGTGCATAATTCCAGATTCAGACCCATACATTAAGAACAATTAGGTATCATGACGTTTCACCTTTCGTTATGTAACAAATGATTCAAATTATAGTGAAGAAGATAACAATAATATGTAGTAATATAACAAAAGAACCATAGTAGTGCCTAAAATCTGACACAATGAAGTTCAATGAAAATTTTTGTTTGTCATAAAAGAACTACAAACATAATAACTATACAAAGGGTTGTAACTTACAAACCTGAAACTTTCAATCTAGAAACGAAACTCTTCAAGCAAGCGTAATTGATTCCACTGTAAGTCTGAAACTGAAAAAAAAATCAAAACAAAAATTAAAAAATTAAACATTGCAGTGAAAAGATATTACATACACCTATATGGTGCCGATGTCAGGC